>OX183134.1:41473618-42028618 GCA_945261195.1 Cryptosula pallasiana | reverse complement strand
TATGTATGTATGTATGTATGTATGTATGTATGTATGTATGTATGTATGTATGTATGTATGTATGTATGTATGTATGTATGTATGTATGTATGTATGTATGTATGTATGTATGTATGTATGTATGTATGTATGTATGTATGTATGTATGTATGTATGTATGTATGTATGTATGTATGTATGTATGTATGTATGTATGTATGTATGTATGTATGTATGTATGTATGTATGTATGTAATGTATGTATGTATGTATGTATGTATGTATGTATGTATGTATGTATGTATGTATGTATGTATGTATGTATGTATGTATGTATGTATGTATGTATGTATGTATGTATGTATGTATGTATGTATGTATGTATGTATGTATGTATGTATGTATGTATGTATGTATGTATGTATGTATGTATGTATGTATGTATGTATGTATGTATGTATGTATGTATGTATGTATGTATGTATGTATGTATGTATGTATGTATGTATGTATGTATGTATGTATGTATGTATGTATGTATGTATGTATGTATGTATGTATGTATGTATGTATGTATGTATGTATGTATGTATGTATGTATGTATGTATGTATGTATGTATGTATGTATGTATGTATGTATGTATGTATGTATGTATGTATGTATGTATGCATGTATGTATGTATGTATGAATGCATGTATGTATGTATGAATGCATGTATGTATGTATGAATGCATGTATGTATGTATGAATGCATGTATGTATGTATGAATGCATTGGTTGTCATTGATTGTCATTGATTGTCATTGATTGTCATTGATTGTCATTGATTGTCATTGATTGTCATTGATTGTCATTGATTGTCATTGATCTTCATTACAAGTTGTAGTGCTTTGTATTACTTAGTATTTACTGACTCTAGCTATATTATATGGGGAGATTTTCCCTACTTATTATGTAATAAATGTATATAATCATATAATGATTAATTTTTAATCCATGTGTTTATTCAATGTAGATATATCTCCTCTCTCCTCTCTCCTCTCTCCCCTCTCCTCTCTCCTCTCTCCTCTCTCTCTATCTCTATGTAGATATAAATATACCCATAAATATGTACATAATTATCCACATGTACATGAATGTATAGAAAACTCCATATCCTCTCTCTCTTCTCTCTCTCCCTCTCTCCTCTCTCTCTCTTTTTCTCTCTCTCTCAAGATACCATATGTATGTATGTATGCATTGATTGTCATTACAAGTTGTAGCGCTTTGTATTACTCAATATTTACTGACTCTAGCTATATTATAAGGGGAGATTTTCCCTACTTATTATTTACTAAATGTATATAATCATATAATGATTCATTTTTAATCAATGTCCTTATTCAATGTAGTTTTATCTCCTCTCTCCTCTCTTCTCTCTCCCCTCTCTCTCTCTCTCTTCTCTCTCTCTCTCTCTCTCTCTCTCAAGATGCCATATGAGTTCGAATTATGTAAAAAAATTATCAAAACTTAAATGCCATACATTCAAAATCTAGATGCCATATGAGTTCAAATTAAGTAAAAGAATTATCAAAAACTTAAATGCCATTTAAATGCCATTTAGATGCCATATGAGTTCGAAATAAGTAAAAAAAATTATCAAAACTTAAATGCCACTTAAATGCCATCCAATATTAACTCGGCGACTCTATTCAACGCCGTAATCCATTGCATTCACCTCGGAGTGTAATCCACAAAAAAACACTTGGTTGGGAGATCTGCTCATATATTACTACTAGCGTATGATAAAGATTTTTAGACTTATATAATAAAGTTATATAATAATACCACGCTTCGCTTCTATACAATACTCAAACCCTCCAATATAACATCATCATCATACCAAAACATTCAAAACACCTGGTGCACACTGTTGGATAACGAGTTTGTGTGTTATAGGGAGTTCAAGGTTATAACATAGGTTCCATCGGTATTGGCTTAACAAAAAATACGGGTACACACACAGTTATAGGAACTTGGGTTATTAGAGAAGTCCTTCTTGGGTTGATATTCAGCGGTAAGTAGACGTGTTTTCTTGTGTCTCTTCAAACCCTTCATCTAACACACACCAAAAGGCGCCCAATGGACCAGAAGAACCTCCAGGAGAACCTCCTGAACATCCAACACACCATACAATGTATTAATCCACATTCAACACTATAAAATAACCATACATTCTAAACAACCGGTGCACACAAAAAGGTACCTAACAGGTTCTCATGGTAACTGGTGCATACTTCAAGTACCTGGAACCAGGAGAACCTTTTCCTTAGACTCCATGACAGAGATATGCTCACTTATTACTACTGCCGGCGGTGATTCTGCAGGGCCGGTAGTGATTTTGCAGGGCCGGTAATGCCAGTATCATTCATCTGCACCAGTATTTTGGTAGAACCAGGCTCAATTCAGGCATGCCTGGCACTCTGCAGTTGTCAGGAGGACTTTGCACATACTTAGTGGTCTTAAGAACCCAATACAATATCACATAACATGAAAAATAATAGTTATCAGATCACAGCAAGCAATGATCTAAAATATTGTTTGTTGAGGGAAAATAATAAACTTGTAATAACAATAACAAATAATAATATGATATTATTATCACTACTACCTTGATTATTATCTCTAATATTATTATCACTACTACCTTGATTATTATCTCTAATGAAGGTAATCACACTAATTAACTTCTTTTAATCGATAGTAGATAACAATCAACAATATTAGTATTAGTATTAATAATATAATTAATAATACAATAATAATAATTTGTTAATAAGTTTACTACTCTAATAATGACATTTAGGTGCAGAACTGGCGATTTATTGCGATAATACTAATAGTAATATATGAGCAGATCTCCCTACCAAGTGTTTTTTTGTGGGGTCATTATCTGGGGTGAATGCAATGGGTTACGGCGTTGGATGAATTCGCCGTGTTTATATAGTATTTTATTTGAGGGGCATTTGAGTGGCATTTGAGTGGCATTTAAGTGGCATTTGAGTTTTGATTATTTTTTTACTTAACTTGAACTTATATGGCATATAAATTTTGAATGTATGGCATTCAAGTTTTTGTAATTTGAACTCATATGTTATCTTGAGAGAGAGGAGAGAGGAGTTATATCTACATTAAATGAATACATTGATTAAAAATGAATCAATAGATGATTATATACATTTAATTGTATAATAAGTAAAAAAAATCTCCCCATATAATATAGTTATTTTGTAGAATAAGTAAGAAAAATCTCCCCATATAATATAGTTAGAGTCAGTAAATAGTAAGTAATACAAAGCACTAGGTTTTGTAATGACAATCAACTCACAGACTTTTTTTATACATTCAATAATATATGGATAATTATGTGCATATTTATGACTATTTCTGTATAAAATTTTGGAAAAAACATCATCAAATTAGCTCTCTAGATGGTTAAATAATTGCAATAGAAAACATTATATCTAACTTTTTTGTCATTCTTAAATTTTGAGAAAATCATCAAATTAACCCTTTAGATGATTAAAATTTTACAGTAAATTTTGCATAATACAAAGCACTATAGTTCGTTTTATCTGCTTGAGACTACATGTTGTCAGCATTCGATATTGAGTTTACATACCATCAACACCAAGCTGTTCATCAAAATCTTGTAATTCATTTTCTAGGAATTCCTTAAGAACTTCGTCCTCATTCTTTGTTGTTGTTAGCTCCTTATTAGAATTTGTTTGTGTGCAATATTGCTCCCAATCACTAGCGTTGGTTGAAGAAATGAAGACAACATTGTGGTATGGAATAGGATTCCCATTCTTACTTTGTTTTTTCCCTTTGTAAATCATCACACCAGGTGCACATCTTTTAACTTCCTCGTTGTATCTGACTGGTAGTAAAAGCGTTCTCGTCTCTCTTTTTCCATCTTTTTCAGTGACATAACGAATGCAATTTACGATGGATGGATTCTTCTCCATTGAATCGGAAAGGCATGAATCTTTCTACAACTTCGATGTAAGCAAAAATTGAACATTCTTTGAAATTGCTGAGATACTCAATGTCGTAAGCGAGTTTGAGTTCTTCTTCACTCATTTTTCTCAGTTTTTCAGCTTCAGCGGTAGCTTCCATTGTGGTTAAGCGTTTTGTGCTGATACGTTTGACATTGTAGTAAGTGGTCTCTGGTTTTTTTGAGTTTTCCATCTCACCCAAGTACAAAATGTTGAAAGGTAATGGGTAGTTATCAACATTGAAGCTTTCAACTACTCTACTAGGGCAAACGACTTTCTGAAAATTCGTTCCAGATGAATTATCAAGATAGGTGAGAATGTAGTAATTTCCGTATGTGCCAGTATTCTGTTCAATAGAAACTATTTGCAAAACTGATGGAACAGGAAGTGATGCTAGTGTAAGAAACCCTCCAATCTTTTTCAAATCACATGCCTTCCATTTTTTGAGAGATTTGGCCATCTTGAGAGCCCTTTCAGCATCAGTGAGCAATTCTTTTTGTTCCATAGTGTTTGATGGTGAGGGTAAAACCAGTTTTGGAAGAGCTCGTCTCTTTATTGTTGTTTCTTTTGTAACAGAGTTAGAGTTTTTTCTTTTGGTGGATGTTTTGAGTGTTTTTTGTTTGTTTTCGATTGGTTTTAAATCCATGTAAGAAGCAGAAAAGTCCTCCATAGTATTCTAAAAAAGAAAGAAATAATGTTTAATTAAGCTTTTCATGTAGAACAAAGATTAGTTATTTCATACTTTACATTATAGTTAAACTAACCTTGATTTTTTGCTAGATAGAGAATTACAAATTTTTTAAATTTTACCTTTTATAAAGAGAAAGCTCCTAGTAGTTGCAATGGAAGGTGTAGTAGATGTTGCTTCTCCGATCGCTGTTGTAGAACTGGATGCTTTCTGTGTGAAAACAGTGGCTCTTAAATAGCTAAAGTTGCACTGGTTGAACTCTATGAATACCAATCTTCTTTATAATATAACTATGAACCAGCAATTCTTCCACGCGAAAACCAATGCTTTCGCGGGAATAAACAACTTATTTTCACGCGAATGGAAACCGTTGCTTTCGCGGGAATGAATATTTTATTTTCACGCGAATGGAAACCATTGCTTTCGCGGGAATAGAAATTTTATTTGCACTTGAAAACAAACCATTGCTTTCGCGGGAATAAATAATTTATTTTCACGCGAATGGAAACCGTTGCTTTCGCGGGAATGAATATTTTATTTTCACACGAATGGAAATGATTGCTTTCGCGGGAATAGAAATTTTATTTTCACTTGAATACAAACCATTGCTTTCCCGGGAATAGATATTTTATTTTCACGCGAATGGAAACCGTTGCTTTCGCGGGAATTAATGTTGTATTTTCACGCGAATGGAAACCATTGTTTTCGCGGGAATAGACTTTTTTTTCACGCGAATGGAAACCGTTGCTTTCGCGGGAATAAATAATTTATTTTCACGCGAATGGAAACCATTGCTTTCGCGGGAATAGAAATTTTATTTTCACGCGAATGGAAACCGTTGCTTTCGCGGGAATTAATATTTTATTTTCACGCGAATGGAAACGGTTGCTTTCGCGGGAATAAATATTTTATTTTCACGCGAATGGAAACCGTTGCTTTCGCGGGAATAAATATTTTATTTTCACGCGAATGGAAACCGTTGCTTTCGCGGGAATACAAATTTTATTTTCACACGAATACAAACCTGAATTCCCGCGAAAGCAATGGTTTTACATTCGCGTGAAAATAAATTATTTATTCCTGCGAAAGCAACGGTTTCCATTTGCGTGAAAATAAATTATTTATTCCCGCGAAAACAACGATTTGTATTCGCGTGAAAATAAAATTTCTATTCCCGCGAAAACAATGGTTTCCATTCGCGTGAAAATAAAACATTCATTCCCGCGAAAGCAACGGTTTCCATTCACGTGAAAATAAAATATCTATTCCCGCGAAAGCAATGGTTTGTATTCAAGTGAAAATAAAATTTCTATTCCCGCGAAAGCAATCGTTTCCATTCGCGTGAAAATAAAATATTAATTACCGCGAAAGCAACGGTTTCCATTCACGTGAAAATAAAATTTCTATTCCCGCGAAAGCAATGGTTTCCATTCGCGTGAAAATAAATTATTTATTCCGGCGAAAACAATGTTTTGTATTCGCGTGAAAATAAAATTTCTATTCCCGCGAAAACAATGGTTTCCATTCGCGTGAAAATAAAACATTCATTCCCGCGAAAGCAACGGTTTCCATTCGCGTGAAAATAAAATATCTATTCCCGCAAAAGCAATGGTTTGTATTCAAGTGAAAATAAAATTTCTATTCCCGCGAAAGCAATCGTTTCCATTCGCGTGAAAATAAAATATTCATTCCCGCGAAAGCAACGGTTTCCATTCGCGTGAAAATAAGTTGTTTATTCCCGCGAAAGCATTGGTTTTCGCGTGGAAGAATTGCTGGTTCATAGTTATATTATAAAGAAGATTGGTATTCATAGAGTTCAATCAGTGCAACTTTAGCTATTTAAGAGCCGCTGTTTTCACACAGAAAGCATCCAGTTCTACAACAGCGATCGGAGGAGCAACATCTACTACTACATCCACTAACTATTAAAAGTTTTTCTGAGTGAATTTGAAAGTTTTTCATTGAATTTAAGACTTAATTATCTGACTTAATATCTCACTTAATTATTTTGTTTACTTAAATCACTCGTTCTAACAACAGTAACTGAAGACTCGACATCTACTATATAATATACCAACTGACTACTAGGAGTTTTATTCACAAGGTAAAATTTATTAGCTGAGACATTTAACTTATCTTTTTATGTGCTATTGTTACTTCTATTAAAAGTAATGATTTTATTGTTATTATAGTACTATGGAAACAGAAGAGGAGGATGCTGATGTAGACATACATAAGGAATGGGAATGGCTCATGAAAAATCAAAATGATATCAGTTTTTCAAATGCTGATAATGAATACATGAATGACGAATGTAATGCTGAATATGAAAATAAAATGGAGATGGAACTTGAAAATGCTTTTCAAGACACACCTTCAACTTCTCAAGTTTCAGCAACTACTGAAAGTACGAGTACGATAGTCTTTGATATGCAGTAAGTTTTTAAAATCATAAATTAATAATGTTAGTAGAATAATTCTTTTTGCTGGTTTTTTAGAGTTATCTCATGAATCAGCAAAAAAAATGCGTTATCTCTTTATTGTAGACAGGACTCAAAATATCAGAGAATGAATGTAAAAGAGGGAGTTGAGAATTCATCTCATAGTACACAGTAAGTTTTTAAAACCTAACTAATAATAATGTTAATGTTTGAGACATTTTTTCCCAATCCCATTTTAAAAATTAATTGATAATAGTGTTTAAGTCATTTTTTCTTGTGTTACATTTCATACAAAATGTATGTGAATGTTTTATAGAACAACTATTATGTGTTAACATTTCTATTGTAGACAAAGTTTAAATTATCGGGAGGCGAATGTAGAAGAAAACACCTCTGAAATTTCTCCTAATTGGAAATGGTTAGAAGAAAATCTCATTTGTTTTCGTTTACCTGATGAAACAATCAATCAAACAGGGTTTGGTACTGAACCTTCATCATCAAAGACTAACATAATAGCTCAAGATATAGAACCGGTTGCGGAGGAGATAGTTGAAGAAAATGAGAATGATCCAATGATAGAAAATGAAGAAGAAGAAGAAGAAGAAGAGGAAGAAGAAGCACAAGAGGAAGAACAAGAAGAACAAGAAATGGAAGATTTAAATTTTGAAAGACCTACCCGACTATCAACCCTAGGTATTGTTGATGATAGCATAGCTCCAACTTTTCAAGATGAAGAATGGGATGATTTTGTAGCTAGATATTGGGGAGCTATGAAAACGAAACATAGAGCTGGAAAAGTCATAGAACTTTTAAATGTAAGACTTTGGGATGGGATTCCAAGAGACCAAGCTGATGCCTACCAAAATGACTATCATGATTCAAGAGTGTTAGAATTGCTAAAAAAAGTTTGGAGACAATTGAGCTCAAGAGCGAAAGTCAACTGTAGCGTAGGTTGTATACTAGAAAATAAAAATGATGGTGAACTCCGATACTTTCACTCATCATCAAACAATGCTACTGTATATCCAAAAGCTAAACTGATTGAAACTGAAGGAGATCTTGATGACTTTTTTGTTGATGTTATGGAGACTGATCATCGTACAAATAGTTTGAGACGGAGACCAAATACAACTTGGAGATTGATGTTAATCACAAACATTTCGTTTTATTTCTACAAACTACTCGGAATGGGAAAAGTTGGATCACCACCAGAGCATTTACCCTCTCACCTCATTAACAACAGACACATACGAACCATATTAAAAAACACAAAAGGAATACGAATTACCGACAATCTTTGTTTTTTTAGATGTCTAGCTTTACACAAAAAACTACAAAAAAAACGGTGGATTTGCAAAAGATCCGATAATTAAGGAGGTGAAGGAGTACCAACAACAATATCATAGTTTCATCTATGGTGATAGTGCTAAAAAGTGTGATGGAAAAGGAGTAACAGAAGGTGATTTATTGCTTTTGGAGCAAGCATTTCAACTGAAGATAACAGTGTTTTCTTTAAATGATGATGCGACTTCAACAGTTATTTGGAATTCAAACTCCAGATATAAGGAGAATCTATATTTGGATCTTTATATCGATCACTTCAGTCTTATTACAAACTTGGATGGATATGTCAAAGCCTACAGATGTCCAACGTGTTCTACTTGTTATGACAGATTGGGGAATCTGAAAAGACACAGATGTTCAATCTCAGAGGCAACAAATCTGGAGTTTTCTGCAGGACAATACAAACCTACCGCTACAATATTCGACAAACTGAAGATTCAATTCGGGATAGATATCGGGTCAGATGATTCCTTGAGATACTTTCCGTTTTTTGCAACATTCGATATAGAGTGTTTGTTACCTAATTGCGAAAAAGATCGAGATACAGACATAACCATTTACACTAACGAGCATCAACTTTTAAGTATTTCGATTTGTTCAAATGTACCAGGCTTCAACAACCCACGTTGTATTGTCAATAACGGGGATGATGATGAATGTGTTGAAAAGTTCATTGAATACTTGGAAGATATTAGTGAAGAATCATATAGCCGATTGGAAGAACAATTTTCACAAATCATAAAACAGATAGAAGGTGAATTACAACGACTGGAAAAAGCTGAAGAAAAGTTTCGTACTGATTATGAACAAAATCGTTTCAGATGGAGAACAGGAGCTGAAAAAGTTCTGGATGATTTGTATAGCTATATGAAAAAACTTCCTATTCTAGGGTTCAATTCACAGACTTATGATGTCAATGTGATGAAAGGAAAACTGCTTCAAAAATTGAAAGATGTCTCCGGCAAAGATTTTGATTTTGTTATAAAAAAAGGAAACAAGATGCCTGTTATCGGAATAGGATCTTTTTTGTTCTTAGATTGTACAAACTTCATCGCTCCTGGATATAGCTATGAAATGTATCTCAAAGCATACAAATGTGAAGCCGGAAAAGGATTTTTTCCTTATGAATGGATGAAAGACTTGGAACAACTTAATCAAGAACATCTACCTCCAAGAGAAGCTTTTTACAGTTCTTTAAAACAAAAAAACATCAGTGAAGAAGAGTACATGATTTGTCAAGAAGCATGGAAAGATAACGACATGAGGACAATGAGGGATTTTTTAAAATGGTACAACAACTTGGATGTAAAACCATTTGTTCAAGCGTTGGAAAGACAAAGATCGATCTACAGAGAGCATGGGATTGATATGTTAAAAGACGGTATATCTTTACCAGGATTAGCAATTCGATGGATGTTCAACAAAGCTCCTCAACCACCTCCTCCATACCTCTCTACACACTTGGATTTCCATGAACTTGGTAACTCGTTTCGACAGACTCTCCCAATTTGTCTGATTGACAACAGCAATGCAGAGCTTTATCCTCTAATAAAGAAAAACATAGTTGATGGACCAAGTCTAGTGATGCATAGATATCACAAAAAAGGTATAACTAAAATTAGAGAACATTGGTTGGGAAAAGAAGCAAAAGTTTGTGATAGAATCTATGGAGTTGATGCAAATGCGCTCTACTTATGGTGTATGATGCAATCAATGCCTACTGGTTATCATCAAAGAAGAAAAATCGAAAACTCTTTTGTTGCTGAACCAGTAAAATTTAGCAAGGTAGCTCATAGTTGGTTACAGTTCCAAATGTTTTCAAAAAAGATTAATATCAAGCATCAGCTCAATGGAGGAGAAGTTGCTCTTGGACAGCGAGGATTACCAGTTGATGGATTCTGTGTTGAAAATCGTCATGTCTTTCAATTCCACGGGTGTTTTTGGCATGGACACAACTGCTCTTATAACAATGCTAAAGAACAAGAGCTTCAAGCTAGTGGAAGAAAATCAAAAGCAAATCTGTTTAAAACTACGATGGAAAATGAAGAATATCTTCGAGCGCTAGGTTACACTGTAATCTCGATTTGGGAGTCTGAGTGGATGAAACGTGTAAAAACTCATACAAATTTACAAAAATTTCTCAACACGTTTTACAATTCTTTCTACCCTAAAATACTTGAAAAAAAACTAAATCAAGAAGAAGTGTTGTCGAGAGTTCAATCAGAGGAATTCTTCGGATTTGTTGAATGTGACATCGAAGTTCCTGAGGAAGAGGAAGAAAAGTTCTCCGAAATGCCCCCGATTTTTTAAAAATACGATGTTGACCAGAGAACACTTGAGCGAAGAAATGAAAGTCTTTGCTGAAGCCGAAGGGTTTTTAAAGACTCCTCAACGCTCATTAGTTGGAAGTATGTATGGAGATAAGATATTGCTAATGAGTCCTTTGTTAAAATGGTACTTGAAACAAGGATTGAAAGTCACCAAAGTTTATCAGCTAATAGAATATATTCCTAGAAAAGCTTTTGAAGCTTTTGGAACATCGGTTTCAGACGCTAGGCGAATGGGAGATGTAGATCCTAATCAAGAATTACTCGCTACTACTAGCAAGTTGGTAGGAAATGCTGCTTATGGAAAAACAATCACTGATAAAGAAAAACACACCACCATCAAGTTCATCGAAGGTGCGAGAAAAGCTTCATTTCGTATCAGAGGGAACAAATTCATCTCCATGGTAGAGATAGCAGATGATTTTTATGAAATCGTAACCTGTAAACGACTAGTAAGTTTTAAAAACAATTATTTTGCAATTCAAAATTTATATTCTCCAAGTTTACTTTGCTAATCAGTATCACCATCATTTCAGCGAACTATGAACGTTCCAGTACACTTGGGCTTTTCCGTGCTACAGTATGCTAAACTGAGAATGCTAAAGTTTTACTACGACTTTATGGATAAGTAAGTAAAACCTAATTCCCTACCGTTATTATGTATAAGTAAGTAAAAACTTCCAAATAATTGAAATCGAAACAATCTTTTTATTTATAGATATATTGACAGAAGTGATTTCCAATATGTTGAAATGGATACAGATAGCGCATACATGGCGTTGAGCGGAACATTAGAAGCACTGGTAAAACCAAGTATGAAAAAAGAGTTTTACAATGAATATGGTGATTGGTTTCCACGCCCATACTGTGACAAACATAGGGATGAGTTTTTAAGAACCAAAACAATGGGTTTAGAATGGTGCATGCAAGACTGTTGTGAAAAAGTACTAAAACACGGAAAAAGAACACCTGGGTTGTTTAAAGAGGAATTTACCGGAGATGGAATTGTTGCACTTAACTCTAAATCCTATTACTGCTGGGGAGAAAAAGGAAACAAGTTTAGCTCAAAAGGTTTGAACAAACGAATTAATCAATTGAACAAAGACAGTTATCTAAATGTATTGAACACAAAAAAAGTCGTTTATGGGTAAAAATCGAGGATTTATAGTAAAGGATCAAAAAATGTTGACATACAGCCAAATAAAGCGAGGACTCACATATTTTTATGCTAAAAGACGAGTGTGTTCTGATGGAGTATCTACCGAACCTACTTTGGCTTAAATAAAAACCTTCATAATAGACTTCTTTTACCACAGTTACTATAACTATATATATAATACAAAAAATCATTCATCATTCTTATAAATATCGATAACGAATAGATGAATATTTAACTTCATCATCCAATATATTTTATAACATTCAATGTATATATGAGTTCGAATTATGTATCTAGCTATATTATATGAGGAGATTTTGCCCCTACTTATTATGTAATAAACGTATATAATCATACATTGATTCACTTTTAATCAATGTATTTATTCAAGGTAGATACATCTCCTCTCTCCTCTCTCTCAAGATGCTATATGAGTTCGAGTTATGTAAAGAAATTATCAAAACTTAAATGCCATACATTCAAAATCTATATGTCATATAAGTTCAAGTTAAGTAACAAAAATAATGAAAACTCAAATGCCACTTAAATGCCACTCAAATGCCACTCAAATGCCTCTCAAGTAAAATACAATATAAACTCGGCGAATCCACCCAACGTCGTAACCCATTGCATAACCCCCTAGCACTCATCCACAAAAAAACACTTGGTAGGGAGATCTGCTCATATATTACTACTAATACTCTTGGGGACAAAAGGTAGACGATTTTTGTTAGTTAGATAGGAAAATAACATGGGCTACGCCGCAAAATAGGCAGTTCTGCACCTACCTCAATAATGATAAGTATATTAATCAAAATTTAACAATCACAATAAAATTATTAAAGTAGTAAACTGAAAGTATGAATAAGTCATTTACCTCTATTTTTTATGAGTTGTCTAACAAAATTTTATTGGGAATATTTCTTCTTACCTTTCATAGTAAAATAATCACGCAGCTCTCTTTGCCTTTTCATAATGAAGTGAATTTAACATTAATAAAGATTGGAAACAGCAGCAGGAAAAGTACTTTTAAACTAATCAACAAAGTTGAAGATTAGTGTCGCTTGAAAAGACTGTTTTCTAAAAAGACAATATGTTGTCTGAGTGATAACACTAACGTTATCAGGACCTAAGGCATCGTAAAGAATCACATTGTGCATGGGATAATGACAAACTACCCGCTGATAATGGGATTTTCTCATAATTGCCAAGTTTCCCCCTCTTCTTTCGCATATTATGTAGAGGGTGCGCTTTTATGATCGTACCCTCTCCGTACTCACTCATTTTAAACACTGATAATAACATAATTTATATATGCACTTGAGGATCATATGATTGCCTGTAATAAAATATATGTATGTTGCTATGGCAACAAGTTTTCGTGTTGTTGGCATCCCTCACAATACACAGACTTTTTGCTTAAAAATTAAATTTATGTTTTTAGTACATTTTTGATATTTATTGAGAGAGAGTTGTAATGAAATGTTAATGAAGTGTTTGCACTTTCAGTATTATGTACATTATCTTTTTAGATTTATTTCTAATTATTTTTATCACAACGCTAGTCTGTTACCAGTCGTATATGGCTCATTGGGGACAAAACAAGCCAAATAGGACACGAAAAGCAACAAATATGGCCAAATATAACTTGGGACAACTGATGGAAATAAAGCTTTTATTGAAAACACCTACACAATCATCAATTAAAATAAAAATTCAAGAGTGTTGTAACCTAGAAAAGTTAATGAAAAATTTAAATATGTATTTAATTTTCAGATTTGTTTGGTAATGCGAAAGCTTTAGTCTAACATTGCCAAACCGACTTACGGATTTTGTGATTATTGATATCCGAAGGATGGTAAAAGCAGTAAAAGCTCAGGAGAGTAAATGAGCGCTCAACAAGAAATATATATGCGTATAGATATATAATGGTGATAGTACGTCTGTCATAGAGTGCGCAAACCTTAGGTGATTTCTATATATATGTATATTTGATAATTATGAAACATCAAATAGCAAACCATGAGACATATAACATTAGATACATAAAGGCAAGAAATTTAACTAAACACAGAAAAATTATAGTTACGGAAATTGCTTTTCTGGGTCTCTTTTGCCTATCAAATCAGTTTTAATTCTTCTGCCCACCTTACAAAAGAAAGGCAAGCTGATAAACACAGTTAAAAACTACAGTAAGCAGTATAAGTATGAAATCTTTTCAGTACACAAATAGCAGATAGGATAATCAAAAAAGTCATTGCCGTACCAACAATACAAGCGCATTAGACTGCACTCAATATAATTTTTTTATAATGTTGTAAATATAAAAAAATTCAAAGTTAATGCGGTCGGCTCTGCTTACTGTGATTATAAAGTGTGACCAATCAAACCAACTTAAAAATTGTTTGTGCTAACAGGCATATGAACCATAGCAACAGAGAAATTCTCTGTTGCTTGAAACTTATTAAACTATTGCAATGCTTCAAATATTTCATTCCATGTCATTAAAACACATTATTCAAATCTTATCATTATTGTTTTCATTCTGCAGCATAGAGAATGAGCTCATAGTGTCAGGTCGTTTAGAACACTTCACAACATCTAATGGCTCCAACGTTGACAATCATGTCATTGGCATTAACAGCACCAATACTGTTGTGAACGGTAACTTGGTAGTGGGTTACATAAGTAGGTCTCTCAGTGGTAAGAAACTTTGTGATGGTATCTGTAGCTGCAGGGCCAACAAACCCCGCTCTTGTACAAGCACACCTGGTGAAAGATTTTAATTGATTATTTTAAATCGACAATCGGTTCTGCTAAGCCAATGAGTTTTTTGCTCATGGAATATTTCACTCACTTGGGTGAATGTTATATGAAACAACAAAAAACTCACCCAAGGTTACAGTTATTGCCAACAGCTGGTATAACAGCGCCAGTGAGACCGCAGTCACACAGAGCGTCTGAATAGGTGTAATGCGAAAGAAATATGTTGTTAGTAAGACCCCTTGTTAGGAATTCAGCTGTACCATAGAGACGTCCACTAGCCTCTCCATTTACTCTTAGGGCAAGGGACTGAGAGTTTGAGCCAAGTGCACACGTAATTGTGGTCTGCAACAACAGAAACTTGTTTTGATTATTGTAACATAGTAAAATTTTGATGCATAGATTTAAATGCATAAATGTTATTGTTTAAGGTTTTATAATAATCTATTTACTCTAAACTACTTCTAGCAGTTTTACCTGCACTTAAAACCTATGGAAAGGCAATTAGGTGTAAGTAACAATTATTTTATCATGAGCTGGTAAAATATGTCAAAAGAGATGAGAAGTATGCTTTTGCTTGGCTCAGATTAACTATTTTACTTTGCACTAGTAGCCACTTCCTGATGTCACAGAAAACAGATGATATAGATAATTTTCTCCATTCTATTTTGAAACCATTTGATAAGAAGTTGACTCAGATGAAACAGCAAGCAGCAAGGCACAAAACTTTGATTTCATGTCAATTACTATTTCAGTCACTTAAATAAAATGTCTGTAATTCATCAGTTGACCAAATAATCAGTGTTGACATAGCTTCAGCTATTTGGAAAGTTGCTGTCTTAGGCGTTTTTTTTCATTAGGTTTATGCATTGCATTCCATACCTGTTGAGAGCAGGTGCCAGAAGTACTTCCGATCATAGATACAATCTGTGCATTAGTAATTGGGTAAGTGACAGTTGTGGGTGCGTCACATAATGCACTTTCTGGAGTGGTGAAGGTTGTACCTCCAGCTCCTGGATTCATTGCTATAGTTGGTCCTGTACCAGTGCAAACCACTGCTGGAGTTGTGTAACCAGAACCTGCACTGGGCGACACCTAAAAATTAAGCAAATTGAAAGAGTGTTTTCATCTTTTATTCTGTAAAATGTGTAGAATGCTATAGCGTACAGTAATTTAACAAACCTGTGTACAGTAGTCTGTAGCACTAGTCTTACAGCACTCAGCAGTAAATGCGTCTGGATTGGTAGGGTCTCCTACACCAGGTCCTTGTGGATCCAGTACAACAGTTGTACATACAGTGGCAGCGGCAGCAAATAGGTTGTCTCTGGTGAAGTAGTCTCTGCAGCTTTCTGGTCTTAAATCTAAATATTGAGAACATAAGCGTTAGCTTGTAAAACAACACAGTTGTGGTAAAGAGATTAGTAGAATGGTAATACCAGCTTTGATCACTAGCTTCCTCCTTCCGTTTTATTTAATTGAGCCAAATTAAAAGTACTCACAGACACAAGTTCTGGTCAGAGCTGTGAAGGTACCATCTGCCTGACAAGTAACAGTCTGTACTCTATCTGTAGATGTTGGAGTAGCAGGAGCAAGTCTATAGTCTAATCTACAAGTGAAATCTATAGTTCCACCAATTGGCACATCACGTGATACAACGTCAGCGTTGGCTAGAGTAGGAAGTGCTGTCGATTTGCATGTCTTCTCTACAACGGAACACAGACATCGATAAGATGTTATATAATACTTATTAACCAACCAGAGACATAGATGGTAGTAAACAGAACAAGTAGTAGACTTACGTGTACAGGTAGGCGCTGGAGTTAATGACCAGGTTCCATCGGCCAGACATGTAGATTCAAGACTTGTACCAGATTCATAGTTATCAATACATACATATGTGTAGGAGTTGGGATATACAATAGATGCAGCAACAACAGGTACAGTGTTTGTACCTGCTGGTGGTACTCCACAAACCACAGCTACAAAAACATACAATCAGGTACAAACTCTGTCACTGTCTATAACTAATATGAAGTGATCCAGTTGAAGCTCAATAAAAAACTTACGTTCACAAGTTGGAGTTCTGGTCCATGTTCCATCAGCCATACAGTACACACTAGCACTGTTATTTCTGTTGTCGTTAGAGCCAACAATTCTGTATCCAGTAGCACATGTATACTTCACGCTACCTCCAATCTACAATACATAATGGCACTTTACTCTCTTCTAGAACTCAGTAGAACATACTAGAACATACCAACTATAAATCATATATTAAGACATACAACATATGAATCTCCTGCGGCCTCTCTAGTGATGGTAGCATCTCCACATGGTGGTGCTTTTGTACATTTTACTGCAACTGGTGAGTTTGGATCCACCTCTGAAATTGAAATGAGCATTTTGATTTGAAATAAACTGAGTGCACCAGTTTGAACAGACTACTTAGTTTTGCTTGTGTGAAGCAATTCATAAAAAAGGCAACAAAATTGGTTAATTCGCTGATCAGTTGAATTTTCTTATCTTAAAACAGTAAATAAATTATTTTGAAGCTTTTGCCCCTTCGACAATTTTGTTTTCCTTTTCCATTATCTGTAACTAAGCTAGTATGCTGAAGAGTGTAACTACTAGACTATTGTTACCTTTTCTGTTCATTTCATATTATTCCTTCACAAAGTTGAGTACTTTTTCAAAGAAAGTTTTTTCAATGAATATCAGTTTTACTAATTCGATTCGGAGCAGTACAATGCTTTGGTCAAATTTTTTTAATTTTTGTCAAGATTTGAATGCCCTGATTTCACAGCTGATCATATTGAAGATTTTTCTTTGAAACCTGGTCGCGTTAACTATCTTTGAGACAAACAAAAGTCAATGCTTTTGTTAAAAATGTTCATGGATGTTTTAGGTATGAACTCTTTAATTTTGATGATAATGAAAAGTCCTGTATTACTAGATGCTTTCACTATAACAATACTAAACCTTTTTGAGAATGCCCACAATATGAAAAAAATTTTATAAAAGGTTTTTGCTTGATTTAAATAACCTTATTAATTTCAATCATCTACTATTATTAAATACCTTGCACTAGTTTTTTCGGCTGCTTCTTTACTTTTCACAAAAAAAGTGGGAGCCCAAATTTTATGCAAGTTTCAGCTACTTTTTATCTAGCTGCTATGCATTTTGAGTTGCACCAAATTGATTCGTGTGCAACTTTCAATATTTTTTGTAGACTTATGGTAGGGCTACTTTTCAATTCTTCATCTTCCAAAATATCGTCAAAAATTTTAGAATATCTTTGAATATCAAGCAGTTTTGTCCATCAATACAGCGTAAATTCAATTCCTCTGTTGGTATCAACCTATTGTGTCATACAGTTACACTTTTTTATGTGAAAATAAGTTTTCCAAGTAACAATGATTTCAAATATCAGAGATATGTAAAATAATTTTTAAGCATAGTTCTAGTTTAACATAGAAAATTCGACGGGGTTCTTACCACAGAAAGGAAGGTTGGAAGAGGGCCATACACCATTCGTACAAGTAATAATACTAGGAGTTCCAGCTCTCAGTCTATATCCAGCCACACAAGTATATGTAGCTGTATTACCAGATACAGTAGACAGCGCATTGAGTATGGACGGGGGTCCAGAACATGACACTACTGGAATCGCTATAAATAGACCAAGATACATCAGCAACCCATACTTATAATGCTGAGATAGAGCTTTTTGGTAAATGATAGTATTTGTGTTTAGCTAGAAGACAGACAAACTTACGTTCACAAGCAGGAAGGTTTGGCCAGAACTGACTCTGTGTGTTACAAGTTACTGTTCTACTTGTAGCCCCATTTCCACCAATTATTCTGTACCCAGAGAGACAAATGTATGTAGCCGTCACCCCACCATTACTTAGTGATGGTTCATTGGCAAATGGTACATTTGGTGGCTTGGGACACAATTCTGTAATGAAATTATATACAGCTTCTATTGTTTAATAACTGGTTAACAACGCCACTCTGCTATTTCTTTGTTTTATAAAAAAATAATCTACTACAGTCATGTCAATATTTATTCAAAACACCAAGTATTTGACACTTATTGAACCTTTGGGGAGTTATGTAATCAAAGATTTATGTGCTTCAAGTCTGCTCAAAATGTAACCATGAAATTTAGAGATAATAATCAATCTCAAACTTAAGGCTTCTCTCTTCCAATAAAGCAGAAGAGCTTTCTAGTCTTTTATCACCATCTGTATGTTTTGCTTGTTAGAGTATTAGTTTAATCACTATGCATTGTTACATGTTTACATTAATATAATTAAGTATTTAGATTTCATTATATGTTCAATTGAAAGTAACAAAAGGACATTTAAGCATTTAAACTTCTCATGTTGAAGTGCTAGCAGTGATATCAGTTATGGTTCTGATTAGGAGCTATGAGCCAGACGCTGAGAGAATTATAAATACTTACGTCTAGTACATCTTGGAGCTACAGTCCATCTTCCATTGATACAAGTAATCACATTGGTACCTTCTAGAACATATCCAGGTTCACATGCATATGTAACGGTACTTCCTGAATCTAGCCCTTGTCCATTGTCTATGTGAGGGATGGGTGGACAAGGCTCTGAAATACAAAAGAGGAATTGAGGCTGGCTATTTGAAATTGAAAAATTCCCAAAATTGGTTAAGGAAATCAATTGCCTCAAGTTGAATTTTGCTCCACTTCATCTGTTCACATGCAGCATGCATGGAGATTGCAATGAATTTTCCAACAATAATTTTTCTGTGAGTACTTCTCTATCGTTATTTCATTTCCTTTTAATTTTCATACTCCACAATGAAGGGCTATGAAATTAAACTCAAAAATGACAACTCCACGGTGTTAATAAGGTCTTGCAAGGTTATACTTATCTAGCCTAGGTTCTCATAGTTTACTCCTAAACTGAATTTCATGAGCCTAAGTTTGGTTAAAGACAACTCTAAACTTCTTATCATTTTTTGAAAATGAAAGATAATTTTTTTTCACCGAGCATTTGCACCCAATTTGTGAAATGATGGCAATTTTTAGCATTTTTTTCCTCAAAACCCTATTAAAATATACCAAACAATCTTACGAGGGGCAGTAGTGGTTGTTCTTTGTCTCCTCCTGCCACCTCCTCTACCTCCTCTATTTCCTCTACCTCCTCTACCTCCTCTTCCTCCTCCTCCACCTCCTCCTCCACCTCCACCTCTTCCTTGGCTCCTTAGTGACTGAGCCTCAGCAAACAGACAAATTCCAAACAATATCACCAAGCTTGCGAGAATAAACTTCATCTGTGAATAACAATATTATGCATGAGCGGAGAGAGTAAGAAAAACTGATAATGATATTCTTGAGCGCACATATATGTATAATTGTTACTCATAATGTTTCATGAGAACTAAGAAAAATACAAGAAATGTTTGAAACATAAAAACAAAAAACTAACAGTAAAGAAAAGAGAAAGCTATAGCAGTTTTATGACATTCTGGTCCCTATGTTTTGGTCAAAATTGTTTTGTTAGCAGGTTTTCACAAATCTTGTTCGCAAACTATTTATGTGTGATTGATTTGTAAAATAAAATAGTACATAAGTATTTCAAAATTTTGAGTGTACATTACAATAAAGAACTCATAAAACCAAAACAAAGTAGAAAGAGACACTCACCTTGTTAGGTAGGTAATACAGGTAATACAGGTAATGCAGGTATACAGGCCAGCTGTAGATTCCACTTGTTACTCTGTAACTGTCTGAAACCCTGTTGGATCTGCTGACAAACTAGTCAGCATTCGTTTATATACCATTCGCTCGCTGACTGTAGGGTTCAGAGATTATAGATGGATGATTGGCAGCTAATGAGCTGCTCCTAATCCTGGTGCAATAATCTGTAATGCAGTAGCAGCAAAGACCGGAATGGACTCACTGAGCGTATCACTCAAGTACCCCAAACCCATTGGCACATATTACATCATCTTGTTATATGAATTGTGTTATCTGACGTAGGTTTTCTATTCTTTATCTTTTTCTAAATCCAAGGTGCAGCCATCGATAACTGCTTTCAACTTAGAACTAGCTGGTGTATACTTGACTAAATGTGTATTGAAATCAAGATACTTAAGGGTGTAACATTTATGTAAATTAGGTAAAACTTAGATCTAACAAAATACTTAATGACAGATGCAATTGAATAACTTTCAAGTCAATTTTGATTGCAAATTAAAACTGATTAGTTTGTCTTAGTTGTTAAACTATTTCAAGTTAAACTTTTGTTGTGCCGCAACTTTGAGCTCATAAACAAGTCCATGTTAATATCAAAGTTATCATATTTTGATCAATGCTTGAATTGTAAGGAGATCATAACTCATCCTTGTATTAAGTTATATATCAGCTCTATCATCAAGTTTGTCAAAACAACCAATTACGGTTTTCAGCAAACTATTTCAAGCAAAAATATAAAAATAATTGCAAGACAAATTTCGGTTTATCTAAACTTTTTATTACAATGAGAACTCTAGATCTTTTGGTATTAACTAGAGCTCATTTGTAGTGAACATTAAATGATGTTTTCAAACTTTTAAGTATATTTTTGTGATAAAATTTGTGCCTTAATGTCTTGTATTTCAATTTGTCAGTAAGCTAGCAACATTACTAATTGTATCCAAATATCATTATGATAGCAAGCTTTATTCTCACCCCACTCTCCACCCCCCCCCCCTTGCAAATCTTTTCATTTGGCTGCCCCGCTCTATTTCTCACCCTCTACTTTCTCTCTATCTCAGTCCTGTTTTCGCTTATGTTTCTGCTCTCTCACTCACCATTCAACTTAAAAGATTACACAGGCATTCTGTATGCTGGCACATTGCAGATGCAAATGAGCTAACGAACTTTTATGAATGAACATTGGAAACCATGATGTGCACTGGAAGGAAGTAATATCAGTCATAAACCAGAGAACTGTTTGTGATTTATCTCCACCTCCATTATTAAAAGATAATCAAGTCTACAAACATCTTCGGTTTAAAACAGATGGGGACCTTAAACCCCCGTTACACATTACATTGATCCACCAGTAGTTTTAATTGTGCTCACATAGTAGATGTTGACACATGTTTCCACTTGAAACTCAAATTATTGAAGTTTGATTGTCTCCACAAACATTATTTTTGATAAGATATTAACCCTACAAAGACCTTCGGCTTTAGAACAAATATCACAAGTAAACCCTCACTTTTTAACAGCAGTTTTTATTCCTCTAAGCCCAATGGTTGAGGTATACATGATTTGTGCACACAGAGCAGCAGGCACACAGATATTTCTCTCATTTATATAGAGTATGCATAGATTAGTAGTGGAAATCAATAATTTTCATACCTCAAACCAATAGCGTTGACATGTACAAAAATTAGATTTACAAAGTATCATTTAATAAAAGTGATATCATTTTGCTCTGGAGTGAATAACGGCCAACATCACCATAACGTAAAATTTTATGTAGGAAAAAAATACATAAACAAGTCGAATAACAATATTTTGCTTATTTTGGAGACTTTTCTGAAAAATAAAATCACTCTCATGGGCATTTTTTTAAAAACAATCAAAGCAACTTGCGAAGTTTCTTGAGGTGAACTGGGTGATTGGAAGCAAGCCAAATCCTTATCAAAAGTTTTCCATAATGTCTTTCAATATAGTTCATTATCTTTCACCACCCAGTGCCGAGTGAAGGCAGCCTACATTGGTAACACCCAGTGTTTGCTGAAGACAGCCCACAATGGTCACACATCATACATTACCCTTCTCTTCCTCTACTCTTGTTGTACAAAACTAATGAATGGTAAAAATAATAGGATGATCCACTAATGTTCATTGGGTGTGTCCGTTAATCCCTCTTACATCTTTAGTGAACTTAATCCATAGCCTTAAACTCTAAGACCTTGTTTAGTTTGGCTTGGAAACGTCCCAGTAATTGTTATGGCATTAAACTTTCATTCACCCTGGTACGGCATGTTTACTTTACAGATCATTTGATGCAATGTTTAAACCTGACAGTCTGATGCAAAGACATTTATAGCCTGTGTGCTTGTTCTCTCAGATGTTTGCCATATGTTTGGTGCTACTTAGCCTTTTACTGTAAACTTATACCAAAAAAATATGAGACTGTTGTTAGACTGGAAAGTTTCTTTATAAGCAGAAAAATCAACAATTTGGTTACTCCGAGTATAAAACAAAGGTAAAGCTTTTATTCAAAAACTTTTAGTTCAGTATTAGTGAATAACAATATTAATTTCAAAAGTTGCCATATATTCTTCTTCCAGATCTATCAGTACGATTACAATAATATTTTTACGTGTATACAACAAGTTACAGTCCAGGGTAAATAAAAGAAACAAGATAAACTTACGTCAATACTTTGATTTCAAAGTTTTATCTAAAGTATATGTTAATATATTTATCTACCAAGTAACAAACTACACGGTATTAAACTTTTAAATTTTGATCTATCAAACACTTAAATTCAAGTTTCATAGCTTTGGTGAAACATCAAACCGTTGAATTTACCTTATTTTATGTTTTTGGAAAACTCTAGTTTTTTAAACTGGGCAGATTCCACTGACTGAGGTTTTCACTAAACACGCATAACGACAGAATGGACATTTATCTGGTTTATGATGCTGAATGAAAATACAGCATCAATCATCTTTCCTTACTTAACTCTAATCTTCAGTTATGCTTGACTGAGTCTATCCTAGTTATTGTTTTATCTCTCAGCTTACAGTGCCAAACGAGTTCACTTCACTCAGTGTACTCACTAGCGTGAATGCTTTTCAGGGAGTAAAAACTCTTACAAATATGTCTGCTTTCACTTAACTAGATACTGTGCACAGTTTCACTTTAATCGCATTTTTTGTGGCCAAAACTTTTTTATGTGATGAATAAGTTGATCAATTAAAAACTTCAACTGTTTTTGATTCAACAGCGTTATATTTTCCAAAAACAGTCTTTTAAAAACAGTTTTGGCTTCAAGTAGTAATGATTACCATAAAAACTGCAAAGCACATTTTTCAATCACCAACCAAATTTGAAAAGTCAGCGAAGTGATTGTTTGAAGCAGGTATATGAGCATATAACATAATAGTTGATTTTGATAAATTAAAAATTGGATGCTCAAAAACCAAGAAATAACTTGGTTATTAGGAGCAGCTAGCTTAAAATTATCCAAAAGCGACCAAAAATATTATAAAAAGGATGAAAAATTCTGCGATTGTGATGGATCAGCTGAAATGAAACTTGCCAAGTGATGCAGTTACAGTCATTTTTCCATGTTTGTCTGTATTGAACATGGCAGGGGTTTTTATCAAAGCTTTGTTGGCATGCAGCCAATGGTATCAAACACAAGTTAACTAAAGACAAAGCTTTCTCAATAAAATACCTTTCAACAAGTTTTTGGAAAAACTGTTTCTAAATTTAAGAAAAATCCTTTAGCTTCGATTTATATATTTTAGTAAAATGCTTTCCTTTCGCTCTTGCTCACTTTTTAAAAACTCTTGCTATCAATTTCAATTTGTAGTGAACAATTCTAAGTTGTTTGCTTTTGAAGTAAGGGTACTAAGTATAATTGGCTTTAAACCAAATATCCGTTTTCACACCAAAGTTTGCGAAAGTTTCAGAAATAAAAATTTTTCCATTCTTTGTATTCTGACATAGAAGTTTTAACTGAAATCATTCATCCAGTATCTAATATCGATATCCAAAAGATACAAATACTTATGTCTGTGGAAAACTGAAACTATAAAACTCATTTTCACCAGAAAACAAATATAAAAAATTTAGTAGGGTTTTACAACTCTTCTATGAGCAAATATCTAAAGCTTGATTTAGTACATTAATGAGATAATGTAGGTTAGTTAACCTCATAGAGTTGACATTCTTTCATCAACTAGTAGGTTAAAACTTTGCAAGTTTTAGTTTTTGACATACTGGCTCAAGATTGTCACCATGAGATAAAGCATGCCTACCATAAGAATAAATGGACCAATCGTATGCAGTGTATCGATATAAGACCGCCCACAAAGTTGATATAAAAGCAGTAACAAACAACAAAATGTCCACTAAATAATATTTAGGCAGTTTCATCAGTCAGTAGTTTCTGACTACCGCTACTAGAGTTACCCTTGCTGTGCATTGACTTCCATCTCTTGTACAACTCTGTAATGATCTCAGCAGCAACCACATCTGTTGTATTCTGGGCCAGAAGTCTCATGCAGAATACTCCGTCCAGACTCAAATATTGTTCTGGTAAAACATGATTATAAATAAGACAAGACATAAGAATTGAAAGAAATATTGAAGCTGATTAATGTAGTTGATCATGAAGAAATGTGCGAGTGAAGAGGTCTATTTTCATTTGAGCAAGATAGTAAAGATGGAAGACTTGCTGAATAAATAGGTAACTGGCAGCTGAGTTTCATGGAAGGAATGCATTTTACTATAAACATTTACATTAACAAAAAAACATAGTTTCGCTCAATAGCTGGTTGGTCAAATAAAAAGTAATTTTTCAATAAACCTGTAGGAAAATTTAAGAATTTCATTTCAAAACATTTTTCAAAAAATATTGACCGAAAAAATGAAGCAGAAAAAAGACTAAAGAAATTAGCCAGAGAAAACAACTCCGATATAAAAAACCAGGAAGCTAGACAGTATTTGAACCTGTGAAGATGCTGATGTCTTTAACAGGAACACTTTTTGTTTCCAATACTCCCACGCACTTGAGGTATTTGACAATAAAGTCCCTGCTACCATTAGGTCTCAAGTTTTTCACCAGACAAATGAATAAACCTGCAACACCAAAAGAAACTTTGAGTAATGTTGGGTAGATAAGGAAACCAATGCAGACAAGAGGAACCAAGTCAACCCCAGCAAGTACACATATGTTTGTCATATGTTTTTATATAAAATTATTTTAGGAGAATCATTTTCTCTTCTTATTAAGAGTAAAAGTAGACACATTCCAGATGATTCCATTATCACAATATCTACTATATCCGTAATGTATATCCATGGTTACTCACTTATATATATATATAATCATCAAGAAGTTTAAATCTTGCTCAGAAATAGTTTGTCATGTTTAGCAGATATAGTAAATATTCACAGATCTACGAAGCTTCAATTAGTTGTAAAGTACATTGGATAGCTCTACATGAATAAGTGGATATTGCACATACCTATCGCTGTCAAACCAGCAAGTACAACCAACCACCACCACAGAATTAGAAATGCCACCTGATTGAACAGATTCACCATAAGATTGCATTGTACTGTATACCTCTGGACGTTTCCTGCCATTTTTCTTACCTAAATGTAAACAGAGATATTTTCGCATTCATTTTTAGACAACCGACACAATGTCTGTGGATGCATTACATAATAATTACATGTGCTTATGTTTGTTTGTCCATTGTTCTTATATGCTTATGTTTGTTGCTAGGCAATTTTTCCATTGTCAATCAAGTATGAGAGTTTTCTGCTGCAGCTGAAAGACTCTGCATACATGACTGAAGTTTGAACCCGAGACCCTACAGCTTTGCCAGTGAATGGTAACTGTGCACCTGACCACTAGACACGGGACTCTCACCTATGGTCACCTTGTAGGCATATCTCAGGTAACTGTCACGCCTGATTGACAGTGAAAAAGTTGACTAGCAACAAGAATGAGCGCAATAATTGTATATATACATCATATATCAGTTTGTACTGATTCCATACATGCATTGTGTAGTAGTCGGCACTAAATTGATGCATACCTTATATACAAGTTCTACTCAAACCCAAGGTTGTACAAACACTTACAGCAAAGTCGCAGTATGTATACAAAGGAAACATTGGATTGTGTAAAAAGGTGTCGTCAGGGTTACCTAGCGACATCAGAGCTCTCCAACCATAGTCTCCGTATCCGTTCCCTGTAACCATGGCAACTTATATTCATTTAAACACGCTCTGTTTTCCTTCAGTTTGTCCAATTGTTATGGTACAGTAGCGGCGTTCCAATTCATCAACTATCACTCAAATTCATTGCTTATAGCAAAGTGAAAAGCATGAAACATTTTATATTACTTCCTCTGGAGGTAAAGAAAAGTTTATTGACATTACATTTTAGAGTTTTAACAATAATAATAAAGAAACTAATCATTGTTATAATAATTATAATAAATAATAATAGTGTGTTATTGATAATAATAATTGGTGCAGTGGGTATGTAGCAATTTCACTCACCCATCATTCCAGTTAGGATGAAGAGTAATAAAATGGGCATAGTCAGGTACAGACATTTTGTAATGATGTACATAAAGAATAGACGGCGGCCATATTTGTTTCCCAGATGTATCTTCCCCTACAAATATAAGCCTCTGGTATGAGCAAAAAACACTGTCAAGTTGGTGAATAAAAAGATATAATACAAATCTACTGGTTATTGAACAACAGATTTATGAACTGACATTATTGTAACTTACTAGGCCACTTTGGTGTCTATGGTAGTTAATATGGCGGTGTAATTGAGAAGCAATATATTTGATTGTGTCATCTCGTTTTGCGGGGTCAAGGTTTTCTGAGTCACTGCTAGCTCTGACAATAGCTTCCACATCGTATCCACTTGACCACATGGCAAACTTCCAGAAATATGCTGCAAGATATAAATTAATTTTTATTTTACTTTAACTATTAAAATACAAATTTACCACTGGTACAATAAAAATTTATTTTCTTTCATGTTACATGGGATTTATTCAGGCCAGTAAGACTAGAATTACTTCTAAAGTGATCACAAATCACGGCATGCATACTGAAATATCCAGATATATGGATGTTACAAACCAACAAACTGGAAGATATGAAAAAATTACATGGGGAGTAGACTTATCTCTGATTAACTGTGTAACTAACTACTTGATTGATAGAAACCGCTTTAATATCTTATCAGAGTTGTTTCCCTTCGAGAAACAGCCAGCACCATAACGAGCGAGTGAAGGCAGTTGTATCAAAACACTAGCCACTTGTGTTTGAACAACAAGATACTTTTTACGAGAGATGCTCCGAGTGTGCTTGTTTATTTTCTTTTTCATGATTTATTAATTACAAATTAATATAAAATTATTAATAATTAATAAAATTTTTATGATTATTACAAACTATTAGTTATAGGATTTATTAATTATTTCTCTCTGGAAGGTTCTACACTTCATGGTGCTTTCATACTTCATCAGCTTGCAAGGATAAATGTGTAAAAGTTTATGTAATGCTAGCAAATGTATGCAAGCATATAATTAAGAAAGATTCAAGCCAAACAGGAGTTACCTGCTCGGTAGATTAAAATTAAGTGCCACAAGGAGTTGTCTGCTTGTTCCCTAGGAAAGCATTAGACAATACACAGCTATTTTTGCACTTACCAGGGATGGATAGAACAAATATTGTAAAAGCAAGTATAATTGGCACCCATTGGTAGTATGAAATTTCTGGTCCTGAGCTGTGGTCTGGTGATTGTAACCCCTTTGGGCCGGGTAGGTCTTCATTTATGGAAACATAGTAAGTGTTTTTTATCTATAAAGTACCAAATTTCAATATCAACATTCTTGTAAGCTCTGTTGAGAATTTAAAACGATGAGTAAGAGAACAAAACATAGAAGCATAAACCAAGGAACAACAGGCAACCACGGATAGTTAGTTGGTCTGACGTGCTGGATATGACAGTGGTCATAACAACCGGAGATGGAGCTGCCAAGATTCTGTCATTGTATACAGACACGTGCTGATGAATCATGACTAATCCGTAAACAGTTTCTATCACATGGTATAACCTTGTTAGACTATTTCTCAACAACTGTCACTTTTAGAGGTTTTTTAGGTCACGTTATAGTTCCTTCTTATTTCAACCAATAAGGGCTACCAAGGACCAAGAGCGTACCTAACTAATCCATTCAACACTTTCTTTCCTCGACCATACTTTTTTGTATCTTTTATTCTTTTATATGTTTCATTATTGCGCCACTAGCTAGCTTGTAGGATGTACTGCTGATGTTGAGAACCAGGACTATCGTTCCACTCACCCAACAATAGTTGTCGGCATATCTGATCCAGTTGTCGACAAACTCTTTGGGAGTAAAGCAAGTAATCGGGTCACCAACATAGGCCCTTATCGCTAAAAATGTAGATCCCACTAGTATCACCCCTTGGGAAAAGTAAATAGAAAGTTATGTACTAGCAAATAGCTGATTAAAGTTTGAGACAGTGTTGTTATTAGCTATTTATTTGTTGATGTATATACAAGAAAATGACAAATTTCGGTTATTACGTAATTCGCTAACAAATAATATAATTATTCGCTATAATAGTGTTGGGAGAATAAGCCTGCTCTGATGTAAATGAAGCGGTGTGTAAAAGAATCTCTAAACAATGGCAGATTGTTAACCAGTCTATACTCAAAACAAGTACCTATCATATTTGTGAGGGTGTAAGATAATTGTATTTGAAGATTATCTTTTCCGTACAGCCAATTACAGCTCAGAAAGTCTAACGCTACTAAAAAGAACGATATTTAATAAATTAATTATTTAATTGAGGGACAGTTTTGGTAAAAAATGAGTGAAAAAAACATGTAATGACATTTATTTAGTTTTCATATTTTGAGAATCACCAAAAAATTCACGAGCCTGGCACAGGTGCAAAACTTTACCAAGCTTTGAAATGAGGATCACTTGTCTTCACCCACAACTTGGGGGCAGCAGGTCTTATCACCATATTTGTTGAAATAAGAGACCCAGTTAAAATGGAACTGCTGAAGGATTTAAAAAAGTTTTTAGATTTTGCTTTTCCATCATGGATTTTCCAATTGAATTTTGGTTTCACTTGATCATCTCGTCTTCAAACCACATATACGTTTATACGCAGAGAAATTACTAGACTAAACGCTAAAATGTTTGTGTAAGACAGCAAACTGATTCTTTGTTTGTCTTGTAAGAGGCAGCAGGTTTGATTTAGTCGGTGTGGGAAACTTTTAATAAATATTTTTTTCACTTGAGAACAACTTTGTTCAACTCCTAACTGCAACCACTCATTACAGAATTAACTTAGGTAATCTGACTGAAACTTTGGATATTTGTGAAGAATTCTGTTATATTGTTTTGTGTGTTAAAATTTTTTCTAGTTGTAAAGTAAAGTAGACAGAAATTTCCCTGCAATCACACTCACTCAGTCAATCACTTACCTATGGTGTACCTGTTAGACAACCTATCAAAGGCGTCATCGTCCCGTCTTTTTAATTGAGCCGAACCATAACGTAAGACGTTTATCACACAAGCCATGTCAAGCAATGCAGTAGGTGCTTTCAACTACTTCAACTGCTCCAACCATCACTTGAAGTTTCACCACTGAAGAAATGAGTCAGGGATTTTACAATTTATTCCAGCAACCTTAACTGATATCCACATGAACTATGTTCTACATATGGCGTAAACCATTCTCACTTCCTCATCTCTGTTAGAGTATTGCGTCTTGTGAAACTTTGACGCATTATATAGCTTACTCGTGATAAATTGATTTATTACTAGCAACTACTAAACATATGTGATGGGTAAAAGTATTATGGTATAATGCAATGCATTTTATCCATAACAAAGCGTCTGCAGACAAAACCAATCAGGAATCTGTTCGGACTAAATATTTTGGTAGATTTCAGATTAAATAGACTTGAACAGTCAGCACATGACCTGCAATCACCTCAGAGGTGCATCTGGTAGTTCATGAATGTCAGACAGATCTACTAAATGTTGGCATAGGATACCCCGGCATACAAATCTTCAACTATTTTTGACAGTACAGTAAAAAATAATTTATCATTAGCTCATCGGGGGACTTGACTGGATAGTCCAGCCCCGGGGGCAGCACAAGACTCGCATCAAAATGGCTGCGGTAGCTTTAGAGTCAAAAATGAGTTGAGAGCTCTAAAATACCCAAGCAGGATCAGAAAGCACATAACAAATGCTATATAGAGATGGGGAACCATAGTTATAACCCAGATTGTCTAAAGGAGACAGCTCAGAGGACGATTTCTATAGACTGTGGCCATTGTCACTAGGCCCTCTATTTAATCAACTATGCGCATTTATGTCATATTGATTATTTTTCACAGTTATTTTTATCGTTTGATGCTTTTTTATATCGTGTATTGTTAACAAATTGAATTGTAAGTAGGGAAATTTCTTCCTATAGTGTGGTCAATAAAAAGCAGAGTTCTTAGCACTCAGCTGCTTATCTCTCACACTCTTGTATGCACAGCTACTGAACAGGTTGTGGTGGAGGAGTAAAATATGATGTTGTTTAGTTAAAAGACTAACTTCCCAGGGGAACAGTCACAAAAAATAGGCACATATGATAGATACTAAACCAACTTTTAGGGGTGTTTTTTGGCACCTTACCAACTTGAACGTTGGCAGGGTGAGTTTTCAAGAAAATTGAAAAAAGTGCTGGAAGGGTAAGTTTTGAGGCATATAAAAGAGCAGTTGAAGGGATGTAGTGAGCGAAACATACATGTGTAGTTTAGTATTTACATTGAGGCAGGTTTTGGAAGGGGTCTTGGCCTTCTCAACGGGAGTTGACAGGGGGTGTTTTGCAAAATCCCCAGAATGGTTCAGTATCTTTCATATGCGCCTATTTTTTTGACTGCTTCCCCCTGGGGCTAACTCATGTATCTGAGCCACTGGTTCACAAGTGTTTAAAGTTAGTGACCAATTTCCTTTGAGGTTTGCCACAACCTCAACCCAAGAGTCGTAACAAAAATCTATTTCTATTTACACATCAAGAACATTTTTCAACACACTTTTCCCCAAAAAAATTAGTTTGCTATTGAATTTTTTGCATTGATTTTTAGGAAGGACAAAAATATTTATTACGTCGATATGCCCAGATAGTGAATAATACAAAACTGGTCAACCGCACTCATATATATTTACTTGTTAGAAAATAATACAGATAATAAGGAATGAACAAAAGTTATTAATGGCTAACTGAACATATGGCTATGTAATGTGGTGTGTCATTTTTAGTTTGCTACCAGCTTAATTAATTATATTTATGCTATACAAATTAATAGCAAAGCAGTAAAAAGAAAAGCTTCATCTTTTGGCCTTAGATTGTTTCGATCAAAAGACTTTGCTAAATATATGGTTGGTAGTTGGTAAAATTAATCTTAGATCAAAACACACCTGAGTGTGAGTGGAGGTGCCACACCTGCATTCACTAGCAACTAGTAGTAATTTCATCCTTCGAAACTCTGATAAAAGCTGTTTACTAGTTATTTGATACAGAACAATGAGGTTGTAGTTCAACATAGCTTTACCAATCATATGATGTGTACTGTTATAAGACCACCCACAAAGAGATATAAGTAGCAGTAGCAAACAACAAAATGTCCACTAAATAATATTTAGGCTGTTTCATCAGTCAGTAGATTCTGACTACCGCTACTAGAGCTACCCTTGCTGTGCATGGACTTCCATCTCTTGTACAACTCCGTAATGATCTCAGCAGCAACCACATCTGTTGTATTCTGGGCCAGAATTCTCATGCAGAAAATTCCATCTAGGCTCAAAAACTGCTCTATAAAATTTAGGGTCAAACTGTAATATCTGCTTTAATTTTCATTAACACGCGGATCGATTTGAAATTATTTTCTCTTGAATCTTCAGTATGCAGAAAACTTGTCAAACACATTTACTTGTGAGCAAAAATAACTTCAAATTATGATTTAATTAAAAAAATATTGTTAGTTGTGTTCAGAGACAAGAAACCAATTCATTTTCATAAAAATCCAATCAAGGAAGTTGCAGTGGAAGCTTTCAATAGAAAAGAGCAAACAACTCCATTAAAAACTGAATATATCTGTTTTTATTGGAGTTGTCTGCTCTTTCAGCTGTCACCCGATTGGCAAAAAAGTTTCCAACCTGTAAAGGTTGTGATGTCATCATCGGTGGTGCTGGATGAGTCTAGTGCTCCCATCAGTCTGAGGTACTTGACAATAAAGTCTTTACCTCCGTTAGGTCTCAAGTTCTTCACCAGGCAATTAAGTAACCCTGCAGTACAACCAACTAAATGTAAACGTTTCACCAGGAGTTGTCCCAAAAATTACTTTCAAATAGGTTAACTAGGCTGTCAAAGTGTTACAAGAAATTATAATACAGTTTATATAACGAATAGACATCAAACAATAGACATCAAACAATAGACATCAAACAATAGACATCAAAGCGATGCACAACATACCTATAGCTGTCAAGGTAGCCAGGATAACCAACCACCACCAAAGCAATAAAAACACTTTCTCGTTGAACAAGTTAACCGTAAGAACACACTGCATCGTGTACCTCTGAATGTTGCCAGCCATTCTCCTTACCTAAAAAGTATGGAATGTTTATTTTAAGAGTTGTCTCTGCAGTAATGAATGAACAAAGCAAAAGTTGCTTCTTCGTTATGGCATATTAAATAAAATACTTAAATTGATAGTCCTTATCTCTTAGCTACGAGTAGACAAATCCTGAGATATTAAATACCATGCCAAATAGTACCATAACTGTAGGTTAGCAAGGAATACATTTAAGTTCATATTTACTTACAGCAAAGTCGCAGTAAGTGAGCGTAGGAAACATTGGATTGTGCAAGAAGGATCCATCAGGGTTATTTATTGACATCAGAGCTCTCCACCCATAGTCTCCATATCCCTCCCCTGTAACCATGGCAACATATAACATCTGGAGTGTAAACATGGCAGCATTACACATTAAATCAGGATTATAAGTGCCACAACATAAAATATAGAAGCATGCCAAAAGCCGCTTACTTGTTCACTAGAAACGAATAAATATTTGAACCACTTATATTTGATAATTAAATGTTTTTATAAAACTCAAGATGATATACTTTTGCATAGATACAAAAAGAGAAGACAATTCTCAACTTCACCTACCCATCATTCCAGTTAAAATAAAGAGTAATAATATGGGCATGATCAGGTACAGACATTTTGTAATGATGTACATAAAGAATAGACGGCGGCCATATTTGTTTCCTAGAGGGATCTTCCCCTACAAATAAACACAAATCTATTTTAATTAAAGCAATAGAAACTACAAGAACGTCCAAGTCAATGATGAGTTCATAGTGACAACTAGTTAGGTGTTTCTAATTTGGTGATAAACAATAGACTTATACATTGACAGTACTCTAACTTACAAGACCACTTTGTTTTCTATGGTAGCTAATGTGGCGATCCAGCTGAGCCACAATGTACTTGTTGGCCTCGTCTCTATTTACTGGGTTAAGATTCTCAGCGTCACTGCTGACTGTCACAATAGCTTCAACGTCATATCCACTGGACCACATGGCAAACTTCCAAAAATATGCTACAAAACAAACTCACTGTCAGTATGTCTCTCACTGTTATTACTTGGTTATGACATTTTTAACTGCATATTTTCACAGCACATGATATTAATGAGCAGTGTGTGTAATAATAGACCTGTTTGGGTCACAAAATAGTTCTAATGAAAATAAATTTTCCATGGACAAAACTGATGGGAGTTCTCTCCACATCGTTTGGGTGCATACAATCAACATTGGAGTTGTCTACTTACTTTCAGAGAATGTCCTCACTTACCAGGGATTGAGAGAATGAAGAGCATAAAGGCAAGTATAATAGGCACCCATTGGTAGTAGGGTAGCTCTGGTCCTGAACTGTGGTCTGGCGATGGTAATCCTTTCGGTCCGGGTAAACTGTGATTCATCGGAACACGGTAAGTGTTTTTGATCTACAAAATGTTCTTGCTTAGAAGATGTTTGGTTTCTGATGAATGCCGACAGGTCAATCATATGGCGACAATGAGTAAGGGGCTGATTACATAATAGCTTTTGTAGAGAAACATATGGCCATTTTATTGCTAGTTTTCTATCATTATATCTAAAATTTACACCATGAAAAGATAATAATGTATTAATTTTAAATTTTTTGTAAATAGTTTTTTTTTGTTTGAATCAATAGCTAACTTTTTTTGTAATCTGTTTTTTCTTATGTCTGAGCACTTTAGCAGTGAGTTATTTTTTGGTTTGACAGAGTCAATAAATCAAAATGAGAGAATAACGGCTAAAAAAATCTGTGTTACACCTTCATTATACCAGTAAGACTATAAAACATTACGGCTAATTATGCGACACAGTGCCATTATTCACAAAAGATATGTTTGACAGCGAGCAGAGACAAAAGTATGGATATGATTGTATTTAATTGCTGAACAAACATAATCTACTTGACTCTGTTGACACTTCAAGTTTATCTCAAGATCATCTCAGGTCAGATAGCCCGGTTATGAATATTTATGTTAATTAGTACCCATCTGGGACACTACTTGGACTCCCGTTATAGCTGACAAAGTGCATTTATAAAGTGACTATCTATTAACAAACCAATGTAGATTTTTATTTCCAATTTTTAAGAAATTGTCAGAGGGAACTGAGCTGTAAATGATATGAATTTTTTTAATTATAAAAGGAATTCTTCAAATAAGCTCTCAAACAATATTGTTGTTAACATCAGATTGAACTTCAAGATTTATTTCTTTGGGAAACAAAACGCAAAGTTTGCTATCAACATTTTTACTCAAGTTTAGATATCTATTTTTAATCTAAAACCAGTTACATGCCTTATAAAAATTTTCAAAATACTTTTTATTCAAGTTTTTATCAAAATTTTTAAACAGATTTAATAAGTAAGGTCAGCCAGCTGTCAGCAAAGTAATTGAGGATATTTGTAAACAGTAAGTTTATTGAAAGCACGACTGGGTGTTTATTGCTAAAAATGTCAGAATTTTGACAGCAGGCTTTCTTTTGTAACAATTATTGTTTTACGCATAAAAATGCTGCCAGGCTGAAGATTTACTTACCCAGCAGTAGCCGTCAGCATATTTGACCCAGTTGTCGGCAAACTCTACCGGAGTGAAACAATCTATTGGGTCACCTACGTAGGTTTTTGTGGCCAGAAACAGAGAGACAGCCATGAGCACACCTGGTAGTGACAGGTAGAAACGGGTGTTAAGGTAATAAACAGGTAAGTTCCACAAAGGAAATTTAGTATTAACAGGCTAAAGGTAGAGGATAGACAAAACATTGATTGAAAAGAAATATAAGCTGGGTTCCTACAACAAACTAACATGAAAGACTGGGAGGGGCCACACAGGTGATACACGTACCCAACAATAATTGTCAGCGTAGGATACCCAGTTGAAGTGAAACTCCATGGGAGTAAAGCAGTCGATGGGATCCCCGACGTATGTCTGGGTGCCCAGGAATATCCCAAATGTGATAAGTATCCCTGTGGTCACATGACACAACGTCAAATGTTAAAGCATTTCAAGAAAAGTCGACAGTGATTTTCTTTTGTTATGAGTTTTTCTAGTTTACAGGGATGCCTACCACTAAACACCATATTGATCATAGAAGCTTGTGTGTTTCATAACCCAGTATAACAAAAAAATAGAAAAAAAATAAATACACATTTTCTAACCATACGATCGTGTAAAGGTCATACCTTATCCCTGACTTTTCCTTCAGAATAATAGCTTTTTTATACAGAGGTTAAAAAATTGCTCAATTTAGTTTCAACGTCAATGAATTCTTAGCGGAAAGTTTTGGTTACATGTAAATTTTTAATGGTTTTCTGAAATCAGCTGAGATTTTCATGATCTCCGCAATCAGGAATTTACATGGATGTTAAACATTGTGAAGATTATAACGTTCTCACACCCTTGACACGCATAGAAGTTGGTCATAAATGATAAAAGCCAGCATCCATATGAATATGCATATGAACTTTCAATCATTTCCCTAGCTCCTCAACGGATTACATAATGTTGTGTTGTTTGCAGCTATCTTATCTAATGCAGTATGTTTACCACTAGAGGACCTGGAGTCAGCCCTAGCTCTCTCCCCGGATAAAGGAAGTGTTCATTTTGAGCACCAATTGATGCAATAGCATCCTGGGTAAACAAAATAATATATTTTTGCTCATTGATTATACCAGCATGTTTTAGACAAAACCATAATCCATTTGTACTTTTGCTCTTACAGATCAGCTCTTTGGTTTATCTCACAATGCATGGACAAAAAAACAAAAACTGTCAAGTTCTTCCCAACAAAGCTAATCATGCTTCTAGCGAATTTTAAAATAGTTCAAGTTGAGAAAGGAAACATTGTTACTTCTTCTAACCTTTACCTCGATTTGACTAAGTTTGTAGTGTTTAACTACCCCCAGAAAATAAACGGTGTGAAGTAACACTGGTATTTTTCTCTTTATCCTTTGCCAAATCGGTTATCTTGGCCGGATTATCGACGATAGATGTTGCGGAAATTTAGAATTCAAGAACAAGTCTCTCCCTCCCAACAAATCTCATGAAGCCCACTTGGAGTAAATTTATATCTTTCAAACTTACAACATAAAAACTTAGAAACTTTCACATTCAAGAGATTGTCACTTTTTTGGGATTTTAAATAATGATAGACACAACTTTCTTTGCTGCCAGTCGCTGACCTACCTATCGTGTATCTATTACTGAGCCTATCAAAAGAGTCATCATCTTTTCTCTTCAAGTAGGCGATGCCAGTCTGCAGAGCTTCTACCAAAGATGTCATGGCCGATGGTGCAGCAGGTGTCCGCAGGTGCTCTCTTGTACTTTAAGTAGTTGGTAGAGTGACTCACCTAGACTTTGCTAGTGTCTGTGTGTGTGTACGTACACCTGGGCAGTCACAATATATCTCACAGCCTCTCAGCAACCGTACACTGATAAAAATATTGCCTGCGTTCCTTTGATACAACAATAACGTATCTTACATATCATTACAATGTTCAAGTTAAGTTAGAATTCAGTCTATGTTAAACCTTTCAACTGATAACACTTACCAAACAATAATAAGCGACACTAACCGTATGGTGTGACTGACGTGCTATTTAGTTGAAGTGACTTGACAGTCTGATTTCTTTTGACAAAACTACGATAAATATGTTGACCAAGTTCTAAACTGGTTTTGAAAAAAAAAACATCCATCGCACTTTTTTATGAAATAGACATTTTTTGCATGTGCAAGTGCATGTTGAAAATTTAGCCTATAGAGCTATCTCCCCTTTAATACTACTTATTGTAGATCGAGTAGAACCTGACAGTCAGAGGACAAATTGTACTAGGCTTGTAACCACAATGAAATGACAACATAAAACAAGCTCTTCTGCTACAATCAATTTCATGATACAAACCAAATACTCTGCTTTGCACAGGAACAAAATAGCTTTTGGCTTCTCTTTTTGTCACGCTTACTTCAGCAAGAAAAAGAACACATTTTGTGAAAATTGGTAAAAAAATATGGTCGCCATTTTACCAAAAGTTTTAAACTGCTTTCTTTAGAAATACAGAAAGAGTTTATACTAACACAGATGTCTTTAAAATATCACAGAGCAACTTCGACTGCAACAAAAGTTACAGCGATTTTGTGAGATGATCAGCGAAGAAAAATTGTCTATCAATTTACTTACTTGTTGATCTTTATGACAGTAAGTACGGATGATCAATGCTATTCCCTGTGAAATGTGACACTATACAGATGAGACACCCTACAGATGAGACACCTGCTATGAGAGAATCCAAGGCTATCAGTTTAAGCAAACAAAGATTAGTCTCCAGTCATTTGCTTTGTGGAATTATTATAAATATGATTTAATAATCAGTGCCCAGTATTGCTCAGTGCAAGTGACGTCCCATTGAGTCAGTGGTAGACCTCTTTTTTTATTTACCCAAATTGAAACATTTGGCGATTAGAACAGTTTATTCTGTTGTTGGCCTTAAAAACAGAATACAAATGAGAGAGGTAAAAAGTAACCATCTATTTACTAGATTAGAAAGTGAACAAAATTTTTAAATCTACGAAAGCTCAAGTACAGCATCTCAAATGCTGTTATTACAAGAGAGATTGTAATATGCGCAGTGTACCCTTGACTCTGAGACATTGTAACAGTCCTTGGAGCTGAAGTCTTTACTGAAACTGTGCCACACCCTCAAAGGTCGCTTATGCGCCATTTGGCAGAAATAGCAGTAGAAATCTAAAAATAGAATGACCAATGATCAACTGGCAAGTGGTTTTAGTGCAATCCTTTGATTGGTTATCAAACTTACTAGAACTAGTAAATTAATCATTACTTTTAGATGCCGACCGCAAAGCATTGTTATTTGCTTTCAAAGCATTTTGAGAATGAGGATAAAATCAGTAATCATTATGTTTTTTGTAAATTTCAAGACAGCATATATTATAATTAGTGTTAGAAATTAGCAAAGCTTTGGTCACTAATGGTTGACTACTTCAGTTTTCATTATTATCATTATTGCCTGATCATTTTATTTTGCTGCCGTAGTGGAGGTTCAGTTATTGCTGAGATCAGAAGCTCAGAGTTAATAAATAGAAACTGCTAGCAGTCAGTAGATAACAGATAATGTATCACCTATAAATCACTCATCTTCAGAGATAAGAATCGTGTTATACAAGTTGTTGCATCATTATTGGATGTTTCTTTTGCTACTGATCTAAGATTAATATCTATAAATACTGTTTTTTTACGTTTAGTTAATTATTCATATAAACTGTTGAGAGAAAGACCCACAATTTTATGATGAAGATTTTTTTGCAACACTTCGTGCTTGCAAAATTATGACTTCACCGGTATTTTTTATTTTTGAAGTGTTGCATGTTATCAGAAACTAACAACAAACACGGAAGACTTTTCAATGTCCATAAAGGTCATTTAGAGGTTACAACTAGATTTGCGGTCAAACCAAAGTGTTGCGTAACAACTAGGGCAAATAAAACTAACATTTCACAACTCAGATGTCATTATCTAAATAAGATAATCGCAACAAAGAGTATACATGGTTACATCACCCTTAGATTGCATCAGTGTAAGCTCACAGGAGCAGACAAATCAATATATCAAAAAAGTATTTTACTGTACCTCCAACAATGTTGTTGTTTTTCTTAACATTCTTCAGGTAGTACTCATTCCTCCATTGATGGTAATAATTAAAAGCCTCATCATTTGCTGCTATATATCTGAGATGTTTTACCAAAGCCTTTGGTGAGGTAAAGTTTCTGACATGAATGAAGCTGTTGGGGGGTGCTGAAGACTCGTACTCCTCTACTGATAGACCTCCTAAAACTATCGGAATAGTTTGAGCTCTCAGTTCTAGAATCTTCCAAAACTTTTCAGATATGTAGTCTTTACAAAGAGTGCTTTCAAATGAGAAATAAAAAAGATACTGCTTTATTTGAGGCTCTTTGCCTCCATTGTTCTTGATTAGCTTCCCGAGTTGTAAACGACAGACGGCAGCCCTAGTGAAGATATCTATTGGCATCAGTTTAGCGAGCTCAACAACGTACTCTACCCTTCCACTCCACACTCCATGTTTAGCCCATCTATGTAAGCAATGTGACACAAACCACAGCGCCTTCATCTCTCTCATACTATACTTGGCAGCAAAGTTAGTTCTTTCTGGAGTTGTCTTCTTTATCACTCGATCAGAGAAGCTATAATCACTTCCTTCCGTGTTTCGTAGATATGTTACAGAATAGTTGAAGTAGCCGTCCCACACACTACGATCTTTTACATAGATGTGGTTTTGAGGTTCACTAGATGTAAAAGCCCAGAGATCTCCAGGATATTTTGCAGGTGGCGTTACGTAATAGTTAACGTCGTGTTGGTTAAATACAGCTAGACTAGCTCCAGATGTGTTTTTGGCTCCGTATTCTATCCGGCATTTGTATGGCCCACAGGTAAGATCTGCTAATTTAGCTTTGTGGTACCCACCATCCATTCTCTTCAGCAGTAGTTGTCTCTGATCTCTGCCAGAGTCTGAGGGACGTATTTTGTTCAAGTTTTTTGCTTCAATAGTTTTCTTTCTTGGTGTAACCATTGCATATTTCTTGGTGAACTTCGTAACATGAAGCTTGCCTCTTTTTTGCAAAGTTTTAGCTCGTTCATCGACCAATTCAAAAATGTCTGAATAATACAAGGAGTAGATAAATAGATAACAAAAGAAACAATTACGTTTTTACTTGTCAATCACTAAGAAATGATAAATGGACTTTTACTAAAATCATTGCAGAAGTAGTGATTGTTGAAACACCAATAGACAGTCACAAGTCAGTTTCACAATTATGTTTTAAATAAATCAGCTTTTATTTTAAGAAGTAAACATTCACAGTAGAAGATAATCCTACACAACTTGCCAGAGTTCCAAAAGAACACATTGCTAAGAGATACAAATAAAACTACTGCTATGAATTTAATCTTGAAGCCCATACTGCCAATGTGTATGTACTAGGTGACTGCATGCTATTGAGTGTACGCATTGCCCATGTAGTATATCTTCTTTGTAATGACAAGATTTGGTTCTGCTCCAATGCTGGAACAGCTCAGGCGCATTTTCCACTGAGTAATACTCTTTTTGTGTGTGCAACCCTATTAATTCATGCATTTATTTGAGTGAATAAGATAATTTGAATTTATTCGGCTTATTTGTATGAATTAGTGACTTAGCAAGTTATCTTCCCTTGAAAACATTAGAAGACAACTTCTGTTTAAGATTTATGCTTTATCGATTTTAAGTGTTGATTTAATTTTCTTACTGTTTCTTTGAAGTTTTCAGTACTCAAATAAAACTGGTAAAACTCATTTTAGTAAAGTTAAATTAAGGTTAGCACTCAGCTGATATAGAAAAAAATTTATTTTTTGTAAACGCTTTTTAATACATAAACAAACATTGATCAAATGGATCCCTTCCAAAAATCCAGCCTCAGTATGAGAGATAGCTCGATTATGTTTTACTTCCACGAATATGCATATGGGTGTCAGAGATTTATCTTTAGCATTTTTTCTTCTAGTAGCCATTGTCAGGCTTTCTTCTAGTAGCTATTCATGGGAACTATAGTATTGCCTGTTGGCTAAATACACATCTAAATGATGTGGGGGAGCCCAATTCACCTTCCCCGATGTGAAAGCAAACTGATGATAAACTCAAGCTAAACTTCAGTGTTTGGCAATAAGAGTTGACAGATGCTACCTTCAGGCAGCAGTAATGATTGTGAGGCAGCAGAAGACATACTTGGGCAGAAATCTTGTATGGGAACAGTGACTGGTATTGGCAGGTACTCTACACAGTTCCTAAATTTCTACTGACACTGACAGCAAGTGCTCTGAGCTAGCAGCATACACCTAATTGCCATAGACATCCAGATAACATCATGAGTGCTGTGAGTATATAACAATTAAAGTTATGTGTCTTCTCACTCATGTAGTACAACAAAGTTCGACATCGATGATTAATGCTGAATTTTTTTTATAAAAAACTTAAATTGTGAAATATTGTTTCAATTTTTGTCAACGCCCTGGGGGCAATGCAAGTCACTTAGGTAATAAAGCTTTAAATGGCAAAACAATATAAAAATAAATACCAGTTTTCACTTCGGTTTTAAAGCACTACCCTGTTTCCACATCTATACAAATTTAAATGAAAATATTTTGTTGTGAGCATAAAAATCAAACAATGATATTAAAAAAGTCATTTATCATTCTCTCACTCACAACTATCCTGGTTTTCAAAAGTTCAATTAAATGTTGGGATAGTTTTGATATTAAACTTTCACACATCCTGAAATTTTCTATTGAAAAAAAAGGTAAAAAGTTTGAACTTTTTGTTTAATTATTAGAAAATTTAAGTTAAGGTAAATCAATAATCCAAAGGTGTGGAGCACATTCACTATGCAAACTGTTACACCTTGACTAAGATTTGAGAATCTTTTAAAAATTGAGGAAAGGAAAGCTATTTAAAAAATAAAAATTTTAACATTGGTTATGTAATCTAGTTTCTGTCTAGCTGCAATGGAGATGACAGCAGGGTTTTGTATATAAAGCAGGGATAGCCCAAACTTGTAAAGAGTGTGTAATTTATTTGTCTCAATTTTCAACTACCTTATGGCAGAAAACTGTGGAATTTTTTTTGTGAAGTTATCATGTGTTCAAAGACAACAGAGTTTTTAAAATATTTCTTCGTATATCTGTGATAATGCAATGTAAAATTATAACCATTTCAGAAATAGGACTATTTTGCAACCTTAATTTAATTTTGTAAAAATAATCATTTTTGTAGCTGTTATAAGAATAAATAATTTATTTGAGCCTGATTGTTTTATTATGGTAAAACTGTGGCAATATGAGCTTAGGCTAAGAGGTTATTGTCGAAGGAAATGCATGCGTACAATGTTATTTGGAAAGCTTTGCACACAAGCAAATATTTGCGATGTACACTGTATGCAATAAGTAGCTCCATTCCTATCATAACCAGGCTGGGATATCCTAGAACTGTAAGCACCGATATACCTAAACAGCTGGTGATTATCCTAATTAAATCAAATCGGCGCAATTTAACTTAGATTAAAAAATGCAGTCTATAAGATTAATCTAATTAAAACTTGTCTGCGAGTGACAGCGCTACTAAAATTACAAGCAATTGCATCATTATATAATTGGCAATGCCACAAGCTGTCAGGTGTATGCAGGTGTATTCAGGTGTCATGGTGATGAAATTTGAAATGTCAACAATGACATTCTTGAGAGAGTTTTGTATTATTTTGGTCTTTGAATGAAACATCAAATAAGATTTACAGTCAAGCTGATAGTTAGCAAGTTCACAAAACAGGTTTCAACTGTTTTGTCAAGTTTTTTTAAATTCTCACTAGCTTTTTATATTGTTGATAGCTTGTAACAATTTGTATGGTTAGTGAAAGCTAAATTAAGCATTTCCGGGTTGCTGCCAATTCAGTTCGCGAAGACAGTAAAAATGTGCTATTTGGGTTGTTTGTATAACAAGCAAGTGTTGTTTTTCCCACAGTTTGATATGCTGACTTCTATATATACTGCACTGATTCCTGTGAACTGCTGCCTATGACAGGTTATATATGGGCATTGTGCTTGTTTTGCACAATTACTGCCAATTTTTGGTTTTTGTGCGGTGTAATAAAAATGATTGCCTTTTAATCAGGCACTTCAAAATAATAAACTGGCCCAAATAGTCTTCATCAAATACCTATCATAACTAAATAGTTTTGCAATAAAGAAGTGATTATTTTTTTGTATAATGTTTGCTATTGTTGCATCACACAACCATTCGATTGCTTTCTTTATGGCAAACAGGAGCTTTCAAGCTTTGAAAAGGTTTCCATTTGAAGGGCTAGGACAGGCATTGCGAGAAGCACTCCGCGTATAGAGTTGTTCTCTCATTGAGTATCGTAAAGCTTTTAAAAAAAATTAGCCTGCAGCAACCAAAATACAATGGGTATATTGAGGTCTATGGAAGCCTGTGAATGAACAGTCTAAAAAGGGCCATTTGTGAGCAGCAACTCCATTATGATATTATACAGTACATATGAAACAGTAGTAGAAACACTTTCATTGAGTTTTCAGTTCAAATTGACTTCTAAAGATCTTCATTATTATTATTTAATTCTTTTCAATCTTTTTCTCAGGAAGATAGCGGGTATTTTAGATTTAGGATAGGATAGGAGTTCCTACTTCTCAACAAACAACTTAATTTTTTTAAAAAAAAGCTTGCTTTATAGTTTTATATAACATGCTGAGTCTCTTGGGAAGAATTTTATCTAGGTCAGCCCTGATTGCGTCTATAAGAGGGCCACTCAGGATAAGTTTTTTTAACACATTTTGACGTCAAAAGATTTAAATTAAATCAAGTTCTTCCAAAGTTAGGTGTCCTATGTTTTTTAAACTGTGTTGAAACTTTTAGTGTTTAGTTATACGGAAAAATTTTTTTAAATCTTTCTGATGCGATACTCAATCAACGTCATTTGCTATAGCAGGTGCACCCAAGAAAATACATCCGTATTTAAAAGAAAAACTTTATGTTTTGTAAGATTGTCGCTAGCAAAGCAACACAGACAAGTAGCTAATTGTATACAAATTGGCCTCAAGCCAAGTCATTGAACGCGTCCGCAGTTTTTGCATTGTTGATTGTATAGTCTACTACTGATGGCCTGTTGAAAGACTTGCACCAGTTGAATTCCTCGTCTGAAACTTTCCTATGTTCAACCTGAGCTTAGCCGTTTTAGTTTAGTTTAGTTATTATTTATGAAAATAAACCAACTTTAATAGAAATAATCAATCTTCGTTGTAAAATAGTAATTGAGTAGACAACTCCACGAGACATAGTCTATACTCTTTACAGAAAATAACAATTATGATGCTTAAAATTAAATTCTATTTTAAATTCAACTCAAAAATAACTCGGCCATTATACACCGTTTCAGGCCAATTCCATTTTGGTAGTCGGAAAGTTTATTTTATTTTAATGAAGCAGACACGTTTATTGCAAATTAGCTAATTATTGTGAAACTAAGAACTTGCTTATAATTGAATTGAAAAATTGAAATTACACTTGTTTCTTTTTATCCCCTTCACTCACTTTGTCCACTAAAGTTTTCAATTATAAATTAAAAATTGCAAGTGAACTAATGAATAATATTTCAAGTTTATATAATGTGCATTACATAATCGTTTCATTATTGTGTGACCTATTTTAGTTTGGCACGTTTGTCTCATCTCTCAGAAATGGAGCTAAACTTTTTGAAAGGCGAGACGACGATGGTTTTGATAGACTGAGTAACAGATACTCCGTAGGTAAGTAAGAGGTTGGCAAGAAAAATGTCATGCGACAATGATACTATTTCAGATTACATGCTATGAGTCTGCGGTTTACAACTTTGTGTGTGTGTGTTTATTTCATCATGGAATGCAAAGAATGACAAAACAGAAAGAAAAAATTCTCCAAAAAATATAAGAATGAACAAGGTTTAATGATGAGGCCCACGTGCGCAGTAGCACTGCAGCTGGTCGAGGCGCTGGTCCTGGATAGTCCATTTACTGTTGTGTTTTTCCAACTCTAAAGCCTTAGCAGGTGTTCCTTGACATCACTCTTAAATTTCTTCAAGCTAGAAGTTTTGCGTAAATGCACTGGTAATTTGTTCCAATATGATGATCGTCGATACTCAATTTCACAAACAAGTTGAATACATTCAAAAGGTGGGTTGGGAACGATGACAGTTTATTAAAAGTAAAACGGACTTTGTGGATATGGATGGTCAAAAAAAATCATTATTCAGCATTAAATTAACGAAAACAAATTTATGAAAAAAAGCTCTATGGAAGCATGCATTGTATTAATTAGCAATAATCAAATAAAATAAAACTTCATTTTCCACAAAATTTATTGAATGTTCCAGGCATTCTTCTCATGATGGCGGGATTTGTTGGCCTTAGGTCCTACACCGGGGAACCCATTGCCTGCTTTCCTCCCTCAGAAATGACAAGCATCATGTGGAGAAAGTTTGTGGATAACATGTGTTGGGTAAGTCCTAGTAAGGAGTTGTCTTGACTTTGACATTTTTTTTTTGGAATTAAGAGTATTCGCGACCTGTTCGTCGAACAAAATACAAAAAATGGGAGGTGTTCGTAGTTCAATATGTCGCGTAAGCAACGGAACATTAGTTTAGAACAACATAAATATTCGATGAAATGTTATAGTTTACCGAACAAATCATAAAGAAGATAGCTCCCAATTTTCAAAATAATCATGAAAATAATAAAATTTGAACTGCTACAAACTGGAACAGTTTGTCAAGCTGCCCTTTAATTTAGTAAATCTTGAACGCTTGCATTATTTTGATTTATTTTTTGAAAATATAAAACCGGTCTACGAAAATGAAAAAAATCAACTCGCTCATTATTATTTATTTAGTGTTCAGTTTCATTCGCGACCTACGAACAATACAAATAAATACTTGCTGATTATTTTTTTTATTCAGTGAGCTACTTTTTGTTGACCCACGAGTTCCGAACAAAATGATTATTTATTGATTAAATTTATTGCCGGTCTGGTCTTTTTATTGCAATGTGTTCGGCGAACGGAGGTCGCGAATACTCTTATTGTCTACACTTTGATGTCTCTGTTGGGAGCTATCTACACAACTTCAGATCTATTGAAAACTTTTAATGTAAAGTACATCAAACTAATGGAACTGCCAACTTGTCCTACATTTTTAACGTAGTAGCTATTACAATTAAAAGATATTACCTAATTTTATTTATAGCTAACTGTTTATTGAATATAATAATTTTCTTTTCATAATTGAAAAATAGACTTCTCTAAAAGTAACTTTTAACAAAATAAATATAAATTTGACAAAGGTGCTTCGTAAAATTTTATACAAATAAAGTAGTGTGAATTTTTTATCAGACTAAGTTGAACTTTAAAAAGCGTTTCGGATAGACTCAGTCCCAACTATTGTAGTTGTACGATTACGTAGTATGCGATCTATAATACAGACAATGAACAACTACTATGTACCAGACGATGAATATATACTCCCAGGAGATCCACTCTATCAGGATACGTCACTGGAGAGATATGCTGGAACAGTACAATACTATCAATATGCACCTCTACTGCTTTTTTATTGCGCAATTATGTTTGCAGCACCAGGTGAGGGGAAGACAACTTTTAATGCTGTCTCTAACATTAGCTGCTCTGTCTTGCTTTGTATTGATAAAATGACATAAGTATTACATTTAATTTTTGATTATGTAATTCGGATTTTTTTAAAAAGTTTTTGAGGAATTTAGTTTGTAACTAATAATGCTACATTCTAAACGGTAGTTTGGGTAATCATATTAAAAAATACAGAAACAAATCTTGATCTGAATATATTTAAACGCGATCAAATTTTCGTTTTACTTAACACTCTAACAATATAGCGTGCAGTGAGGCATATCAAATGATAGTTGTCACCAAGCTTCTTCGAAGTTCAATTTTACGATTAAATAGAGAAGCGCTAGTTTCTATAAAGTATAGCTTACAATCAACCATTGCTCACTGCAGCGCAAGTGTGGTCGTGGGCCAGTAACAGTAGAGGATATGATGTCAACGCCATGGTGAAGGCGACCAAAGGAACGAGCCATATCAACCCAGAAGTCAGGGACAAAACTGTGAGATATCTCGTAGCTCAAATGGATCGGTTGCTAGGATACCGTCGATCACTACCGAGTAAAGTATGTTGTCACTTCCTGCCCATATTTTCTACGTCTAATGACTTCACATGTTTTGGTATAGCTTGTTTTATTTTACGAAAATATAATATATAATTTCAAATTGTTTAATTTGCACGGTTGAAATATTTTGAGATGCTTCTAATTATCAAACTCTTTGGCAACCTTTCTTGTACGGTTCGTTAGTAGTTGTCTTTGCATTGCAGAGTTGTATGAAGAGGTTGAAGATCGGAAAAAGAGCTGGCAGTTTCCTGTTTATCGCTTACCTTGTCACAAAAGTTCTCTACATCGTCAATGCGATAGGATTGTTTTATATTATCAACGCTTTCATAGGTGAGGAATTAATTTCGAGAATTTAAAAATAGGAAACCACCTATTTAATTTGTTACTTCACAAATAATAAATGCTATAGCCAAAAATTAATTTTGCGTAGACACCTCGTAGAAGCAAGAAATTTTGATACTGCGTTTTTAATATTAGGCCTTTAGTTGTAGTTTGCTTCATAAATTGAAATTTAAATTCTGCAAGATAAGCCTTTTGTTATTCAAATTTTAAATTCAGGTAAAGGATACACATACTACGGCTGGGATCTGCTGAAAGAACTGCACAACCCTGACTTCAAAGGCTCAGTGAGATTTCCCTACAGCACTTTATGTGACTTCTGGCTGAGAATGTTGGGAGAGAACACTCACAGATATACCGTGCATTGTGTTCTTCCTGCAAACATCTTTAATGAACGAGTAAGTGTAGCTCTAGGTGTGGGTAGCTCTATTTGTTGGTAGTTCTATGTGTTGATAGTTCTATGTGTAAGTAACTTTACATGTATGTAATTCTATGTGAAAGTAACTCTGTGTTGATAGCTCTATGTGTAGGTAAATCTATATGTAAGTAGTTCTAAGTGTGGGTAACTCTATTTATTGGTAGTTCTATGTGTTGATAGCTCTATGCGTAGGTAACTTTACGTGTAGGTAATTATATGTGAAAGTAACTCTGTGTTGATAGCTCCATGTGGAGGTAAACCTATGTGCAAGTAGTTCTAAGTGTGGGTAACTCCGAGTGTGGATAGCTCTATGTGTAGTTCTATGAGTGCACAACTCTATATGTAATATGCAGAGTTCCTATAAAGCCTCACTATATATTTCAGTGCTTCATGTTTCTATGGTTCTGGTTGGGTTTCATTGCTGCCGCCAGCTCTCTCGGTTTGCTGCTGTGGCTGTTCACTGCTTTACCATCTATCAACAGAAACTTTGCTAAAAAGTATCTGACTATCATGGGACGAGACGATATTAGTGAGTCAAATAACCATTTTTTCATTTAACAATTTTTCAAACAAAATACAACTGTCGTTATGGTAACAATCAGTGAAATCAAATGACTATAGTTTGAATACTGAAAGCTTAAAAATAGCTCTTAATCATGGAAGTTTCTTTGGAACTGATCATTCAGTAGCACAAATGTCATTCCAGTCTTTGATTTTGCCAAGTAAAATATTACACAAAATTTTAGCATTAACAAAATTAAGTTTTATGATTTTACAGAATTTTGATGCGAAAGATGAGCTGCATTGATTAATGGATAGATTATTTACAGGGGATACGGAGCTGTTGAAGGAGTTTGTACACAACTACCTGAGATTAGACGGAGTCTTCTGTATGAGATTGCTCATCAAAAACACCAATGATGCAATAGGTAACAAATGTTTATCCAATCACATGGCTTCAAACAACATCTGTATATGCGCAAGCTTGAATTTTTTCAGCAATTAGTTAATATGATTTTGATTTAACAAGTATTATTTCTCAAGAATAGTAGTTTGAAGTTGTTTTTTATCCATTTATGGAGTTGAGCACTTCATTTGCATTCAATTTCCATGAGAAAACAACTTCCAGTTTCATCATTCATTTTTGTTTCTATTGTTCAAACACTCTTCCTGTAGGGTTTAACATTTTCATTACAAAATTTTTAAACTGGTTCAAAATGTTCATATGCGGCTGTAGAACAAGCACTCCAACACTATTGTCAGGTGACAGCGAGTGATTTTTACTAAACACTCAATCTCAATTATTTTTTTGATATATCATCGATTTGTTTCAATTTATGTATTTATCATAATACTGCAGGTGGAGAAATATTTGCTGCATGTTGGGATCATTATTTGCACATGAGAAGACAAGTCTCATATGAACCTTCACCAACAAGCTTCAGACCTATCAGCACAATTGAGGAAGGTGTTTAATAACTTCATAAAACAACATAATGATTTGTATTATAGCGTTACGTATTTACCTATCATACATGCACAACTGGGGAATTCATTCTTCTATACCATATACCTCTGTTATACAGATGATTTGTTCAGTCACATGATTAGATCTAATATTAATTTTGTTTGCTAACGCTTATAAGTATATTATTTTCTTAACAGCTCGCGATTTACATGTATTAATTGATGCAGTATTACTCATTCCTTTTGATCTATTTACTTTATATCCGCTGTATAGATATCAAAATATTTGAAGCTTACAGAAATATTCTGTTCACAACTAAAAAACACTCTCCAGGGTCATAATTCAGAAGAAATGTCTGGCTGTGTTTAGTTTTGGAGTTATCTTTTCTTTATAGTTGATGTAATCAAGGACAGATAGTTATGGAACTGTTGTGATAATAATATGACAACATGTTTTGTGTATTTTCTTATATAATATGCTGTAAATAAACCTGGTAAATAATAATTAATTAGATATTTTATTGGCCACGCACACGGTTGTACTCAGTAGAACAGGTGGTTGCACATGCTCCCATTCAGTTGACTATTGCAGTTCAGCCGTATATACATTTCATTCATGTTGATCTTCGGACAGGAAAACGAGAACAAAATAGTTAAGTTTCAAGACAATCAAACAATTTTCCCTCGCAGTGACCAATCAAATCTACAACTATGAATTTAAATGACCCAACAGTATTTCAGCTGTACAAAAAACAAACAACCACTACGTTACATAACTTATGACGGATTTTTGGTTTATAGGTTAGCTCCAGCCAGTCTACCTTTGCTTCAATTTGGGCTGCCGCATATTTTAGTTAAACACATACTTACCAATATTCATAATTTAGCCATTCCATTTCACATTTAATGGACAAATCAAATTTAGTAGCCCAAATTTTGTTTTTCCAAAACATAGGCAACTTTGAACCAGCGCTGAAATATTATTGTAAATATTTTTCTCTCTGAAGTGCGCAAAAAATTTTCTTTTAAAGCTTATTGTTGTAACTTGATACAAAAAACATTTATAAAAAAAACTTTACGACACCAGCTGTTTAATAATAATAATAATATATTTCCTATACAAGACTATCACCTCATTTAATACAAACTCATAAACATACAAGAATACAACAAATATATGAAATACTGATGTGACCTGGCAATACTAGGTATTGTTAGCGTTACTTGGTAACACCAACGCAGATCTAAAACATTTGCTAGTTACACAGGCTATATAAAAATAGTAAAGCGGTAAAGTAGTGAATTGAATAACTAGCTAACAACCATAAACGATGTCAGTATTAACGAACATATCAACTGTACAAAGGCGCAGCACCTTAAGAATTGGTTTAGCAGATGTTTTGTATATAGCCCTAGTGACATGACGTGCACCAGTAGGGCGTAGTATTAAAACCCTGTATGATGTGTAGAAAGACCTCATATTAGCAATAAGAGAAATAATATTACATGTAGCTTGTGTACCAGTGTATATACAGGTTGTCTTTGGTAGTAATTAGATTAAAACTTGTATTTAAAATGGTCTAAGACTAGCTCAATAGTTAATCTATTGAATTGTCCCTGATTGGTCAGCTGATGAGATAAGCAGATCTGATTGGTTGACCTATTTTTTGCCGGACATGTTTTCTTGTTCTTTATATATACCGGGGCTGCTATACCTGCGGGCTTCCTCCACTCTCTGGAACATTCCAAATACATTTTTAGCGATTTCATAAAATAGTTATCATATATAGTTGGTAAACTTATTGAAGTTTTATAACGTCTACAAGCTTCTTGACACTAAAAATCTCAACAACAGATATTACTAGAGAGTAAGCCATAAATAATTAGTAATAAATAAATAAAACAATTATTAATAGACAAATATATAAATAACAAAAACCTCTCAGGCCCACCTGTCTATCTGCTGCCATTAACTGCTGATACACCTCCGGTGTGTTGTAACCACCTGCTGCCTGGGATATAATGTGCCTCATAGAGGCAGTAGATGACTGAATGTTGGCTGCTACTTGCTCAGCAGGGAACGACCCCTCACCGCCCCCCAATCCTGACATGAATTGGCCAGCAGAGGCAAGGCTAGCTGGGCTCATGGAATAAGCTGTAAAATAATAAAACTTCAAATTAAAAAAGACTTTGGTCATAAAACTGCACAACGTAATGACCAATCACAAACGATGTGTTTTGTAAACTGATACATTACAATCATTGGTAATTGAGCAATGACAAAACGAGTTGAAAGAAGGATAACTCTATAACAAGGATAGCTCTATAACATACGTGGAGCGCGGCTGGTCTCCCTACTCGCTGCTTTGGCAGCATACATGGCTGCCTCTTCCTGTGCTTTGCCAACATTCTTCTTGTATCGGATTCTTTTGTTACCAAACCAATTGGACACCTGCAAGCAATACATACAGCATCACTGCTGCAGAAGCTGGCAAAGAAAACACGGACTTAAATGTGATTGATAGAAAAAAAATAATAATTTAGCCCACAGATGACTTAAACAGAAAGAGGCAAAACCGCTGAAAACTAGACGCTGTCTATCTCAACGTATTAGAAATATTTATTTATCAATTTTATGAAACTATTTATGTTTTGATTCATTAGAATTAATTAAAATAAATGGAAACAATGGGACCAAAAGTGAGAGCAAGGAGGGGTATAGAGGGAGACGCCCCTACCTGAGAGACAGAAATGTTACACCGTTTGGCAAGCTCATCTTTGGCTTCCTCTGAAGGGTAGGGGTTGTTGATGTGGTTGTAGAAATACTCATTGAGAATCTCCGTGGCTTGTTTGGTGAAGTTTCGCCGCTTTCGCCTGAATGAATCAGCATTAGTTTGTCACTAGTAGGGGAAAGAGGGGTCAGGAGAAAGGGGGTCAGGATGGGGGAGTAGTGTCAGCACAGAAATCTTTTTGTTCAATTTAAAGATTTTAAAAGTTGCCAAGCATGAAAAAAGACTTTCTCAACTCAAATATGTTAATATCAACCAATTTCAGCCTTCAGTGGACAATATAGACATCGCGTAAACTTATAACCAACTTTTTTCATTATTATTTTTTTTGCAATTCAGATTTTATCTCATTGTGAAGGGACTTTTATACCTATTTGCACAAAAGTGTAAAGTAAAATCAGAGACACGAGTGAGCAGGTGGTGCTGACAGCTGCCGTACCTGGCATCTAAGAAGCGGCTCCTGAGCACCATGACAGCCTCGCAGGTGCTCTGTTTCAGCTGCATCTCGATGGAGGAAAACTTCTTCTTAATAATATTAACCATTCCATCCATTTCCACGTTGGTTACGGGTCTGGTGCGACTCTGCTCTCTCAATAACTGCGTCACATGATTAGTGAACTCGGAGCATGCCTACACAGAGAGATACGGAGATAAGTACAGTGTGCACTGAACTAGCACAATTACATGTTGAATGTAGCCATGTAAATATACTTTATGCAAAAATTGTAAAAGATCAAATCAGTAACCGAGACGCGGAAGTTGTCTTCCTTAGCATTCAATGTGAGCAGCTATTTACTCAATAAGTTAAAGAGAGCACAACTGCAAATATTTCCTGCATTTTCTGAATCGGAAGGAATCAGGTAATTATTGTGTAACATAGACTGATAGACTTCGTGTTGAAAGGAAGGTGGGGGTAGGGCCCCCAGCCCTTCACTTGTACAAGCTGCACACAGCTATAGCTACCTGCTCATATTTCTCTAACTCCTGGTGGTAGATATTTCTTATCTGTGCCAGCTTGTTCTTGTAGTCAGCGTGCTCTGTAAACGTCAGCAAAACGCAATATAATGGGGGCTTATCTTCTAAACTGTGTACGGTATTATATTTGTTTTGGTGTTATTGTCATATTACATCCAAAGCCTGAGCACTGGATTAACTAACACTCCAGTGTTTCGTAGAGAGAGAAACTTTGACATTCATAAGAAACCTCCCATTAGATCGGTCAGTTTGGGATAAAAAGTCAAAAAATCAAATAAGTTTTGATAACAGAAAACCGTTTATTTTGGCAAAGCGGATAATCGTGTTTCGTTGCTATGGCTACAGCTAAAACTACTGCTCCTATTATTCCTTGCTACTACTACTATTGCTACTGCTGTTACTGCTGTTGCTGCTACTGCTGCTACTACTGCTGCTACTACTGCTACTACTACTATTGCTACTACTATTGCTACTACTACTGCTGCTACTACTGCTAATGCTACTCTTGCTGTTACTATTACTAACGCTATTACTTCTGTTACTACTACTGCTGCGATCACCACTACTTTTACTGCTGCTAATAAAACTGATACTGGTATCACTACTACTGCTACTATTGTTACTAATGTTGCTGCTGCTACTACTACCACCACCACCACTACTACTACTACTGCTGCCTCTACTACTGCTGCTACTACTACCACTAATACTGCTGCTACTACTGCTACCACTACCACTAATACTTCTGCTACTACCGCATCCACTGTTATTACTACTATTATTACTCTTACTACTACTACAACTGCTACTACTGCCATAGCTACTACACTGCAACTACTATCACTGCCATTATTACAATTACCACAGCTACTATTACAACTGTTACAACTACCACTACTACTACCACTGCAAGTATTACCACTACTATCACTACTATTACCACTACTACTACCACCACTACTACTACTACCACTGCAAGTATTACCACTACTATCACTACCATTACCACTACTACCACTACCACTGCTACTACTACCACTGCTACTACTACCACCACTACTACCACTGCTACTACTACTACTACTACTTCCACTACTACTACTACTACCACTGCAAGTACTACCACTACTATTAGCACTACTTTTACTACCACTGCTACAACTGCTGCTACAACTGCTACTACTACCACTGCTACTACTACCACTATTACTACTACCACTGCAAGTACTACCACTACTATTACTACCACTGCTACTACTACCACTGCAAGTATTACCACTACTATCACTACTATTACTCCTACTATAACTACCACTGCTACTACTACCACTGCTAGCACCCACCGATGGTATTCTCAGAAGGAGCTGACGTCCCTCTGTCTGGTCCGCTGACTCCTTCAGCCTGAAGCATGTTGTTTAACCTCATCAGTTGTGCGTCTGGAGTCTCTTCAGCCTGTCTGTTCATAGCACCCAGCCCTGTAGGAAGACCACCACATGACTGCCACTAGTTACTGTGAATGCCTTGTACTACTAGTGACTGTGAATGCCTTGTACTACTAGTGACTGTGAATGCTTTGTACTACTAGTAACTGTGAGTGCCTTGTACTACTAGTCACTGTGAGTGCCTTTTTGTACTACTAGTAACTGTGAGTGCCTTGTACTACTATCAACTGTGAGTGCCTAGTACTACTAGTAACTGTGAGTGCCTAGTACTACCAGTAACTGTGAGTGCCTTGTACTACTAGTCACTGTGAGCGCCTTGTACTACTAGTGACTGTGAATGCCTTCTTGTACTACTGGTGACTGTGAATGCTTTGTACTACTAGTCACTGTGAGTGCCTTTTTGTACTACTAGTAACTGTGAGTGCCTTGTACTACTATCAACTGTGAGTGCCTAGTACTACTAGTAACTGTGAGTGCCTAGTACTACCAGTAACTGTGAGTGCCTTGTACTACTAGTCACTGTGAGCGCCTTGTACTACTAGTGACTGTGAATGTCTAGTACTACTAGTAACTGTGAGTGCCTATTACTACTAGTAACTGTGAATGCCTTGTACTACTAGTCACTGCGAATGCCTAGTACTACTAGTGACTGTGAGTGCCTTGTACTACTAGTCACTGTTAATGCCTTGTACTACTAGTGACTGTGAGTGCCTAGTACTACTAGTAACTGAGTGCCTAGTACTACTAGTAACTGTGAGTGCCTTGTACTACTGGTAACTGTGAGTGCCTAGTACTACTAGTCACTGTAAGTGACTTTCTATCATTCGCTGGTGATTGTGCAAAAAGATTTATCATCAACGTGCAATACTTTTATAGCATTATCAGATAAAGAAAGAGGGGGAGGTAGAGCCCAATTGATCCAGTATTTCGGAATTCATGTCCGCAATTTTTAATTGCTTTTGAAGATGAAAGATTGAAAAAAACCATAATTAACCAAATAATTGATTACGGTTGAGAACACCAATTAGCTAAATAGATGGTTGGCCAGTCCTCAGATACGCAATATAGCAGCTAGCTTTAGTGTGCGTGTAAGGGAGGAGAAGATAATTCCATACACGCACCACAATAGCTTGAATTAATATATTCAGTTAATTTTTTCTCTTTATTATGACATTCATTGAATGTCATAATAAAATCCAAGAAATCCAGTTTCAGAACAAACAGTTTTACCGCAAAGAAAATATATGCATGTATGAAGATGATTTATGAAAGATTGCGATGGCTACCCTGACATAGAGGGTGCGAGACGGAGATGAGATAGCAAATATAGAGTAAATCACTCGAGTGAGCAGAAGACTATAATATAATATGAAGGATTGTGGTGCATAAGCCTGCCACGAAAGGATATGGTGAGGGTTGCCAATGAGCAATAGGTAGAAGATGGTTTGTAGCCATGAAAGAGTGATTAATCAAACTTTGGACATAAATCATGACGGATGATGTGAAGAATTAATCCTAGAAATTCACTAAGTTATACTAGTCATATTTATAGATATGACTCATTTTACTGCAGAAATTTTAGATGCTGACTTGTGCTGTTGTGATATACGGAGTGGGGAGCAGCTACTGCTACTACTGCAACTACTTACTAACTACTTACTAACTACTGCTACTAACTAATTGCTACTACTAACTAATACTACTGCCGCTACTATTACAATTTACTGCCACTGCAATTACTGCTACAACTACTACTAACCTATTACTAGTGATGGTGTTAACACTAACACTGGTAACACCATTAGTTCAACTACTAATGGTACTATACTGAAATACTGCTAACTACTGATACCACTACTACTATGACAACCACTACTGTTACTGCCACTACTGCTGCTGTTGCCACTGTTACAACTACCACTACTACTGCCATCAGTACCACCACTACTACTACGGCCATTACTGCTACTAATACCACTACTACTGCCACCATTACTACTATAATTTATTACTACTAGCACCACGTACTAATACTTCCTCTATTTTTGCATCTGTTTGCAGAAGCTGCTGCAGTGCAAATGTTGGTAATACTAACTGATTTCACAACATTATTTTTACATAAAAAACATTGCCAACGTGTCATAGTATCATAGTTATTAGTTAATTGCAAAGTTACTTTTGCTTACGATCCCAAAGAATCATTTATTTTAGCCACACAATGATATGTTTTTCTTATGTACAACTTTATTGCACACAAAGCCATATAAAATCCACTTTGTTAACGACATTAAATCCATATATGAAAGCGGAATCCAATAACTGGAAACTGGCCAAAAGCTAAGTATCAATAAGAGAGAATAGACTTGAGCAAAGGAAAGTTACCATCACTAATACATTATATCACCAACCACAGTTTGAAAGAAAGCTTTAAGGCAAACATTCCCAGTGATTAATGAGTTAACTAGAAAGTGGAAGAATCAACAGCCACCATTGAATAAAGTTTTTTTTCTGAAGGCGTTGAGAGAGAAAAGATTCAATAAACTTTTAAGGTTTTATTAGAAAACACAAAACATTGATTTGGTGTCAGCTTTCCACAAAAATAATTTTACACCAACACTTTTGATATTTCAAAAAGTTAATTAGAGCTGGAACAATATTTATCATTATTAGTATATATTTATAGTATCACCAAAAATCTTACTGGCATACCAAAAGAGAAGTGCTTCAAATCATATTTTAATTAATCCTCTGTGATATAATTATGGTGTGTGAAAAATGATATTGAGGACAAAATATTCAGAAATTTATCATTTATATTTTGACTTGAGTCATGAAACAGGTAATCAACTGTGAACAATGCAAGTTTAAATCAGCGATGGTAAGTTGACAAGACATCCAGCCAACCATCCAGCTCCATATAAAAAAAACCATTGCTGGGTCACATTGTACTCAAGCTTGTGGATATTTTACCCAAAAGAAGCGTCAATAAACCAACACCCAATAATCCTCCACCACATATAATTCAACCAGATCTATTGGCAAGCATAACTAGACAGTAAACGCTAATACTAAGTCTTTTACGATTGATATCGTTGTGAAGAGTATTGATTGACGTGAAATGATCTTCCTGAAAGTACACAAAAGAAACTCCACCCAGAGATGAAACCTTTGAGGAATAATAAAATATGCGCGACACAAGAACGCTGCATCTATCAAAATCTACAAAGTGCAGAATGACCCCTCAGTTTTTGTAGGTTAGATTGATCAAATTATTCCTTTGAATAAAATCTGGAATCGTCCCAAAAAGAAGCCATAATCGTTAATCTTTATAATAGCAATGGCCAAGGCCCGCTACAACTACCGATCGATATATGTTACCATAAGATGCAGCATTACCATGCACGATGAAAAGATTAACAACTACGAAACTAACAGTGATTTGGGCCAATAGGAAGGCAGGCCACTCGTTAATTGTTATGACAAATAATATCAAAGAAAAGAATCTTCAAGTTTTTTCATGGTCTTTGTTTCCTAAATAACAGCATAATCGAAACTGTTCGTGTATGCTAGAAATTATTAATAAATAATTAACCAGTAATAAATAATGGTTATAACTAGTTTTTAAATTTTAATTAAAAGCAAAATTGGTACACAATGAAATAATGGTTTAGCTGCTGTTGAGACGGGAACACGTTATAACAATTGGTCAATTTATAAACTAAAAAACAGGTTTATTATTTTGAATCTTCTCAAAATAATTGGAATATTGTGGAACTCTAAGAGCCTAAATCTCATAATAATTAGATGTGTTCTTATCAAGTTATCATAAGATCAAATGTTTTTAAAGGTATGAAGTGAATGTAACAGTTACTGTTAAGGTTATTGAAATGTATACAGGAGATGATTCAGGGCTAATTATACAATTGGCGTTCTACAAGTTTGCTAGTTAGAAAAAAAATCAATCATACAAGGCCTTTGCTTCCAGAATTGTAGTACTTTGTTATATTATGTCTAGTTACTAGTTAGAACTACGCTGTACATTGTAACAGTGTATGTATAGACTGACTTCTACGAAACTGGATACTTCCTCACTCAATCAAGTACTACTTGAAACGTTAGAAAACAGAGTTATTAGGCCAGAGGCTAAGCTAAATAATTTTGCAGATGGCAAACTGTCAAACAAACATCAAACTCAATTACATCTGACAGGCTAGCTGCCATCATTGTTAGATAATTAGGAAGCCTTCAGTTGAACAACTGATTAATGAACTCTTGGGCTGGCCTGAGTATGTCTCGTAATTAGCTAACTCAGCAGTAACCAGTACACAAGATTACAGCAACAAAATTGTGAAAACCTAACAATTACGTATCTTTGTTAGAGTCAACAGTTATTGTATAGTTTGAAGATTAATTGTAGACATATAATAGTCACAGCCAAATATATGTCTACATTTAATGTTTAAATTTTCTATTTTTAAGCTCACTTACAATAATATAACTTCGATCGAACAATATTTAGTTTTTATTTGTAAGTCATTTCAAGAAACTTCTCATCCCTAAACCCTAGTAGCCTATCCAACTAAAATTCTCAAAAAATTTCTAAAAGAAAAACTCGATGATTACACAATACCATCTCAATTAACTTGAATAACAACATTATATTTCCTAACATTTCACACAATGATATATTTTGGTTTTTGTGACACAATACTATTACTTAAATCAGGACATCCATCATAGGTCAACTGGATTTATTTTGAATTCCATAAAATAGCTGTAAACTTTACTGAGACAACTTTTTATACTAATGAAAGAAGAGAAGGAAACATTATCTAGTTAAATTATGCGCAGCCCCTAAATTCCGATGGCAACGCAATAGCCATCAAAGAGATAAGGCTCATCAACCACAAACCGCTAATGCTAAAAATATTCAAATGAGACAGTGGAGACGGTCGACATTCATGACTAAAGCCTGTCACAAGCATTGAAAGAGTGTCACAGCTATTGATTGATTGTAGAATGAGTAGCCAAGACGAGATACTGAATGCCATCAATCTCTCTCTGTTTGGTTTTAGTTCTGTCATTGTTTTGTACATCAACTGCTAGTTTTGGTACTAGCACACGTTTGGCTTAAATCTCTATCGATTTCATTCCAAACTCGAGTGAAGTAGATTTCAGTGGCAGTAAAAACATCATTTTTTGTTGCATTCACATTTTTAAAGCAGACAGCAGTGCTGCCAAAATAAGGAGTATTACTTCATTATAGAAACTATAACTACTACTTTTCCATCCCTCAAACTAGTCTGAATCTAAATGATGTTTCAGACTAACAATATTTGAAAAAATTATTATTTTCCTATTTATCGCTTCTTCTATTGTTCCCAAATAAAAGCTAATTGTAGATTGTAAATGTTTTGTGATATTTTCATCAGCATAAAAACTTGAAAATGGATTGCAATAATATTCTCGGACAAATCTTTTTTAATCATCTTGAGTTGCAGCTCGGAATGGGCAAACATCTATGCGTAGCAACCCTGGCACACAGAAATATTATTATTACTATTGAGTACCTGTCTTTTCCTTTATTTCTTTCAGCACCTGATATAGCGCAGGTTTCATCCGATGAGCGTTCAGAGAGTGTTTTCTGTAACACAAGCAGTCACTAATAATATTCCTTGCACTATTACTGAAGCTAGTGTTAGTCATACTGCTATTGTTGCTGCTATGGTTGAATTTGTTGTTATGAGCCCTAATGTTACCTAAACTACTACTGCAACTAGCCTCATAACTGAAACTGTTAATGCTGCTACTACCAAGAGTTCTATTATGTTACTGCAACTGCAGTTTGTTGTAGAAAAAAACTATTATTAATAATACTATTATTACTGCGTTTATTACTATGACTTTGTGACTACTAGTACTGATGTTGTGATCAAGCTGCTTTACGGTATAAAATAACAATACTTTCGCTGTCACATCGAATGACACGGCTATTTCATTAATCTACAACTACCATCACCTTCCCTCCAACTACTATTACTATGGATCCTATAATATCTATAAACTGCACAGCATGATCACTACTATCTTCGTTGAAACCTAACGATTATATGTTATTGATGATGACCATGTAACTTCTAGGCGATTGGTAAACAGAACAATCATAAATAAGAGGTTATTACAAAACGGCTTCTGATGCTGAAGCGGTGACATTATTTAAGATGGCAAAGAGGAAAATCATTTGGTGTGATGCTTTTACACTTTGATGTAGAGTAAACAAAAACTTGACATATTCGCACAACATTTGTGAAAGTTAGAGAGGTGCAACAGTAATAAAAAAAGTAGGGGACAGAAAACAAAAATGATGCTGTGGCTGAAACACAAGGGTTGCGCAGAGCCATTCCTTGAGTGATTTAACATGTTTAAATGATTGATAACTGGTGCTGCTGTAAAAACAGTTCCTTAAATTCACCGTCACTAATACGAATATGAAAAAATTAAGGTGTGCACAGTAAGGGGCGTAATGGTCCACAGGACATCGAAAAATATATGAATCACATAGAAACTGGTTGAATACCTTTTTGCAAGAAAACCGACAGCATATCAGTAAAATATACCATGGTATCATTCATACATAGTCATCGATATAAATACATGTAATTGTTATTAAACATCGGTCATGCAGCTACCACAGTGAACCATGTATGATTGGTAACAAACAGGAATTGTATTAAAAATAACTAAAAAAAAAATTTACAATAATAATATATATGATACAGAAAGTGTGGACACTTCGTTTGCATTTCATTTCGGCGCTCTCTCAATAAATGTCAAAAATGTCTTGAAAAACATAGTGTAAATTACTTACCTTGTGCCAATTTTCTAAGAGATGACACTTTCAGCTTACTTTAGGTGCATAATAATTTGCACTCAGGTTTATTTTTGTTATTATTTTGTGATGAAGTTTTGAATTTTATGGCCAATTTTTAGCTGGAGGCGAATGGCTCCTACCGGAAACAATGGCCGCCTAAAATCCTCAGCTGCTATTGCCCTAATGGGAGTTTTCGCAATGCTGGTTGGTTGCAAGTCAATGCCACAAATCTTAAACGGCATTGGCAGTGTTCACGGGCGCTCGTATAAATCCCACGGAATTATTCCTGGATAAATCCACTGTAATAAAAACAAGAAAAATTTGAGTAGCTGTGGTGCTGCAATAAGGTGGCCAATGCAGCCAATGAAAAGTTAGTGCCAAAACTCTTATAATTATAATAGACTTATACGAGCGTTTGTGAACACTGCCAATACCGTTTAGGATTTGTGGCATTGACTTGTAACCAACCAGCGTCACGAAAACTCCCGTTACGCCAATAGCAGCTGCGTATTTTAGGCGGCCAATGTAACTGGTAGGAGCCATTCGCCTCCAGCTAAAAATTGTGCATAAAATTCAAAACTTCATCACAAAATAATAACAAAAATAAACCATAGTGCAAATCATTATGCACCAAAAGTGAGCTGAAGGTGTCCTCTCTTAGAAAATTGGCACAGAGTAAGTAATTCACTATGCTTTTCAAGACACTTTTGACATTAATTGAGAGAGCGCCGCAATGAAATACGAACGAAGTTTCCACACTTTCAGTATTAAATATATTATTATAATTTTTTTTTTAATTATTTTTAATACAATTCCTGTTTGTTACCAATCATACATGGCTCACTGTGGCAGCTACTATCATCATGTAACTGTTACAAAATAGAAATTAAAGAGTAACTGCTGTCACAATCAATCCTTATAATCATTACTATAAATAGTTTAATGAATAAATACAAATAAATAATAACTACTAATTGCGCTAAATAAAAATTGTGGATATTAGTGATAATATAAATTTCGGAAAAAAATGATAAGCTAACAACAAGAACTAATAAATATTAAAATCTACTAATAAAAATAATAAATGTAAAATCATGTAACTGTTAGCTACGGAAAAAATAAATGGAAATTAATAGTAAATAATGCAATATATTATTAAATTTGAATTACAAAAATATAATAATAGTAATCATAATAATTTCATTTATTAATTGTATATTATATTACTGTATTATTATTATTATAATTATTATTACGAATATTATAATTATTATCCACCATCATCTAGGGCTAGGCCATCTGCTACAACTATTATCTATTACTAGTATTATCATTAATTATTATTATTATTAGTTATATTATTATTATTATAATTATTATATCATAATTTGTAATCGCAAACAACAGCATCAACACCAACTCAACTGGTCTGCTGGGGTTGGTTATTATTTGGATTATTTATTTGCTTTTTATAATTATTTTTTATTTTATTAATTACTAGTAGTAGTATTATTATTAATATATAATATTATTATAATATATATGTATAACAAGCAGAATTATATATAATAATCGTAATAATATAAGTAAAACAATAATATAATAGTTTATTTATCAAATCAATGAATATATAATAATTAATATATAACATATTCAAATTTAATAACAATAATATTCAGTTATATATAATTTAATAATAATAATCAAAATTTAATAATATAAATAATTTAATTAATGAATAATAATAATTGTTATTATTATACTTAGTACAACAATAATAACAAAAACAATTATTATTATTCACAAGGCTAAATTATTATTATTAGTATAAACACCAATAGTAATAAATAATAATACTTAGTACAAGTAGTAGTATAATAATAATACTACTAATAACAATAATAATAATTAATTTAATTTTTTTCTTACCTGTCCTGAGCTTCATCTAAACTTTGATCTGTAATAGTCATAATCTGTTGCAATATCTCCCCAATGTCTTGTTGACGTCCTTCATGGTTTTCTTCAAAACTCCCACCATATTGATTTTGTGTTTGCGCCATGTTTGAAGTAACAATTTACCTTTGCTGAGTTGAGCCTCTCTGAAACCAACTTGTTTCCAAGACGGTCACTTGTCACTTGACCTTTCTGACTAGCATAGCAATAAACTTAACAAATAAATACACCTACGGCGAGCAGTTGGGAAATCGTAATAGCGATAAAAACTTTAACTATCATAATTTGATGTCAAGATCGCAATTTTTTTGTTGAGAGAGAACAACACCAAAAAATTACTGTTATCATGAGTGTGCAACTCCAGCTATAGCGAGACCAAAAACTACCAACAAATTTAGAACACACTTTTTTGCAATTATAGAGATAGATTGATACAGCTATCTAGAAACCCTTTCACTCATCTCTGAACTAGTGCAGATGTGTATATCATAAAAATAATTGCTCCAATATGCGTTTTTTGTTAAATAAACAAAAATCGTTATATTTGTTGAATAATTAAATCTGACAATGCCAGCATTAATGCCTGGCTAGCAAAATAGAGGTGACAATACACAAACACAAACTTCTATGCAAATATAAAACAACTGCAATTGCTTCAGTGTAATAAGCTACAATAAAATAATTTAAAACCACATGGTTCAAAATTACCAAAAAAATCCAGTTGGCAAATAATATTAATATTATTTTAGATAACACGACTGCGCAGCAAACATACCTCACATTACATAAAAAATAACAACTATAATTTACAATGACTAGAACTGGAGGAAAAACTTTAAGTACATTCGCTATTTACTAGCAAATACTAATTAACAATCAGATGCTAGCAAATGTTACCAATGATTACATTAGGCAATCAGAAACGATGAGAATTAACAGTAAACCAATGATTAAACTGGTTACATTTAAGAATCAGAAACAGCGAGGCTCTGCATGAACTGAGAAAGCAGACCTTTAAAATCTTCCATCCCTGATTGAACCTCCTTGTCTCTGTCCACCAGACGTTTTGTTAGCATAGTAGCCTCAAACAACCCGCAGTCGCTACAAGAGAAACAACGAAAGATGAGACGACCCTAATGATACAACGGAGAGAAAACAATTTTATCACGTGATGTCATATTTGATTCACTATAAAATGAAAATCCTGTTTAGTAGTATCGGCAATCAACATAAAAAAACTGAACGAAAGACAAATTGGTGCAATGGGGGTACCGACAAAGTAGTTTCACTTTAGCGATGCAACCGGAAATAGCTTAGTCTATCGTTGAACTTATCATTAGAAATCACGACTTGCTTGACTATTATTCTGATGGGAGTAAATTTGAGCAAAGAATATGACACAAATGATGTTGTTGAGAAAGCTGAAAGAATCAGTAAAGCCTTTGAAAGTTCTTTTTTAAAAAAATTTGGTTTATTCAGTTGAAAAAAAATAATTAAATGTCATATTCACAGGTGGAACCATAGTTTCGTATTTCGGGTTCAACAGAGCTTGCCAACGTAAACTAATGAAAGCGCCCCCTTAAACGATAACTGTGGTTTGCTTCCACAGTGCCGTTGTAGTTTTACGATTTATGTTGACGGCGCATCGTCAGTATTATATACCCAAACTTATCAGCCGCCGTGCATAAAAAATGTTTCATTAGTAATTGTTAAAACGAAGTGACTTTCGTTTTAATAGTATTGTTGGTGGAAAGCGGGCTTCCGGTTTTGTTAATAATAGCTCCGCACAAAAATCCGCCTGGGGACCCCATTATGTTTTTACAATAGTTCATTCAACAAAGATTGCCACATCATATACATACTCCCAATGAGAACTTGAAAATTAAATCAAATCAAACTAACCGTAGCGACTGTTCCGTATTTTTCCGTCTCGCAGCAACCAGTTTTTCTGGGTCAGCATGCGTAGGTGCACTGCTTGTTGAAGTGATTGCTTGGTGTGTCGCAAACTGAGTCTTAGCAGGCATCTGATTGGCTGAGAGTACACCATGTCTACTTTGATTGGACACCATGCCTGCACTGGAACTAGCCAATATCTCATGATTGGCATAGCCTGATGTAGGAATCAGATTGCCTGCGTAAGAGTTTCTTGGCACTTGACCAGGTGACAGCCATTGGTCAAGCGTATTTACAGGATTCCTCGCTCTAGGAGTTTGCCATTGGTTGGCATTTTGCCAGCCATACTCCATATTGGAAAATGGATTTACGCCACTGGCAAGTACATTTTTCTGTGGTGAGATGGTAGGACCTGCACTTCCTAGCGCCACATGCGATGACGGAGAAATGTGTATATTTGCCGGTTGCTGGTGATTAGGTGAGATTCTACTGTGGGCATCGTAAGACGATCGATGGAGTTGTTGTGTTGGATGGAAGGTTTGGTCAAAGTTACCTCTACGTTGGTTAGGGGAAGCGAGAGTCATCGCAGGATCACCATAACCTAAAAAATGTGATAAAACTAAAATTATAAACATTTACCCGAATCAATTTTTGGTTTTTTGATAATCTATAAGTTTAATTATTACAAATGAGATGAAATGTGCAAAATACGGAGTTGTGTTCTTATAAAGGGAAGACAACCACCAATTTTTGAACCTTTTGGATATTCTACGCGGAGAGTTTAACTGAAGGATTATGTAAGTACAGGTATAAATTGCATCGTTGAGTGCTAAAATTGAAAGTTTGTGGTCAACGATAGTGATCGGGCAGTGACATAGGTAGGGTCATGGAAAAACGGACATAACCTTGACTTGGTGTGCGAACCAGTAGGGATCAAGTACAATTTCAACAAGCCAAACCATTAATACTTCTCTCCCTTCATCTTAAACCATGACAGTACATTATATCATTTCTATAAAAAATGGTGAAGCATGTTGGCATTAGCTATAGCACTACCCGTGGAGATAGTAAAAATTTACGATGTCTTTGGTTTAAATGGGCCAGAAACTTAATGCTACAAAGCATTCACTGATGAGTCCACAATGACTGCAAACAATTGCTCTACGCGGAGGGCATCCATAAGCTGTCTTTATCTTATCAAATTGTTTATAGATGAGTAGAGAGGATAACTCCAACAAAAAGCGCGAATAACTAAATCTAAATATGAAAAGCCAACACTTTGACATATATCATTGATCCATTTAGTGAGTACGGAACTTTATTTGGATGCTTAGAGATGGTTGAAACAACACAATACTAGCAGCTATGATGGGAAGTTAGCATAAAATATTTATAGTGAAGTGCGTACGTACCGTGGGAGTCAAACAACGAATGAATGGGGTGCTGACTGCTGCCTTCCCTTTGCAGTGCATTATAGACTGAGTCCCCGGTGGTAGAAGGGCTGGAAGAGTAAGCCATTCTAACTGCGCAACCAGAACCAAGGCTACCAGCAGGGGATACCAACTGGTCACTAAAACAAGAATTAACCTGCAATATTATTGGACTTCACTTGTAAAGACTTCAAAGGCCGGATCTGATTGGGTTTGGTAACATACATCAGGATAAAATGGTGGAAAAATCATAGTTTGCTAAAAAGAAAAAAAAGCCACTCAACAGTCTAGTGATAGCCAATATCAACTGACTCTATGAGAAACCAGGGCATTCTTGAAACTACTCATATACGAAGTGATACATAATAAAATATTAATTTACTTAACCATACTTCAAACACCTTTTAATTTTAGGAAACATAATTATCATAACCAAGTGGAGTCTTTCATGAAATACTGCTGTGTTTCTATCAACAATAACGTTCTGTTAATTCTTGGGGAGTTGTGGTACCTTTATATAGTGTCTGAGAATATATGATAGTGACTCAAATTAGGATTTTAATACACCCATCTTTGCTCATGTCTACTGCATAGATTATGCTAGTAGCAGGAAATCGAAACAGTGCCGCAAGTAGGTACATTGCAAACTGAAGCATTCATTACAAAAATTGTTTGATTTTTCACATTTAAAATAAATCACGCTCAATATGCTCCCAATCCAATCCAGTTCATTGAGCCGTGCGATTTCAGATAATTCATTTATTATTTATCATTTTTTTCCGACTTTGAACAGAACATTCATGCGTTCCATGTCAATTTTCAGATTTTATCCATAATATTCATCAACTGTTTGTTTCTGATTACCTCATTGGTGGATAGACTGTACTCCCAGATTCTGTCAGCCTTCCCTCTGTGGGAGAAATGGGACAGTGTGTGGCCACACTACCAGAGGATAGAGGGGCAGTGTTGGCCCCAGTGAGATAGAACTCATTGTCAGTGAAGACACCAGTAGGTAGACTGTGATATCTGTTGAGTGAAACTGAGGGACCCAGGTTAGTCGCCACTGACAGCTAATAACAAAAAGTTGTAAAATTGAAGAAACTATCATTTACTGCTACTGCAGCAGCAACTACCATTGTAACCACTACTACTACTGCGGCTACCGCCACCACTACCACTAATTGTGCTACTACTACTACTGCTGCTACTACTACTGCTGCTACTACTACTGCTTCTGCTACTACTACCACTACTGCTGCCACCACTACTACTGCGGCCACTACTACGGCTACTACTGCTGTTACTGCTATCGCTACTGCTACAACTACTACTAATACTGCTACTACTACTGTTACTACTGCTACTGATATTGCTACTAATACTGTTATCACTACAAATATTACTTCTACTACTAGCATTGCTGCTACTACCATCACCAGCCACAAGGCACACTCACAGGAGATTTACGAGATTGTTGATCGACAGAATGTGGATGCAGCTGTCCACAATTGACCAACTCGCAGTGATATCCAACAGCACCTCTACCAGCTGAAACACATTTGACTAGATTATTGCCTAAACAGGCATCGTCTATCTTACTTAAGTCAGCATTTCTTTAGCAGCACATTCTAGGCTGAGCCTAACACTAACCTAAACATAAAAAGTGACAACCAAACTCGTACTTGACCAAATGGACGGACTAACATAAAAACTACTTAGTATCAATATCTCAGTCACTAACCATAATTCTGTGGAGAGATGTCTGCAGATTGATTTGTTGTCATGTTGACAAGTGATTCAGCTAATTGATCTGATTGGTTGCCTGTGTTGAGAGAGAACTCATGATTGGATGACAGATGATCTGGTAGATTTGCTTCTATCCAATTGTCCTGTTAAGAAAAAGATTTGATTAGAGAGAAAATATGAAAGGAAGTTAATATATCAGCTGCCACAGCACTTGCTGGTAATGCTGATTTTGTTTTTTGTCACCAAAAAGGAGAAGAGAAAACTTACATTCAAATAATATACTTGTAAGTAAAAACAGATATTCAAGCCTGTTCTTTCCTAAACCATAAATATGTAACGCAGCTTGATATAATATTTACCTCGTCGGCATTTGCAGATGATTTCAATACTTGATCTGTAAAGTCATCCATGGTCATGTTGCCTAGACCAAACTGCTCCTGATCTTGGTTCAAGAGCGCTGAACCAAAGTCAAAGTCATTAGACTGCAAGGGGTTAAACCAACCACTGGAATCTCCATCAGCTAATGACACTAAATCTGCAACCAATAGCGGGGTTAGCAGTTTCAGCAATGAACGAATCATAAGGTAGCAATATCAGTAATGAACCAATCGTAAGGCAGAAATACCAATATTAAAACAATAGCAGGGCAGCAATTTCAGTAATAAGCAAATCACAGAAGAGTTGAGTCAGTTATAAACCAATCAGAGAATAGTTGCACAAAACAATAAACAAATCAGAAAGTTTAAACTGGTAGTGGACCAATCACAAAGTCATATAGATAATCTATTACAATGAGAGGGTAATAAGTAAATACAATTATAATACCTTGTAAACTGTTGGATGATGCCATCAAGGATGCTGTAGAATTAGCTGCGGAGTTATCTTGTGACTGATAGAGAGTAGAAGACATATTGGCAACAAACTCTCCACTTTCATTAGTCTACAAATATTTCACTATTAATCGCTATTCACTAAAAAGGCTTGTTGCGATAATAAGTAAATGACGCATATCAGCGAGAGAAGGCGAGTAAACAAACAATAAACTAGTTTACTTTCGCCAATTCTATTAGCAACATATACTGTCTTCTATTTAAAATCATCAGATAACTAAGATGAACTTGAAAAAAATGCAAAAAAGTCTAAAAAAATCCACCTCTGACTGGCAAGGTTCATAAAACTTGGAATGTTAGAATTGCTGAATCATATCTCACCTCACGGCCAGTGTTTCCTGTCAATAACTGACGTAGCTGAGAATGTTCTCTGTCAGTCATTTTGTATCAAACAATAAATATTCACGCGGTGCTACAAGAATGTTAATAATATAATAATAAATTATGTACTTCTAATTATTATGAAGGAAATCATCACAGATATTCTTCACACCAAGTTAACATTGAAAAAAGAAAAATTTCATTTGCAGTTTGCCATAGTGTATGTATATTTGTAATTAATAGAAACTTTGTATTGTGTCAGAGTTTAAGGGTTCTGTGTTAGTCGGTTGTCGGAGACGATTTTTAGGATGGGTTGGATGACCAAAAGATCAGACCACTTAATTGTTTGGTTGAGTCATTGGGAGTCAAAAGAGGCCCAAGTTCGTACCTCAGTCAATTGTTGGGCCTTTCCTAGTGTTGGAACGTTTACTTATCATAGAAGTGGGTGGGAAATTGGAACGAGTGTAAACAGGAATGGACGTTGAAAGGAATGAATGCCGGCACAGATAGAATGAACGTAGAGAGAACTGGAACGAATGTCAACTATGCTATAAAGAAGAAACTTTCAACGTTCATGCCCGGGAGTGTCTACATCCGTTCTTGGCACTATATAAAATACCATTTCGACTTTCATTCCAAGAGTTGTCTACTTTAGGCATAAAATGATAATTTTTTTATTCTTGGAACGAACGTCGAAACTGTAACATAACATAGCCGACATTTATTCCAGGATGTGTCCAAGTTTATTCCAGTAATGTCTGTATTCATTGCTGTCGACGTTCATTCCTGTCTAAGTTCGCTACAAACTCTTTATGATGACATAATTCTATTACAATGATAAGAGAGAATGTTACTTTTGTTTAACAATATTTTTTATGTATTTTTTTAAAGGTATTTGTTTGTTTCAATTTGTTTGTTTCAACAATTGGTCAAATGATTTGATAGCTGAGTTAGTTATATACTTGTTTTTTATTTGGCAGTCCTATCTAAAGAACAGCTATCAAACACATCTTTTTTATCATTGGAAAAATAGTTTTTAAATGTCAGTTTATGCAAACGATAGTTCTTCAGCTTAGCTTACACCTCACTATTAAGCTTTTTTATAAGCAGGAAATAAATTTTCAGGATTGATGGTATGACGCATGCACTACCCAACAAGTCATTTTGTAGCAAGGAAGAAGTTGAAGAGTGATGTTGTACATAGACAAGTTACAACACAGCCGATAGCGCATGATAAGTTGACAGAGAGCAGCTGCAAGAAAAGACTTGACATCTAAATAACCACCAACCTAGCATGGTCCTTCATTTTAGGCATTCTAACGGCCCAACAATAGTAATTATCTGAGGAAAATCACGCGGTTACAACTGAAAGCTCTCTAGCCGAAGCCCTCTACTTAGCTCTATCCCTGCCCTGTTTAGCATCAGCCTACTCTACTCCTTATTTATTTCCCTTTCTTTTTCCCACCAAATTTGATAACAGGCACAGGAACACAGTGTGCTCACACATTGCAACTGTTACTGAAACAACTAACTTGCCAAAAATGTAACAAAAAATGTGGCAAACTATATATACTGGAAAAAATATGAGCCACAAACCAACACAGAATTGATGCTTGATTACATTGCACCGATGTTTTGGTGCCTATGAACCAGTGCGATGAATCGTTGCAATATCTCCGTGGCTACACATGCAGAACTAGAAAACATTGGGGAGCTGCTATTGAATTAGTCAATCAAATGGCACAAAGCGCAGATTTATGCTTGTTTCGGTTCCAACAACAAATAATGCTTTCTTGCAATAATAATAACTGAAAAACACATTTACTGTAACATATGTTCGTTTTTCTTTCACCTTAAAAACCATAATTATTCATTACTTTGGATTTATTTATTAATAAATTTTCATAATATTGTCATCAATCATCATTTATTGTTGTAGTTATTAAAGGTTTGATTTGGGGTTGGTCTAACATCAAAAAACAAATACAACCATCAGATTCGCCAATGTCTTTGTGTATATACCACAGGTTTTAAGTCACTCTATCCATTACAAGCTATGTGACAGCTTGTTTGTACACCAGTGTTTGATGGCTGGCTGAAAAGAATTCCTATTTTTTGCTGTGATGTCGTGACTTCCTTAATTCCTGAGTACCACTAAATCTTCTTTTAGCGGTCGATGAGCATTAAGCTACTGGGCCGTGATTGGTTACACTTCCAAAGGGCAGTGTAATAACGCTACTACTGCTAATATTACTAACCAGATTATCTAATAAAACTGGTATTGTAGATTGAGTTTGTTGAACTGTCTCAAAGTAGTAGGGTTTTATTTACTTCAAATTGTTCAATCATAACTATGAGTAATGAATAGCTAAGTATTCTCAATTACACAACACTATGTTGACAAGGTTTTCCGAAATCTAACCAAATATGGCCCAGTAGCTTCATGCTCATTGGCTACTAAAATAAATTTCAATGGTACACAGGAATCACGGACGTTACAATATTAGAGCAATAAATAAGAGTGTCTTTCAGCCAGCTATTAAACACTGGTATACAAAACAAGCTACCACATGGCTTGTAATGGATGGAGTGACTTGAAATTTGTGGTGGGTACACAAAAGACATTTGAAAATCTGATGGTTGTGTTATCTTTTTGATGTCAGACAACCCCCAAACCAAACTTTCAATTAATTTTTATAATAATAGTTGAATAAACATTACTATCAATGATAAACTACTTACTATTTATCTAACTATCTTATGAACCATATAAAATGAATTCATTTGGCTAAATATTTTGTCAACAATTGCATTACATCAAAATAATAATATAGCATCAGTATTGATGCAGAATTAAAAGTAGATAACATTTTGCCTTGCGGAAATGCATGTTGAATGGTTAAACTTGTTTAGCTTGTGACATAGTGCGCACCAACTGGCCTTTGGCATCGGACATAGACCAACATGTTGGTTTGGCTTACGATAAAGCCTCACAATAGGCAGATGTTTCAGCCAAGCCCATCGTTAGACCTTACAATGGCAAAAATCAGCTTGTGTAGCCAATCTTTGAATTATTCCAAATTCAAACCATCTTGTATAATTAACATAACGTTTTTCTCTGATTAACCTCAATAAATTTTAAAAAAAACTTTAAAAATACTAAAGTTTTGGTTGAAGAACAAATGGAAAATTCAAGCCTTGACAATGTGTCAGTTAAAAGGTCCAATAGGCTGTTGGTTCGACAAGTTTCATGTTTCTAAGCATAGCGATATAAGAATACCTAAGTGTGGACAATCACACAGACCGGCAGATGTTTCTCCCTTTATTATAGCAAAGATTTCCATAAATAACCTATATTAAAATTATCATATAAATAATAAAACTAAATGTTCATAAAGAGAGAGGTAGCAAGTTCCACTATTGGGTCAAAACCTGGGGAATTTGGAATGAACGTAGACAGGAATTAACGTCTTCAGAATGAATGTAGACATAGCGGGAATGAATGTAGACACTTGCTGGGATAAATGTTGACAGACCTGGAATGAATGTCGACCATGCTATAGAGAAGGGAATTTCGACGTTCATTCCCGCAAGCGTCTACATTCGTTCCTGGCGATAAAAAAATATTATTTCGACGTTTGCTCCAGGACTATAAAAATTCTTCATTTTTGTCAAAGGAGACAACACCTAGAATGAACATAGAAACAATATTTATACATCGCCGGGAACAAATGTAGACATCCAAGGAGTGAATGTCAAGTTTTTCTTATTTATAGCATAGCCGGCATCCATTCCAGGTTTGTCAAGGCTCATTACAGGAGGTGTCTACATTCCTTTCAGCAGTGTCTGCATTTATTCCTGTCGACGTCCATTCCAATCCCCTTTATTATTACAGGACCACCAAAACCTGTCTATGACAACTAGATCCTCTAACAGAGGTGAGCTGACCTCTGTGTATGCAGCATCACATGTTTATCACCAATCAAAGAGTATCAAAGACACCAGAGGAAGCATCAATCAAGTAAATGCACAAAACACAGCAATCAGCTAAAATCAAAAGGGTAGTAGTAGTAGTTCTAATTTATGTTGCTTGTTGTTGAAAAAGGACTACTGACAAAACACATGATGAAAAACTAAAAAAACAGCAGGTTGTTGTAACCCCTGTGCTGTGGTAATATACATTAACATAGTGCTGTTGATAGCTAACTGAGGCACTCATTTTTCTTTTGAATTCCTGAGTGTTTAATGTCTTCAAAGGTAACACAACAACAACAACGAACAATAGACTTAAGTGTCTTATTATTATGATTTACTGATAAGTTGATGAAATAATTAAATTTATTGTTGTTGTGTTACCCTTGAAGAGATTATTATTACACACTCAGGAAATTAAAATACAAAGAGTGCCTCAGTTAGCTAATATCAGCAGTATGAGTATGTTAATAATATATAATAGCATATATTATAATAATAATATCATTACTGTGAGCTGTTGAAAAAAATTATTGGCATATATATATATTATAATAAAATATATATTAATAATAATATTATAATATTATTTATATGGCAATTATTTTTTTTCAAGTTCTCCGTAATGATGTTGTTATTATTATTAAAATGTATGTAATTATATATATAGATATAATAATAATAAATAAATAATAATTATTATTAAAGTTTCCCCACAAAATGATGACTGTTGGTAATAGTTAATAATTATTATCAATTATTATCATTATAAAACCGCAAGAGACAAATTTTTATACGAATCATTTTTAAGGATCACGTGCGATTTCGGAGCGGAGCTGCACCACCTAAATAATAATAATAATAATAAGAAAACTACATTAAATATATGTAAAAGTAAGTGACCCACAGGCCTACTGCAGAAAATTTGGCAGATTTTGGACCATTTCTCGGAATTTTATGTTGTGTTTTGCTGTTGGTGTTTGGAAGGTAAGTAATGATTTGACAGACTTGTCTTCACTTGCTGGCCTCCTGGCTCAAAAATAATTTGGGCAGCACCCCATCAAGAAAATACCAAAAGGTAAACCCTCTGGGCTGTCGATACTGACCTTTTTTATGCCAATCAGATGACTACCTGAGAAGCAGCAACCGCGTGTTTCCAAAGTTTGTGCTTGCAAAAGGCGGGTCACGCAACATTTCTTCACATCATCCGAGTCTCCTAAACTAGCAAATCCTAGTTTACGGGGGCGGCAAAGGGTACTCATCTCAGCTTTAACAGTATTGGTAACTCGTAACAGCCCACGAAAAATTTTGTGAGGATACACAAGAGGGGTTTCGAGAGTTTGCCGAAAAAAGTAAAAACTATGCAGCCTTTGAATACTGGACTGATTGTCGAAAACTTGGATGTCGACAACCTGGATGTCGACAAAGTTGGCTCGGCCGGCGACAAAATAAGTTCGGTTGGCGACAACTATGACCAGATGGTCGAATAACTGACCTGGATGTCGACAAAGCGCTGGTTGATGGTTACTCGTCTGCTGGGCGACAATGATTATCCTGCCGTCGACAATTTATGGTTGCTATTCTCATCAGTAGAGGACAACTCACAATCTGCAGCAGTGTCTCATGTGAGCAAAGCGAGAGACTATCTATTTCTCTTTTAATATATCCATTCCATTCAATAAATTGTTCACTGTTTTTTTGAAATAATGATAACCGCTCTACTTGCCGTACGTATGTTATAATTTATATTATAGAAAATACATTTGAACACTATATCTATCTACCTACTACTATCCAGATTATCAAGTACTGCGATCAACAATCGAGCCCATCGTTAACAACTGGGAATCCATGATGTCATATATATATATGCAAATTTAGTAGACTTGCTTCCTAGTCAAGATTACAATCATAGTCATATCTCCTGAACATTAGATATATTTTGACATTGTGCATACCTCACTACATACATCATGAGCCTTTGCAAAACGAAGCCATTATAATATTTTTTTTTATAAATCTCTCAACTGGCGATAATATTAGGAATAATACATATCATTATATTGCATTGTAATAGCCTTATATTTTAATGGTATATAAACATCATTTTATCCTTGCCTGCTAATAGAGGTCTGTTTTGTTACATTTTATGTAAATACTTTATGTAAATAAAAGAATTCATTCCATTATAAATACATTTGGCCACACTCATAACAAGTGATGAAAGAAAATGAGAATTAGTAATTATCCTCTTTTGGTAGTGCAGACAACTCAAACGTTACATATCATATTAAAATACATGTAGCTTGGTTTATGGTTCTGACAATTAAATAATTAATGAAGAACAATCTACTGTATTTCATTTCTAATTTGCTGTAGTAGTATAAGTATTAAGTATATAATAATTTCTTTTTACAATTGTTACTTATTTGATACTAATAAATAAAGATGTGTGTAACTACTCACTCACTCATCACTGGTTTATGTATTTTTATGTATTGTCGACATCGAGTCTAGGCTAGTCGACAATCCGTCTGAAATTGTCGCCATGCAATCTAACTTTGTCGACATCCAGGTTGTCGACATCCAGGTTTTAGACAATCAGTCCAGTTACCCAGCCTTTACCTACTAATTGTACTGACCGAGCGCTCTCGTCAAACAGTTGGAAAGCGGTAAAATGACTAATTATTGCCGGGCGCATCGTTTCTATTCTCTTTGGCAGTAATGTGTTGTGGATCCTCACAACACTAATACGGGTTAATACGAGTTCCCGTAGTTTCAAAGCTGAGATGGGGATTTTTTGCCACCCCCGTTGTGAGAGATCCGGGACTACGTCACATGACCAACACGTGACGGGAGGCTTTAGCAACTCTTGCGGATGATCTGCCCTTCCTTGTCCTGACGTGAAGCCAAAGAGCTTAATACAAACAAGGTACAAGTAGTAACTCCTTCCTACTAGTTATATTAGATGCTGTTACATGGTGTCCGAAGCGCACACGTATTATTGATTTATTAACGCGGTGACTTCGGAATTTTGTCGAATTCCAAAATTCTAGAGAATTCTTATTTATTATTATTCCGCTAACTACCTGAGCCTATCTAATTGCGTGAATATTATATGATACAAAGGTGAACCTGAAGTAGTATCTATATCACAATTGATCATTGCAATTCCGTAGGAGGTTTGGTCGAACCCAGTTGATTAATAATATTATTAGATGGCAGATTCTCAAGAGAGTAGTAGGTTTGTGAGGAGGTTGAACTTCACCGGGGGCAATCTGGCAACTGAATGAAAAACATTTAAAGTACAATTTGCGATTTACCAAGTTGCCAGAAAGTTCGCAGATATGGAAGAGGAGGAACAAACTGCCAATTTATCACTGCTAACGGGCTCGGATAGTGGTGCCAATCTATAACCAGTTCACGTTTCATGCAACGAATGTAGGGGAGACAAAGACCTTAGCCAACGTGCTGGCCATGTTCAACGGACATTTTGAGCCTGTCAAGAATGTTATTTACGAACGTGTGAAATTTAACAGTTTAAGGCAGGAAGGCAAGCCAATTCATCAGTTTATAACAGAGTTACAGCAACAGGCGAGCCTCTTCGACTACGGTGAAGTAAACAATGATTTGATTAGGGACAGGATTGTAGTGGGAGTGGATAATGGCAAGCTCAGAGAGTACCTTATTGATTTGGAGGACTTGACGTTAACCAGATGCATACAGAAAGCTAAACAGTATGTCAGCCACCATGAGCAAGCGGCCCGGATGGTGGAGTGTAATGAGGATGCCGTGCTTTTCTCTCCGAGTCAATCAGCTGGAGGGGTCATCAAGTGCATTTATGATCAAAGCAGTGTCGAATTGCAGAAGAAATGTGGTACCAATGACGAAGAGTGATGTGGGGTATAGTAAATGCTACTTCTGTAACAGAAATCATGGCCAATCCGCGTGCTTTGCTAGAAATAGTATGTGCCATGTATGCAAGAAAAGGGGACACTGGGCTGGCTCGAGGACTTGTAAATGCAGGAAGCAAAGCGCAGCTCACGCTCTCACGGAATCGCCAACTGTTTTAGAATCCGCAACAGCAATGGAAGGTCTATTTCTAGGATCTGACATGGACTCCCAATGACTAGAAGCCATGACACCTGTCACCAGATGCAGACGGAGTTTGGTATGTTCAGTTGCAAGTTGATAGTCACTTGGTTAAATTTAAAATTGACACAGGAGCAGCAGTGACAGCATTGCCCTCAATGCTGTCACACTGTTTGACAGAGTCACACATTCCGTTAAATCATTAAGAGGTGCAGGCAACCATAAATTGGACACTGAAGGAAGTGCTAAAGCTAAACTGACCTTGGGAGGTGAATGTGTGACGGAAACAGTGTATATTGTGAAGGGTCGAACCACTATTAGGAAAACCGGCATCTCGGCGTTGGGCTTAATCCAAATTGTGCATGAATTGAAAATGGAGGCTGAGAGAGAGCAGCGTGGTAGGTTCCCTAAATTGTTCTGCGGTGTAGGGATGATGAGGAATCAAGTTCGGATAACTCTGGATAATCAGGTTGCACCATTTGCACAGGCTGTTCCTAGAAGAGTGGCAGCAGCTCGAAAGAAACCCCTACAAGAGGAACTGACTTGCATGGAAAAACAGGGCGTTATTGAGAAAAAAAAGCAACCCTAGATTGGTGTGCACCAATAGTAGTTGCTCCGAAGAATAAAAAAAATTTGAGTATGCATTGACTTCACCAGATTAAATGGAGTCGTTAAACGAGAGAATCACCCATTACCAGTGACAGAAGAAAAACTCAGCAAATTGGGGAGTGCGAAGATATTTTCTAAACTAGACGCCAACTGTGGGTACTGGCAGATGAGACTGCATGAACACTCTCAGAAAGTGACAGCCTTTATCAAACCATTTGGCAGATATATTTGTAGATTACCATTTGGTATAACATCTGCACCAGAGATCTTTCAACGCGAAATGCAAAAGATATTGGCTGATGCCCCAGGGGTCGTCTGTCAAATGGATGATATTCTTGTGTATGCACAACTCAGCACGAGCATGATCAGAGGTTGACCGTGTATTACACAATCTAGATCTAGAAGGAGCAGGCATTACCCTAAATGCCGAGAATCGTGTATTTAACAGCTCTTCAGTTAAATTTCTAGAGCACGTGATAAATGAAAGTGGTATCCAGGCTGACCCAGACAAGACAAAAGCGATAGTTAATTTTCCTACCTCAGGGTGCCGTAGAAACTTGAGACGATTCTTTGGAATTGTGAATTATCTAGGCAAATTCTCAGCATCATTGGCTAGAGAGACAGCAGCATTGAGACAGTTATTAGGCAAAGAGAGTAGTTGGAGATGGACAGAGAAACATGCAGCTGAGTTTCAAAAGTTGAAATGCATGATGGAAGTGACACCCACACTAACACCATTTCGACTAGAATGGGACACAATGGTGAGCACAGATGCATCTTCATTTGGATTGGGTGCAGCGTTGTCACAAAAGGTTGGCGTAGATTGGAGGCCGGTGGCATACGCATCTAGGACAATGACAGAGAAAGAGCAGAGGTATGCACAGATCGAGAAAGAGGCTTTGGCAATATGTTGGCTATGAGACAAGTTTCATTACTACTTGGCCGGACGTCCTTTTGCGATCGAAACAGATCATAGACCATTAGTAGCAGTGCTGGGCAGTAAGGAATTGGCCAAGCTACCACTGCAGGTACAACGGTTTAGGCTTCGCATGATGAATTTTTGCTACACAATTGCATATACCCCGGGCCACAAGTTAGCGCTGGCAGACGCATTGTCCAGAGCACCTTTGGATGTATGGACAGGCAACTATCAGTGCCGTGAGGAATCCCATATTGTGGCGGAGTTGGTCGACTCTTTGCCAATATCTACCAATAGGTGTGAGCAAATACGAGCAGCAACGATTGAGGACGCTGTAGGGATGGCATTAGTACGTTACATTGTCAATGGGTGGCTCTCGCAGTGGAGGAGGCAGTAAAACCATTCTACTCATTTCGAGATTACCTAACATTTGTAAAGGGCATCGTATTCTACAACAACAGGATCTTTATTGCGGAATTGGAGAGAAGAAAAGTTATGGAAGATACTCATAATGGGCATCAGGGGGAGACAAAATGTATCCAGCTCAACTCAACTCGCTTGGACTAATGAATGACCGCAAGATTGATTTGCAGCGCTTAAGGTCTTATGAGGAAGTCAGAAGAGTAAAGAAGTCAGTGTGGTACAATTCAAGGCATAGGACAAGAGAGAGGAGTCCAGTGGAGGTAAGTCAGCAAGTAGTCATTCGGAAGGAGGGTAAAGCCGCACAGGACGCGACAGTAGTTGCCACTAAAGGCCGGGAAATTGTAGCAGCGGGTGGACACCAACTGATCAGAAGAAACCGCTGTCAAATATCAAGGAAGTCAGTTTCGATGCATCTGGGCCAAGAAGATATAGAAAGCCCAAATCGCACGCCATCCACAGACGGGGACGGTCAGATGTGGTTGCATCTCGGTCCCCAGCAACAGTTATCTCTCCAGATGCGGTCGCATCGGAGGCAACGTCACAGTCAGAGCGGAGGTCACCGGATGTGGTCGCATCAGAGAGCCCATCAGAGCAAACCAGAATTGCACAATCCAAGGCCAAACTACACAGGCCACCACAAGAAAGGTCACAAATCATGGAACCGACAACAGGTTACCGCACCAGAGCGGGTAGGGTGACCAAACCTCCAAGACGGCTTGATATGTAAACTTCTTTGTATTAGTTTTAAATCACTAATAGTCATTTATCATTGATATTCTTTAGATGAATACTAATTGGAAACTCTATAGTCGAAAGCCTTACAGACCCCCGATGGAGTACGGTTTGTTTACCTGGGGCTGATTGGAGAGAGGTGATAGATTTCGTGTATGAGATGAGAGCGGAGATGCAGGACTCTTTTGTCTATATCCATGTGGACCCTGTGCGGTTCACATAACTTGTTCGGGCACCGGGGCGCCGTGAGTGCCGGCTATACACAAAAAATGTCTCTGATATCTATCAAATCTTTCGCCGTTGGAGAGTCTTATACACTGACTATCACATCGTCCAGGTAGTGTCCAATGGACTTTGCAGTCTACAACGAGAGCTTACACAGAGTGGTGAAGCGAAGAAGTGGTGTTATGGGAACTCTCCGTGGAGCTGCAAACTATAGTGCATGGAGTCGTCGACTCAGGGGAATGGTGGTGGTAGAAAATCGAGACATCATCGATTTTAATGAGTCACATCGAGAACATACACCATTCCTGCATAGATTTGTATTTCGACAAAGGCATGGACGATATGTGGACCGGCGAGATAGCTTGTCTGACGGACTGCACCCCACTAGAACTACAAGAGCTGCTTGGCGGAGGGAAATCGCTTGTGTCAGATGACTGAACATAGCCAGATGGAATGCACGAAGGCAGTGATTGCTCATCTAGAAAATAACGCTATGATTTTAAGTTCAATTGCTGTTTTGTGGTGTTAAAAAAAAAATACATAAAAATACAGAAAAACAATATATATTTATGAGAGGACAGGTGATTGCCCACAGGGGTACTGCTGGTTGGGAAATGATGTTGTGGGTTTTGAGGTGTGGTCGCACCTATCGCATGATGCAAACTGATTGTATTGTATCTGACATGTAAACCATCGCTGCTGCTGGTGGCGTGATGATGTTGTAGGCTTTGGGGTGTGGTCGCACCCGTTCCAGTGTTGTCTACACTTGCAGTGCAATCTTGGAGGGGAGATGTGAGAGATCTGGGACTACGTCACATGACCAACCCATGACGAGGCTTTAGCAACTCTTGCGGATGATCTGCCCTTCCTTGTCCTGACGTGAAGCCGGGAGGATGCGTATCACCAAAGAGCTTAAAGGGCAAAGCAAGTTTCATTTTGACCTGAGCTAATCTGAATGTTTATGCTCTATTGAGCACATATTACGTAATCTAATTATCATCATCTGTTAAGAAAGGTGCTTAATAGCGTGACCTAATAGTGGCCTTGAGCTCGCATGTAAGCCGCCCTGGTGACCAGATGTAGCGTTGCATTGTGGTTGCCAATAACCAGCGATCTTTGCATATGCGGTACGTCACAGAACTGCCCTCAATGTTAGCACAATAGCATAAAAGTAGCTCGAACTATATAGTTATCGTTTCCTTACTGTAACTACTTGTAGTGGTAATCAATCTGCATCGTCACGGTAATAATTCGTTTTGTTAGTAGCTGTGAAAACAGCAAAACTAAAACAGCACCTGATAGATTGTACTCCAGAATACCTCAGTCTATTGCTAGTTTATGCTACGATATAGCTAGAAGAGATGATAATAATTAATAGTATTCATTGGCATTATTATTAATTAATATTATGATTATTATTGATAAATCATAATAATAATAATTATTATAATAATAATAATAAAATATAATTATAATTTATTGGTTCCAAAACCACGGATTTTATTGATTAATAAAAATATTATTATAATAATAAATAATCATCCAAAAATTACTGTAAGAATAATAAATAATTATTATTATTATTCTTCCAGAAAGTTGTTTTGGATGATTTGTGTTGCTCATTATGATGATGGTTCACTAATAATCACCCATCGTCGTGTCCCATATCAAGGAAACGAGGGAGGCTAAAAGAAACAGCAATTCCTTACAGAGACGGATCTCCCCTTAATAATAATAAATAAATACTGCGATGAGTAGTAGTAGTAGTACTAGTTGTTAGAGTTAATAATAATTATTATTATTTATTATCACTTCATCATCCATGTATTCATTTCATCATTCATTGGTTGCTGTTGTAAGTAATAAGTTATTACTTACAACAGCATAACATATAATAATACTCACTCACTGGAGTGGATGTATTTTATGTCATAATAATAATAGTTATTCTCATTGGCATGCAGTTGCTAACTACTACTACTACTACTACTACTACTAGGGTTTTTGAACAATTTGGTAATTTAATGACAATGTTTTTCATATCATTATCTTGTGACTTTCATCATGTCATTTAATTAAATAATAAATATGCAGATCAATAATAATAATGATCGAAGGTTTTAAATAATGACAATAAGAAAATAGTCAAAAACAGTAAGAAGATCTGTTATTAATATTTCGTTATTTATTGCTTCATTTATAATTATTACCACATGGATGCTGTCATCATCACCATGATCATTTGATACCTGCTGAGAAGAGTTATTCATATTATTATTATTAGTTGATAACTGTAATAATAATAGCGAGCTTTTTGATGTCACTACTTTCATTTTTCTTGCAGACATTTATTATTATTGAGTTGATGAAAACTGTGATGATAATAATGGTTGGCTCCTTTACATTTTATTTCTATTTGATTTGAAGTATTATTCACGTGAAAGTGTTATTCAATATCATAATTAGCGCTGTAATTTATTTTTATTATTGTGACGTTGATTGATGATTACATTATTGTCGTCAATAATATAATATCTATTGCAATTATATTTATACTAATACAAGTGCAGTAGCTAATTATTGTGATAGCTTATTTAGTATGGGGAACAAATTAAGCAGACAATAGAAATAGAAGCCATCAAAAAATAAATATAACCAGGGTTTCTGAAAGGTTTACACGTTTCGTCAAAAAACTGAACTTGAATTGCAATTGCTTATTGGCCCTGTGATAAATGTCATGTTAGTGAACCTTGGCTAAAATTTGTAGTCACATGATTACAAACTGTATTGCCATATTTTTGACGCAAAGCCATTTTCTGTTAATTTACCACAAAGCTTTTTATCTTCATCCTGTAAACAAGATCACCATGTGTTGGTGCAAATCCAGCAAAAGGCTCTAATATTTCCAAACCAGCCTTTTATAGTACATGGTTTCCTGTTCCAGGAATTTAAAACCAATAATTGAGCATGAAAAATGTTTTTCATTCCATTTCAAAAAGGCTTACAATAAACAAAAACAGAAAGTGATATATTATCAATTGAATCGAATGAACCGGTATATTGATTTCAACTTCACTGAAGTTCGAACTGTTTGTAAAACGTGGATGGTTGTTCGCTTTATTTTGAAAATGTGTAAAGGATTTGTGTTGTTCCAAATTGTCTGCGTTATTTGAAAAAACCACTACAAGTTTTCAAAAGTTTAAGGTTGATATTGAGGAAATAGTTGAGCTTATAAAACTTCTCATCTAGCAATGGGGGTATCCATTCTTTAAAACCACTAAGCCGGTAGCATGTAAGGCTATGTATTTCATAATTTCATTCACTAAAAGCACGTAGAAAAAATTTTCCGAGGTATTTTTGAAATTGTACTTATGTTTATCTTATCTCGTCACTATCCTGAAACCAGTTGTTACAAGCAAATGTTTGTATTGATTTATGTGCCTGTTCTGGATTTTTAGATTTAAAACCATTTTATTTCCGTATTCAGGAGCCAAAATATCAAGAGGTGCACCGAAACTGACGATGGAGGAAGCAAAAGCTGCCCACCTACCAAGATTATAGGGTGCAAACCATTCAAAACCACTGCTTTCAGTATTTACTTGCAGTTTTGTATTCAGTGCTTGGTAATAGACATAATAGCAATGTAATGTATAACTAGCAGTCCTATGCATGTTCCACTGAATCTATCGGTCTAATATATATCATACCGATCTAATAAAAATGTGTAAGATGTTATAAAAACTTGCGACATTTTTTATTCAAACTAGTAACATTTGCAAATACAAGATTGACGAGACAAACAAGAATGGTTTTAAAAATTCAAGTACAGTACGAACAAACAAATTTCCAAGATATCAATGCTGGCTACAGTTCATCGGCTTCATCTATGATCAAGCCGAATAGATTCAAATCCACAAATCCGATGTAATTGTCATGAGGATCAGGCCAGGTCTGTCTTATCTTCAGCACTATACACGCAGGAGCTACTTTTCAATTGTGCCTGCCTAACTTTCCATAAATTAAGTCACTGTAATTCCTATATGCATGGTGTCTAAACGTTCACGTGGGCAACATCTGTCTTCCCAAGAATGAGGCATCGCTTCACATCTGCAGTAAAATAAAATGCACATAGTAAACGAATGACAAGTATAAATGGTAAAAGCCTCACGCCACATTGCATTGTTAACTTACTGGCTATGGTCGTGGTTCGGGCCGACAAGCAGTTTTACGTCATTAAAATAGGTTTTTTGAGCCTGACACCATCGGATGAAAATCACTATCTTTATCGCTGGATGGGATGGTATACGGTCTCAAACCTGGTGAGTAACAGATTGACATATAAGAGCACGACTATAACCAGTTCATATTTGACAAGTTTCCTCTTTCTCCGAAGGCAAACCTTTAGTGTACAGATAAAGCACAGTAAATTTTTTTCTCAAGTTTTGCAGATTTGTTTTTTGATGATAAATGCTATGACAGAAAAGAAAGTGCTGTGCTATGCGAATTGAGATAGGGCAAACTATTGTCTGATTGCATAAAAAATACCTAATTACAATACCTCTTGAAGGTATGACCGGTGTCAAACTGTCACTAGTGCTACGCCTTTCCACATGGATATTCATACTCCTGGCTGCTTGATCAACACCATGGGGCTTTGACCACTTCGAGTCGGTGCCAAGGCATAAGGCATTGGCTTTTCATCATTCATATTGACTGTAAACCAACAGGATTATTAAAATGGAAAGTATTGGATTTAATAAATTTGTTGCCAAGCATATAGGTGATTTATATCAAATACATATAGGTGATTTATATCAAAGCAAACAGAGCCAAAGAAACTGAGAAAAATAAAATCCCATTCTCACCGTCAACAGAACTTTGTGTCTAGGCAAAAATTTCTATTCATACAAAGCCAATTATGGTTGACAATGTCTAGACTGAAAATCAGCTCGTGGAGACAGTGATGCTTGAGATCGTGTACTAATGAGATTTGATAGAAACGTACATTTCCTCAGTTCAATCACTAATTGTGATATATGAATAGTTTTGAACAAAGAAAAAATTATAGTTTTGGGAAAAATCTTAAACTTGTTGATTAGGTAGTCATTATTATCTAATTGCAAAGATCATAATTTTACGTCATTTTATCATCATACATTCTGACAACTGTTTTCATACCAAACTATTTTAGAGATACTAAATAAATCATTTTGTGTTTTATCAAATAAACTTGAACTTATACCTACTAGTACAATTTGTCTTAAAATATTATTCGTAGCCGCCTTATCATTGATAACTCTTCCTCCCCACAGAAGCAGGTTGGAACAGCAACTGCGTTAATGCATATGTTAAACTAAAATATTTAGTTATTAGCAAAGCCATTTCGGGTATGTAAGCCAAATCATAGGACTTTAGCATAAGGTGTTGCAAGTTAAGAATTGAATAATTTTTTCACGTCCAATCATTAGCACATTCAGCTGTCTAATGTGTGTAAACTATCAATGTGACAATATGCATGCCATTGGAAAGCTCACCCAATTCTATAGCAAAACGAATAAAATATTTCGCTTCTGAAAGCAAAATAGTGCCAAAAGATTAAAAACAAACTTCTCTGAATTTCATAAGAGTATTCATTAATCAACACACCATAAATTTACTATCACACATCTACAAGAATATTTGTCTGTTGTCGTATAGTTATGTAAGTAAAGCCTCTAGACCCCGAAAGAAAAATGAGGCTTTGAAAATCATTTGACTAGAATGAGAATATAAACACTATTGAGTATGGTGGCTCAGAACGTTTTGTGTTTTGCATTTTAAAACGTCTGAACGCTTTCCAAACCGTTTGAACGAATTTGAAATAGTCTGAACTTTTGCAAAACTTCTGAACGCTTTGTGAAATCATTCGTAGGCTTTGAAAATCCGAGCCGATTTGCTGGTTCGCTCTATTGATCAAGATCTACAGTCCATTTATGATTGATAAATGTTTTTACTGAACAGTTGAATTTTCTTTAAACAGATAAAAATGGTTTGACTTATTAAATCTTATTTGTTTTAAATTGTTTTAAATAATAAATACAACCCAATTATAAATTTAAAAATTAATTTTAGAGATTATATTCAACAACATTTTTATGCAGTTAATTAACTTGCTCTATGTCTTTGGATCGACGTCTATGTTGATAAAGTTATATAGTTGCTATAAATAAAATGGTGACGATCACTTTTGGTTCGAAAGCCATGTACCTTGTTGCAAACTTTTCCAACAAATTCAAAATAGTTCAGACTATTTTAAAACAGTTCAGACCATTTCAAAATAATTCATACGGTTTGTAAATAGTTCATACTCTTTCTAAAGCGCCCATACGGTTTGTAATTTTCTAAATCATCTCTATCATTTCTAAACCGTCTGAATTATTTGCAAGACAACTATACGGTTTGCAGAGTTTACAATTGTTGGACAGGAAATACAGTTTTATAGCATTAATCCCGCAGCTGCTGAGGCCAACAATTAATTTATTACAACCAACAAGCCCGTTTTTAAATGTAGTTTCTTGGGCTATTTTACTACAATTACCCAATTATTTTCAATGTAAAAGACGCTTTGCAAACCGTCTGGACTATTTCAAATCCGTTCATAGGCTTTGAAAACGAAACGGTCTAGCGTTATGAGCCACCATAATTGAGAGTATCCAATGTGTATCAGTTTAACTCCTACTTCTATGATTGCATGTATCCATTCTACTCAGTACACAAACATCCTGAATATATCTAACTTACTGCCCTGTACTTGAGCACCGACCTTCACTATACCTCATTTCTTTCACAGTACTTAAACAAACAAACTTTTCCCTTCTAAAAATTTTGTTGACATTCTTCTAACAATATAATTATGACAAGTCACCGGGAACTTACTACAGTGAAACATATACTAGTTGTAACAACATTATTTCAATATAGTAAGCATAATTATTTCAATAAATACAAACTTACTACATCACATGTCAACATTATATGATTAATATCTTTTTAGACATATGATAATTATTATAATAATGCTATAGCAATAGTGTAGTGTAAATATTATTAACAGTCCCAATATTATATTCAATATTATTATCATTATTATGAATGATATTTATTATCAATAATTAAATTTTTTGGTCATCAATCATTTCATTTGATTCTTTTCTTTTTAATTTATCATCACTGTTGCATTACGGTATTCTTGGATTACTGATCAAAATTACTACAAAAAATCATCCTTGGTCACGGTTAGTAGTAAGACTACTTATTATTTACAACAATAGAAATTAAATAATAATACTTATAATGAGTTATTATTATTATTGTTGTATAATAATAATAATAATAATAAATTATTATATAATAATAATTATAATTAATAATAATGCTTCATACTATATTATTACATACATACACCACATAATAATAATGCTACTACTAACCCTAATATAATATTAGTATTAGCAGTATATACTACATATATGTAAGGGTATTCATTGAGTCACTGTTGTTGTTGATGAAATAATATATATATTAATTATACATCCATTATTACATATATTATTTATGTAATAATAATTATAATAAATAAAAAAAATCATTTATAACGAAAGATAAAATATTTAAATGTCATTATTATCTATAATAATAAAACATTATTATTTATTATTATATATAGTTGAAATAATAATATTTATTATAATAATTATTATCATCATGATCATTTAACTATTTTTAAATAATTATTATTATTTATTTATAAATAATAATAATAAGTGATATCAGAAAAAAAACTAAGTGAAAATAATAGGTCACAATAATCAGCTGCATTAATAATAATACCAGTCTACCATTCAGCAATATGCTACTCACCAGTTATTCATTCAGCTCAGCAATGTTGATGCTACTTTCTCGCTCACAGTCATTCCCCAAATTGCTCAGCAACAACGGCAATACAAGCGGAAATAGTGACAAAGATGATACTATACAAGCAGTCCTCTTTGGTAGTGTTTCCGGTCACCACGGAATCCGAAATCTGGGCACGGAGGTGACAACTCAGCAAAATGTCGATGTTTTTGCCCGTTTACAGCATACTTTTGTTCATATTTTTTAAAGCTTTCTTAATCAAAATCTCAATATTTTTTTATTTTATATGGCACATAAACATACAATAAAGGCATTGCAGAAGAGTTTTCTATAAATCAGTTGTTAGTGGTATGGTAAAAACTTATATGAAACTCATCGAACTACGGTTTTGAAACTTGCTTTGCCCTTTAATACAAACAAGGTACAAGCAGTAACTCCTTCCTACTAGTTATATTAGATCATGTTACACCTGTGGGTTAGGATTTGTTGGTTTAGGAGACTCAGGTGATGTGAAGAAATTTTGCGTGACGGGCCTTTTGCAAGCACAAACTTTGGAAACACAAGGTTGCTGCTTCTCATGTAGTCATCTGATTGGAATAAAAAAGGTCAGTATCGACAGTCCAGAGGGTTTACTTTTTTGTATTTTTTTGGTGGGCTGCTGCCCAAATTATTTTTGAGCCAGCAGGCCAGCACGTGAAGACAAGTCTGTCAAATCATGACTTACCTTCCAAACACCAACAACAAAACACCACATAAAATTCCGAAAAATGGTCTAAAAATCCACCAATTTTCTTGCAGTAGGCCTGTGAAGTGACCACCAACCAGTAACAATAATAATTCACCTCTGTATTTCCGTCTAAATCACTAGGTGCAAGTAGAGTGCCTCAGGAGGAAAAACAGTGTGCTGCAGTGTTATTAAATGGTTACAGCATGTAGCTGTTTAACGGTTATACGGTCTCTGGTAGCACTTTCATGTCACATATAGCTCTAGGTAAAAAGCTGCTGTGAAGCATACTGGAGGTTGCATATATGGAAGTGAGTTCTCCACGGCTAGCAGCTCGTGTGACTATCGTTGTTTTAGATATGTTATTGATTAATTCATCATAACTGGATGAGAGTACATTGTGTCGTTCCTCGTCTTGGAGGATTTTGGTAAGCAACGCTACCCTATGGTTTTGCCTGCGCCTGGTTAACATCGGGAGATCTAACTGTTCTCTGGCTTCAGTGACACTGTCGCGACATTTCAGACCACTCACAAATCTAACAGCTCTACTCTGAACGCTTTCGATTGAGTTTATGATGATAGCCTTGTTGGTACGGTCCCACAACACTGTATTGGCATATTTTAAAATGGGTCTACATAGACTGGTGTATGCAAGCAGTCGGCTGTTTTTGGGTGCAGTACCGAGTGTATATTTGATTGCACCCAAGATTTTACTAGCTTTCTCAGTTTTCAAGGCTATGTGTTGGTCGAAATGTAGATTGTCATGTCATCTTATATAATAACATGTAATACTGTACAGGAAACGGCTCAAATCCAACCAAGACGCTGCATAACTCTATCAAGAAGACAACTCCCAGATACGGGCCTACGGGAGGAATATCAAAAGCAACAAACATTGCTCTGTGTAGCTAACCATACAAAACTTGTGTACATGACATTTGTAGCTTATCCTTTCTTTCACTAGCCACTTGTTAGGTCACTAAGGCTATTGTTGTGCTACGGGTTTACAATACTCTATGCTAGCCCACCTACCTTTTGTTATATTATTGGGCTACCTGTAAACTAAGAGTATTATGTAACCTTTTTATATAAATACTGGCTGCTGCTGCCTCACAACTCAGAGTAGTTGGAGGAGCACAGACAGAAGAATACAAGAAGTTATGATACTACTCTCACACACACACAATCTCTCTCTTATTGCTTACATGAAGACAGCAATACTTGTTGCAATAACAGAAGCCTTGCAATAATTACAAGCTTACAGAAGCAAGCGATCCAGCGCTTAGGCCAGCACGCAGTCCAACACCTAGGCCAGCACGCAGTCCAGCACCTAGGACAGCACTCAGGCAAGCACGCAGTCCAGCGATGCCGGCCGGCGCTACTAACTAGTTGTGCCTGCCTAGGTTACTGAACTGAGGCCTGCAGTCTAGTCGAGTACTGAGGGATGCGCAGGTGCCTGCTACCTGGTGAATCGCACACACAACTACAAAATCCTACACAACAATACTACGGTAACGATGTAATATTATTTATTATTTTTTATGCACTGATGATCATGATGATGTTGTACTAACTAACTAACTGTTAAAAAAAAATATTAGCATGATTATAATAATAATTGATAATGAATAATAATAGTAGTAGTAATAATGTGCAGGATTTTGTGGGAACAATTGGCCGGTTCCACAGGTAGCCACCTGCACTACCTCTAGGTGTCTGTGATCAGAGCTGTCTTGTTTTGTCCGGCAGGCCTGTTTGCAGTTCGTCTGATTTACTGCCTGGTCATCTGCATTGCTGGCTTGCAGCAGGGCAGGATGACGTCGCCTGACAAACACGTCTGCCTGTCGTCCACTGCTCGTTTGGACAGCACTCTGCTATTTCGACAGTATGCCGTATAGCTATTGTCCTCCCGAGCAGTGGAGCCTGTCCTTATTGTATGCTATGTAGGTAGTAACCAAGTAAGCACTTGAATGAGTGTAATAAAGCGTTTATTCAACTGAATGAATACAGCTCCAAAGTAACACTGATGAGCTAAAGGCTCGTCCTCGTATTTATATCAACTGTTACATAATCTTGAGCAAATAGCACATAGCAAATAGCACGGATAATCCCAAGTAAATGGCAACATATAATAGTCTTAGCGTCTCCTTGGTAACGCAGGAGGTCCTTCCTGTACACAGCCCCTCCCATTGATCGACGTAGGGGATCAATGCAGCAGTACAAGGGAAGGGCGTGGGGGAAACAACTCCCACAGAATGCTCAGTTTTTGGTGTTTTTTTTTTTTTAACAAACAAAAATTTAATAAAGAATTATCAAAGAAGAAAAATGTATAGAACTTCGCACAACTGCATAGATAACAGAACAGCAGCAGGTGAGCAGGTGTAACATAGAACGACAATAGAATAGTAAGTAAGTAGCCAAAGTAAGTGGCTTGTTGTTAACTGTTAGTCCTGTTACTTCTTTTACTGCAAACGGCGTTCCAGGCCCTTAATCTGAATTCTTACATCCTCAGCTCGTCGTAGCAGTTTAAATGCTTCCTCTATCAATCGGTCTAATTCCTGCCTCTTTCTGTCCAGCTGTCTTCGATCCTCTCTCCTTTTTTGTTGGAGGTAGCTGTCTCCTCTCCTGATGTTGGAGTAATCCACTCTTGATTGCTCCGTTGATTGCCCAAGTTCAGGATTTACGTATATTATTCGCCTATGGGGTTCCCCACGTCTCTCTACCTTTTCTTCTGATTCCCTCTTCGTTACTGCAAATGTTACGTCCCGTGCGTAAGTGGTCTCGACTGTCCGTCTTTTGTTTGGGGGAGACGGCGTAGGGAGACGTTGTCTCTTCATTGGTGAACTGACTTGTCTCGTCGTCTTAGTTGGACTACTCATTTGCGCTGGTTGCCCAAGCCGATCATGGATGGAGAGGGTACGCTTTTGAGCTAAACTAACTGTGGCCTTCTGCATTGAGATGGGCTGTGGCCGCCCAAATGGTGGTGGCTGGGGCCAAGTCATAAACTTGGTAAAGGCGGCGTATGAATTCGCATCTACCTCAAATAGTGGTGCTGCCGGCCCTCCGTGTTCCGTCGCTCTGTTTTGCTTGGTAATATGTTTCCTCAGGGCGTCTTTAGAGGCGGACTTTTTGCCACAAGTGCAAAAATAGAACATATAGTGTTGATGCGCATGGTAGGTTGCCCTCTTGCGGCCGTGTGTAAAATCACACAAGGTGCATCGCCATTCGTCCTCAGTGTTATCGACCCTGACCACTGTGTCACTCAAAGCAACTAACGTTTCGGCTGACAGCCAGGAAGTGCGTAATTTTGCACTTTTGCCAGCTTGCCCTCCGTCCGCCTTTGGCTTTGCTCGTTGTTCCTCTACTTCCGTTCCTTCCTCTATTAATTTTTCAGCCACTTCAGCATCCTCTTCAATGGAAAGTTCCCTGCATCTTTCTTGTAGCTCTTCCATTTTCTCCTCTGCTGTTCTCGCCATCTGTACCAGTATTGTTGTAGGAAGTAGAATTAATTCATGTGTACTAGGCAAGTGCTTGCAGGCAATTGAAAGTTCCCTATTCTGTCTGTAACAATTTTGGCGCTGTGTTACGTAACCTATTGTACGATTAAGGCGCTTTGTTCTTTCATCTCTTACGTCGTTTGAGCATGTGACCGGTTCTATTGTTTGGCTAGCACGCCCATCTAGGGAAAGGCAACGCACCAGGAGTGCTCTATTGACCATCGAGCGTTCATCCTTGACCTTGCTATCCTCCACTCCATGCATAGAGCTACACCGAATGTTATCCCCTCGTGGTATTCGTTCGCACGGCACAGGTAATACTTCATCATATGAGATGAGTTTGTCATTGTTGGATATTTTTGTTTGCTTTTCCAACTTTCTCCAATATTCCTTGGCTTTACTCAGTGAAGTAGGCAATTTTTTGCTCTCTGAACATTGTTTTAAATTTAGTATTACATCTCTGGAAATATTATAAGTTTCCAGAATTGGTAAATTTTGCACTGTTTTTACCAGCTGTGGTAGATAACTGTTGTCAGCATTCGGATCATTTTTTGTCATCTGGTAGCACTGATAGTCAGCAAATCTCAATGGCGGCCTAGTGTTTCTTTTAGGCCTGCCCGTCTCAGCAGCTGGTTCCCTGTTCTCTACCTCATGATTGTCGGTCTCTGTTGGCCTTTCATTTGTAGCTCGTTCTTCATTCTCCACCTCGCAGTTGGTCGCCTCAGTTGGTTGATCATTAATAGCTGGTCCTCCATCCTCTGACTCATGGATGTCTGTCTCCGTTGGCCTTTCATTAGCAGCTGGTTCTTCGTTCTCCACCTCGTGGTTGACTGTGAGACTGGGTGGCTCGATTGGGTTTGGAGTGGGAGATAGGCTGGGCTCTCTGGCGCTTGGTAAGGCTGGCCAGTCCCTGTCTCTTTCCCATTGTTCCTGCCTACTCCGTCTTCGTCTGTCTGGTGGTACGGTCCCCCAACTCCTGCGGGCTGGACTCTGGGGGTCGGCTTGTCCTGTTGCCTGCTCCGGAACAGCTGGCAACTGGTTTAGCTGGCGTTCCAGGGCTTGCAGGTCTGTCCAGGCAGTATTTTCGTCTCTGGGCCTTGTTCTTGGTACTGTAGACTGTAAAGCCGGGTCTGGCGGCTGCCGAATATTTGGTACGTGAAACCGTCCCCTCTGCCTCACTGCCCCCTTCATGTTCGGCCGCAAGGCGGCTTCCCTGTTAGTGGGGGCCCTTCCTGCTGGCTCTTGACATGGGCGGTATTCTTTTAACCGTCTTTCATTTTGTATAGATACCTGGCCGTCTTTTTCTATTTTATATGTGTGGTTTGGGTAGGCCTCTATTACTCGGTACGGCCCCACGAAGCTGGGCTGTAATTTGGGGTTACTGCCTTTGACCCGCCGTTTATTCTCGACGACTACCAAGTCATCCGGCCCGAACAGCAGAGGTTCCTCTGAGTCCTCTTGTCGAATCTTGGCCTGCTGTTCTCGCAGCAAGTCATGTGCTACCTTGAGATCTTCCTGCATTCGGAGCGCGTATTCAGTAACCAACTGTTTATCCAGCGGTGCCTGCCTGCCGTCTAGCTGGTCAGGCAGCCTTACCTCTCTACCTAGCATGAGGTAATTGGGGGTCTCACCGGTGGCCGAGTGTGGAGTGCCACGGAATGCCCTCATTACCTGGGGCAGTAGCAGATCCCACTCTTCTTGGCCGCGCCTTAGCAAGAGCGTCCTCAGCGAGTCGCCCAAAGTCCTGTTCTGTCTCTCGACCACTCCGTTGCCCTGTGGGTGGTATGGGGTGGTGCGAGTTTTCTGTACATTCCACAGGGCGCACAGCTCAGCCATTAGCCGAGACTCAAATTGTGCTCCTTGGTCTGTGTGCAGTTCTTCAGGTAAGCCCCAATAACAGAACACCCTCTCATCTAGGGTTGTAGCCACTGTCGGAGCAGTGGCATCCGGGATGGCAATGGCGTCCTGCCATCTGGTGAAATGGTCCGACAGCACCAAGATCCACTTGTTCTTCCTCATGGTTTCAGGCAGCGGTCCCACCAGGTCTACGGCTACCTTCTGAAAAGGTCTGCCAGCAAACATCCTCTGCCTCTCCTGGGTGGGTTGCGTTCCCCCTTTTTTTGCTACCTGGCAGACCTCACAGGATTTAACGAGTCTTCGTACCTCAGCAAACATTCCTGGCCAGTACCAGTCGAGCTGTATTCGGTTCCTGGTGCGATTCACACCAGCATGGGCTAGCCCATGCGTCTCCCACACCACCTGTCAGCGTCGGGATGACGGGCAGACTACACACAGTCTAGTCCGACCTTTAGGAGCTATTTGTATGGTCAACGTGCCATCCGGCTGTATTGCCATGGCTTCCCTGCGGCTGTAGAGTGCCCGCAGTTCTCTGCTGCCCTCTTCCAGCTCTCTCTTGGTAACTGGTCTGCCGCCGTTAATCTCCTGATACATTCTGGCCACTGGGTTTTGGCCGGTGCGCTGCTGCTCGACTAGCTCCATGCTGGTGACCATGCACAGCTCTGGCGTGTCCGCTTTTACTTCTAGGCTTTCCCGCGGTACAGGGTTGTGTTGTCGGTATCTTGGTAGCTCGTCCTCTGAGATAGGAGGCCTCGCTAACTGGAGTTCTGATCCAGGGCCCCTGGCAAGTTCAGCATGGGTTGGCCCACCATCGCGCTGTTCTATGGCACTGCACTGCCGGCAGTCCATACAATGTTCGCGCCTGCTCAACCCATCAGCGTTTCCATGCTGGTTGCCAGCCCTGTGCTCGAGTTTGTACACAAACTCGGCTAGAATCTCCAGCCACCTCGCTATCTGGTTGGACGGCTCCTTCCGTCGGCATAGCCACCTCAAGGATGCGTGGTCCGTCCGAAGCCTGAACTCTCGGCCGTAGAGATACGGCCTAAAGTGTTTGACCGCCTTTATGACAGCCAGTAGGTCGCGTCGGGTCACGCAGTAATTCCTCTCAGCGGGTGCCAGTGTTTTGCTGTAGTATGCAATAACCCTTTCCTGGCCCTCTTGTACTTGGGATAGCACTGCCCCTAATCCGACGGCACTGGCGTCCGTATCCAGGATATAGGTTTTGGCAGGATCCGGGTATCCCAGTACTGGTGCTTGCACAAGTCCCTGCTTGAGTTGCTCAAAAGCTACCTGCTCCTCTTTTCCCCACTTCCATGGAGCGTCCTTGCTGGTCAGGACAGTCAGCGGCTTAGCAGTTGTGGCGTACCCAGGCAAGTACTGCCTGTAGTACCCTGCTGTGCCGAGGAAAGCTTGGAGTCCTTTAATGTCCCTGGGGGTTGCCCATTCGGCTACGGCTTGCACCTTCTCTGGATCAGTAGCCACGCCCTCCGCACTCACTACGTGTCCCAGGTACTTGACCTGCTGTTGCAGTAGCTCGCACTTGGACGGCTTGACCTTCAGGTTGGCCTGTAGCAGCCTACTCAGCACCTCTCCCAGTCGTTGCAGGTGGGTTTCGAAGTCGGGGGCGATCACTATTACGTCATCCAAGTATAACAGCAGCGTCTTCCAGTGCAACCCTTGCAGCACTCGTTCCATCAGACGCTGAAACGTGGCGGGGGCTGAGGTCAGCCCGAAGGGAAGCACCCTCCAACGCCACAGTCCACTCCTGGTGATGAAGGCCGACTTCTCCTTGGCGTCTGCATCCAGAGGGCCCTGCCAGTAGCCACTGGTCAGATCTAGCGTGCTGAAGTATTTGCTGCCAGACAGGGCATCGAGGGACTCGTCTATCCTGGGTATGGGATAGGCGTCCTGCCTGATGACATCATTCAGTTTTCTATAATCGATACAGAATCGCCACGTCTGGTCCTTTTTCCGTACCAGCACCACAGGGGAGCTCCAAGCGCCATCTGCGGGCTCGACCAGCCCCTTCTCCAGCAGGTCCTTCACCTGTCGTTCGGCTTCAGCCTCTTTCTCAGGTCCTAACCTGTGAGGAGGCAACCGAACGGGCCTGGTGCCTTCGGCAACGGGAATCGAATGCTTTACCAGATCAGTACGGCCAATGTCCCCACTGTGTTTGCTAAACACGGCCTCGTACCTCTTGAGCATTCCTCTCAGTAGTCCTTTTTGTTGCTCGTTCTTGCACCCTCTACATGCCTGCTTGTACAGTTTGACCAGGTGGTCAGGCACTGGTGAGCCTGTCGATCCCGACCCGGCTGGGACCCCGGGTGTGGCCGGCTGTACCTCATCAGCCGCTACTCCAGTGAACGTTCCGATTACCTCGCCAGCTGGCAGGCAAATCGCGTCCTGAGTAGGGTTGAGGCACCTGACCAACACCCGTCCTTGTTCATCCGGCGAGTTTACACTTGTGGCCAAAGGGAGGCCACCTGGCAAACTCTGGATCACACCCTGGGGACAGTAGCTCCGTGCGGTGAGATGACACGGTATGGTAGCCTCTGCCTGTGGGGGGATCTCTGTCTTTCGGAGTACCTGAACTTTACAGATCAGTGCCCTGCCGTAGCGGTCGGTGCACACCAGCTCTTGGTCTTGCATGACCAGAACTGGTTGATCAAAGCCCATATGGCACTTCTGATTCGCCAAGAATGGCATTCCGAGGATGACATCCTCGCTGATCTGGGTGACAACAAATGTCTCTGTATATGCTACTGTCCGTACTCGCCCTGAGACATTGAGTAGACCGTAGAATGGGAGTTTAGTCCCATCTGCCATTAAACCATGGGAGTCATACTCTTGCAGCGTGGCTTTCCGACTGTCCGGCAGTTTGTCGTAGATATTCTTGGATAGTAAGTTGGTATTGCAACCAGTGTCTATCAGGTATGTCACCATTTTTCCTTCTATTTTGCCTGGCAAGAAATAGCTAGATTTGTATGGTCGTTCCATGTGGCCAACACAAGATGCAAGAGGGGTAGCCTCTGTGGGCGTTCCAGGCGGTACTTGGGGCTCTCTCCCGTGGGAGCTAGGAGTCTGCACCTCTCTGCGCCTCTGCCTCTTCAGCCTCTCTCTCTTGGCTTGCGTCCCAATGGATACCGAATTTAGTCCCTTCTCATCTGATGATTCCTCATCCAGAGCAGATAAGTCGGTGAACCTGTTTTGTGTCAGAACTGACACTGGCTGTGGTATGGGTGGGTTGTAGGCTGGACGCCTGACCTTTTGCCACCCATCTTGGGTCTGTTCTTCAGACCTCGTTCGCGGGTTGGTTCTGGGTGCCCCTCTGCAGCCAGTAGGTTTCCCTACTGCTGCGGGCCAGTGGCGTTTCCCTGGTTGATAGGCCCAGAACCCTCGCTACATTCCCTTTGAGAGTGTCCTAGTTTTTGGCACCTCCAACATTTGACAACATTTTTTAATAGTCGGGTAGGTGTGCTGTCTGGCTGGTTGGTCTTGAGGGCAGACACTTGTTTGGCTAACTCGCTCAGTCCTTTAGCTAGGTTTTTCAGATGGGCCTCCACCCCAGGGGACACCCCGCTAGTTCCTACTTGTCGACATTCTCCTTCCTCGTTTGCTTCCATGCTTCGGACTTCAGTCCCAGTGTAGGTTGATTGCACTTGCATATACTCATTTCCTGCCCGCACAGCTGCTTCCAGGGAGGTCGGCCGTATGGCTAGGAGGTGCCTCTGGAGGTCAACATTTCCCAGAGTGTCCTGGAAATGCTCCAAAGCGTATCCACCCCTCTGTGCTCGGGAAGAGTCCTCATGTGCTGCTTCCACGAGGGTCTCTATGGCCATGGCGTGTTCCTTCAGAGAGTGTTTTGGGTCCTTTCGGTACCTTGACAATCTGGCTCTAGCTTCTCGGCGGGTGAGCCCAAAACTTGTCTTCAGGCAGTCTGCAATCGCCCAAAGTGTATCCCCTCGTCCGTACTGCTGTGCTTTCCCTTGCAGGGACTGCCTTAGATGGATAATTGCTGCGGTTGGTGACCAGTTGTTGGCTTCCGACACCTCCTGAAAACGCTGGAGGAAGTACCGGATGTCTCCAGTACCATCATATGTCGGAGCTTCAAAAGGAGTCACTTGTGGTGTAGCATCCGTCAGCTTTCCTAGTATTTTGGTCAGCCGACCCATGATCCTAGTGGTGATCCTAGTAGTAGGATCCCTGTGAACACGCATGGCTCGACTGCTAGCCATGGTCTGTTTTCTTGCTCTGTCCTTCTCCTAGAGGTTCTTCTCGAGGGATTCGCACATCCCACTGCTGCCACCAATGTGCAGGATTTTGTGGGAACAATTGGCCGGTTCCACAGGTAGCCACCTGCACTACCTCTAGGTGTCTGTGATCAGAGCTGTCTTGTTTTGTCCGGCAGGCCTGTTTGCAGTTCGTCTGATTTACTGCCTGGTCATCTGCATTGCTGGCTTGCAGCAGGGCAGGATGACGTCGCCTGACAAACACGTCTGCCTGTCGTCCACTGCTCGTTTGGACAGCACTCTGCTATTTCGACAGTATGCCGTATAGCTATTGTCCTCCCGAGCAGTGGAGCCTGTCCTTATTGTATGCTATGTAGGTAGTAACCAAGTAAGCACTTGAATGAGTGTAATAAAGCGTTTATTCAACTGAATGAATACAGCTCTAAAGTAACACTGATGAGCTAAAGGCTCGTCCTCGTATTTATATCAACTGTTACATAATCTTGAGCAAATAGCACATAGCAAATAGCACGGATAATCCCAAGTAAATGGCAACATATAATAGTCTTAGCGTCTCCTTGGTAACGCAGGAGGTCCTTCCTGTACAATAATAATAAATAAATAATAATAATAATTACAATAATTATTTATTATAATAATTATCATAAATAATAATAATTAATTGCTGCTGTTGTGCGTTGTTGTGGTAGCAATCAATTTATTTACATATCACTAACTAATACTATGAATATTCTATCTATTCTACTACTACTACTACTACTACTACCACGGATGAAATGTATGTGTTAGACTACTTTATCCATGAGTTATTTACAGTACCACTTTACTTTTGATTGTTTACAATGACATTGATTCCCTTGTTTATTTCTAGAAGCACCTTTTTGTTGCAACCATTATTACTGGAACGTTTCTATCTGCAGATAAAGCTATATAGCTATTGATTTGTCAACAAAATTTATGATCTACCTCAAGCTAGCCTTCATATGTGCTATAGAGAACAGTAGCAAAAATACAGGGTCTAGCTCTATGTTCCGGTGGCTCTATATTTTTTGCTACGGTTCTATAGCACATATAACTCAATTTGAAGGCTAGCTTGAGCTGGCAATAGAAAAATTGTTATAGGTTTTACTACTCAGCGTAGAAGAAGTTATAGGTCTATTTTCACATTTGTCTATGTCAATACCATTCCAAAGAGCTTCAAACTATCGTCATTGTCAACAATCTCCTTGATGTCTCATCGTCATGCAGAATAACGACATTAGTACTTCGTCCAACTTTTAGGAGAGATCGCCCCTCACGTGAGCGTTATTGACGCCCCTTTCTTGGATATCCGGTATTTTCTTCAAAGTAAAAGTTTCAACAACAAGTCAGTCACTCACCGAATTTTACTAAAACTAACAATGCGCTAATATATATAATACGGATCTATGTAGTTATTGTAAAAAAGTAATGTGACATTTGTCTTTAACCAAAGTTTCCATCATTGAACAAATGCTTAAATATTTGTGATTTCTTTTTTGAATTTCATTCTCTTGAAAAAACTACTAGTAGTAGAAGAAGTAGTTAGTAGTCAAGTAGTTACAGTGAGTACTACTAGTACTGTTTCTTGATGATGAATGATTATTTTTATTGAAGAAGAAGTATTTGTTGTTTTTTATTAATATAATTATTGTTATAGATAATTATAATAATAATCAATACTATTTATTAACCAATTATTATTATTATGATGGTAATAAAATAATTATTATTATTAATAATTTTGAATAAATTATAATTATTATAGCAGCAGCAGTAGTCTAGTAGTACGAGCAGTAGTAGGTAGATAGTAACAAAAAAAGTAGTAGTAAGTAGTAGTGGGTATGTACTAGTCTTAGTAGTCTAGTCATTATTATTATATTATTATTATCATTTGTTATTACTATTATTTATCATAATGATAATAATAATTATTTATTTATTATTATTATTCATTGATTCATTATTTTACAATAATAATTATCATAATAATTAATAATTATTATTGTTATAAATATAATAATAAGTATTCAAGTTCAAAAAGATAGTCTCTACTGTACTAGACCACTGTGACTCTACGAGCAGAGAGTTATTGGTTGAGAGAGAGAAGTTTGACGATGTATATAAAATTACAGTCTCATCAATGTTGTTGCTAATTACTATTATTAATTATTATTTGACTAGTAATAATAATAAACAGTTAGTGGTTATGATCACTGACTATTATTATTAATATATTCTCTATTGTGCATTATTATCATTATTATTGTTACTTAGTTGTTAACATCATTATGGTTAGTAATTAATTATAATAATGAAAATTGTTTATTAGTACGATCACATAATTTCTACAGTAAATTACTCGCAGTGTGTATTACTCATCATCTTCAAATATTATGCCAGCTCGCTTTATTCTTGCCCTGCTCTTTCCCTCTCTCCACACACCGCCGACCCGCCACGCTTTATTTCTCACCCTCTACCTTGCTCTACCCCTGCCATGTTCCACCGTTATCTCACCACTGTACCAGTATACCTTTTCCACTTCTCCTTTCCTCATTCTATTTTCTCGCTCAATTTGAAAGATGACACAGGTATGGTGGCTCAAAAATCTAGGTGATTTCTCTTTTAAAAGCTTATGAGCGGTTTTAAAATAGTCTAGACGATTTGCAAAGCGTTCTTTACATTGAAAATAATTCGTAATTGTAGTAAAACAGCCTGGGAAACTGGAACAATTTCACCAAGTATTCAGAAGGCTTGCAATAGTGTGGACTTTTCAAAAGAGTTCAGAAGGTTTGGAAAGCATTTAGACGTTTTAAATTAACCTCACTGTAATGATATTCTGCTCATAAATAATTATTTACAGTTGTTGTTTGTTAGCAGTATTCTGACAAGTTTCATATCCCTTTTTGGTTAATGAATGACATTCGTGCCAATATGTCACTAAAGGCTAGAATTTCTTAAAAGTTTACTGCGATATATGGACCATCAGAATTGTTAGTTTTTGCATTACTTATATAGTTGAAATGTATGTGTTTTTAAACAGAGAAACAGATTAAGAGAAACTGCGTTTGCAGAATATTGTTTCAAGTCGTCCAATCACCATTGGTTTTACTTTAGGCGACTTCTCAATCTTTCTATCTCATATCCTAGTTGTTCTTTCTACTTACCAATCTTTTTTCCTGATTCCTCATCCTTGTTCCATCAGCTGTGCCATTTTTGGGAATATATTGGTCTCTTAACTCACCGAGGCCATATTCAGTCTTCGTGGCTCCATGATTTCGTCAGTTTGTGATTTCATAGTCCCGCACCAAGTAAACATTATGAGTTTTTGATCCCTGATTCGGTACTGGCCATACCTTATCTCTGTGATGGTATTCGTGTTTCATACATACACTGCTCCATTACTCTGCTATGTTGCTTTGCCAGGTCTGTGTCTTTTGAATTATGCATGTACTTCTGTTTTTCAGCTGGATAATCAGCTGGTCATGTGCATATTTTTTAATTTCTGGCGATAGTTCTTACATAGTGCCCAGGGTCGTTCAGCTAAAATCAAGCCCTCGGTTTTAATCATTGTTCATGTCCAAATTGTAAATTTTCTGTTCAAGTTTTGTTCTTTCTTTTACTGTAATTCTACATTCTGTTTTTTTTTAACACGTCATTTTTCTCTTCAATGCTAACAGTCTGCAAAATTGACACATTTATTCTCGCAATCGCTTTTGTTTATTCCCTATTTATTGCCAACGGAAAGGAAACTGGAGTAAAAACTACCCATGTGCAGCAGCCTTAAGGTTTTCCATTGTCCGTTCATTCATCCCTATTCCATATCTGTACATTTGTACAACTCGATTATCGATAGATAAGGGAAGTTTTTCTAGTTTTTGAAGCAATTGTGTTGGTATATTTGATAAATAGTTAATCATTGTTGTTTCCAGGCATTTGTTGTAAACAAACGTGTAAACAAACAACGAGTAATAATTTTCACATATTTTTATTACTAATAAATCTATTAAACAACCACTGGCTAATAGCAATAAGCTTTCAAGTTGGTAATGGTTGTCTAATTTTGCTAATGTAAACAAAATTCAGTTTGTTTTTCAATCATTTTTTCTCAAGGTAAAATTGTATATGGAGATGTTCTTTATCTCTAATAGCCATGAAAATATAAAAAAATCAGTAAACATATTTTAATTTTTTGGTTCATACTAAGTATTACGCCAGAACATAATCAGATTAGCAAATAGTTTTGTGTTTCACCATAATCACTCATAATTACATAGTTCTTTTCAACTTCCTCATTTCAGTGCAGGTACTAAGGCAAACATTGAGAAGGGTTGCACGCGATGTTGTACATAAATAATTATTGGTAGTCTTACAGCCTTATTTTATACTAAACTATGTTGTAGGTTTCATTTAAATATATAGCACCCATTTACTTAGGAAATGTTGTCAAGCAATGATGATGATGACGATGGTTTCTCCATTGGAGGGCGCTCAGCACTTTTTGGGTGAGTCGTTTTAACTAATATTCAAGTTTTTCATTTTAAATTTTCTATCTTCCAGTAGGTTTCTTTAACCTAACTCATTTTTTATTTTTGTTGTAATAAATAATTTTTTATTTGCTCTTCTCAGCAATGAAGGCTCCAAGTTAGCCAACCTCTTTGGTGATGCTCCTATGCAGAGAGGTAAGGAGCAATCCCTCACCTACACTGCACCTAAACAACCTCGCAAAAACACTGTCGGCGCCTCTGGTAAGTTTCTATTTGCCAAATTTCACTGCAAGCGATTTCAGTTTTATCCAGTATTTATCAGTCTGTCATGATTAAGAAATAGAATCCCTTCAAGGTGTTTTTCTCTTCATTTTTCTGTGCTTTCCCTGCTAATTTATTTAAGCGGCTGAGATTTTCCTTTATAATCTTCGTAGCCGCATTTTAAAAACGATGTATTTATCACTTTCTTATTTGTTAGTTGCCTATTCAAATTCATTGAGCATAGAAATTTCATGATAAAGCAGTAATAATTGTACCGAAGATGTGGAAATCTGTACTGTCGCCGTTTTTTTATCAAATAAAATGAGGCATTCCGGGTGAGGGAACATGCCTGTAGAAGCTTTTAGATATTATTCATTGTCTGTCTTTTTTCTAACATAATGAGCAATAAAATGTTATAGAAGGATACAGCTTACAATCACAAAGCATGCTGTATGCTAAGTCATGAGGCTTATCTATTGCTGAGGAGGCGTTATCGATATCTAGAGATAGTTGTACATCACATGAGAAACCACAACTATTGTGTTTGCTATGTAGATGAGGCGAAGAAGAAAGCAGCAGTTCCATCTACTGTACTACAGGCTGCCACAGTCCACTGCTATAAGTATGTCAACGGGCAGTATGAGAACATCGGCAAAGTAGGGGCTGCTTTACTCGGGACCACAGGCTCAGCCGAGGTAATAATCAGTTTCTGATCGTTTTTTGTCCCTAAAATATATTTGTGAAGCATTAAACAGAAACTTCTACCATGGAAGTAAGAACTGGATAACAGTCTATGACTGGTTGTTTCTTTTCTCCGTAGTTTCATTCCATTTCAAAGAGCGCATAACTCCAATTTGTGTATATATATATTGCCACAATCTTTAAGTTTCTAAAATCTGTCTAATCAAAGTTTCTTTGACAGTGGTTTAGTTTTTCTCTGTTCAATTTTGATACTAATTTCTGATTAGTCCTTGTTTTTACTAGAAGGCACGTTTTAGCATGCCAACTTTACAGTTTTGACCTTGACTGCTTCAGCTTTATAGTTCGGTGATCAGTTAAAAATAAAGATTTAGCCTGTGATGTTGGGTTTTTGGCAATAAATTCATGTAGATAACATCAATATGCCTACAGTTTGAATTGTATCCAGCACTGAGCCATATGCAACACTGCATTATATTTTATATTTGTAGTACCGTATCTTACTATACATAACACAACAGAAGCCTGTAGCCAACGCTACTATCGTAAAAGGATTTAAGTTTGAAGTATTACCCAACAGATATGCCAGGTTTTACGATGATACAAAGTCCCTCTACAGTATCGTGTTTGATACACAGGAAGTTCTGCACAAGTTCTCTAAACAGGTTTGTATGTGTCTTAGCTTGTGTTAATGGTACCAGCATGCGGGGCTTGCGCTGGTCACCCTCTCCTCATCTTTTGTAGGCTGCCTTGGCTATAGCTCATGTCTCTCAGCCCTTAGCATCAGTTCTAGTGCAAGAACTACAAGTTGGAGACGGAACCGATGCCTTACAAGATGGAGATGCTGCTGAAATGAAGTACACAGGCTGGGTTTTCTCTGCTGGACAGCTAGCTCAGGTCAGAGCAATGAGGTCTAGTGTCAAAGTTTTATGGTGGAATAGTGTAAACACTGCAGAGGTCGAGCAGAAGCTATGACTTCTTTCATGAATAGTTACAAGTTCACGAATTTTCATGAAGCCATTATTCACTTCACCACAATTAACGCGTAAGCAGCTGTGTTATTATACTGCAAAAGAATGCCTGAAGCATTATTGTTCTTAAGTTGTCATTCAACAAGGAAGAACAAATCTATATATACTTATATTGTTATTCCATCGTGTGTTATGTACTCATGTATATACAGTGGGTGTGTTGGAGATGGAGTGTGCCTTCAGATCATATAAAACTGTTTACAGGTAATAGACAGTAACATGGAAAAGGACAAGGCGTTTGCTCTAAGGCTAGGAAAAGGAAAAGTGATCAAGGGATGGGAGCAAGGTTGGTTTGTAATAAACAGCAATTCTATTTAAAACTTTTGCTCTGACCTGGGGATTGTGTTGTTTGCCCTTTTCTTTCGATTGTCCTGTATTAAAGTACATAACAAATACTTCTATTCTTCCTTAATTTAATAAAAATATAACATGAAGTTTTTTAGTTGATTGCTAAAAGATTTTGCATTATCAATTTTCAACTTTTTTTCTTATTTGTTATTCTAAGCCGAGATTTAAAAAATAAATTCGTTTACATCATTTTCAATGTAATTTTGCGGTTAATAAACCATTTTACAAAGATTTGTAACATTTTACGTTTGGATTTTTTTTCTATCCTTCAGGTCTGGTTGATATGAAGTTGAGTGGAAAGAGATTGATTATTATACCTCCAGAATTAGGCTATGGAGAACAAGGGGTGCCACAGAGAGTGCCCGCTAATGCTATGCTCGTGTTTGAGGTTCACTTGCTAAGGGTAAGAAATGTGTTCTCTGTAAGTGAGAGTTGTCTCCTCATTATCTCATCTCTTGGCCACTTCCCATTTGTTGATTTATGATATTAAATTTTTGTTTGCAATGTTTTGTACAAAAATATCTAAATAAATAAGAAATTTTGTATATAAGCAAACAGTATATATACTTCACTTTATTCTAATTGTGTTGTCTTTTTACCTTGAAGTGGAAATGACTTTTGCAACAGGTTAAAAATGAACAAGTTTTTTTTTATTATAACTTTTTCGAGCGAGTCAGTTTCTAATGTGCGGCCTTATATTCCTATACTAATAATTATGTTGGAAACAAATAAAATGTTTTGTAAAATGGCATCATTGTACATATAATTGTAATTAATGTATTTTTTTCATATTTTTTTCTCATCTCTGCATCGATAACAATTATTGTACATCCAGTTTGTAATAATCTAGTAATATTAAATATTTTATTGAAGCTCTACTACTCATCGACATAAGCAGTTCACTTTTTGTATTATTATTATTATATCTGTTGATATGTAGATGAAGAAAGCCATGTCAACTAGCCAATCACAGCCAGTGCTGCCTCAGCTCACCCAATCAGAACCCGCTGCTGTCCAGGAGGTGGTTAGCCCTACCCTTCCTGCTGTTGATAACTCACTATCACCTACTGACAGTATGAAGTCTAGAGCTAAGTCAGTCAGCGAGCAGTTAGAGGTATGTTGGTTACATGATAATATGAAGTGGTTCATTTCACTTGCAACTATAAACGTATTGTTTACAGCAAGTAAAAAAAATTGTAATAGACTGTTGGTACATTGTTGATCAAGCTTTGATAGTTGTCTGTTGTGAACTTGAGAGAGAGAGGTGACATAGATAGGTAACACTAAGGGGCACCACTCAACGGCTCAAGTGTTCTGATCGGTCGAATTGTTTTACACAAATGATTGCTTTATGGTCAATGCAGGAATATTTTCAACTGGGGTGGATTCAGATCCTCACATAAGCAAATATTTTTGATTCAGGTTAAACTCTTGTGTGAATCTTTAAATATGAATTTGAACTCCTTCAACGAATAAACGTTCCAATATAATACAAACTCTATTTTAAAATTGACCCATATTAAAGTAAAAGTTGACATAATCCATATCCTGCGTCCTCGCAGTAGTGCCTCCTATACCAAACACAACGTATGTATTTTCCAGATGTACTTTCTGTGTTATTTTTGTGTATTATTTAGTTTATTCTTTTTTCACCCTGTAACATCTTTTTTCTACTCTACTGGGTAATTTTTTTTATTGTATTAGTGTATTATTTTTTAAATTTTTTTAATTCTAGTGTACATGTATTAGTTTTTAATTTTAGTGTATTTGTTTTTTTACTTTCTTATGTTAGACTCGCCCGTTGCATACCACCCAGTTATATTGAGTACATGATCTGTATAGTACCTTGCGCTGCTGTACTACAGGTAGATCGACAGCCCCAGGGAGGGGACAGCTCTCTCAAGTCTAGGATGGCCAAGTTAGGTACGGCCATGCTTCCTATGCCTGCTCTTAATCAGTCTGTTCCCTTGCAGCATTCCAGTGACCCTGTCGATATGGAGGTGAGTTGTCCTCTCTTTACTGTCTGTGTATGACTATATGAATATATTGTATATAAATCTATGTATGTGTGTAGTGTGTAACTCTATGTATATATAGCATACAGCTCTATGTGTGTATCTAGTGTGTAACTCTATGTATATATAGCATACAGCTCTATGTATGTATCTAGTGTGTAACTCTATGTATATATAGCATACAGCTCTATGTGTGTATCTAGTGTGTAACTCTATGTATATATAGCGTATAGCTATATGTATGTATCTAGTGTGTAACTCTATGTACAGATATTGTGTGTAGATCTATATAACTCTATGGATTGCAGAGACCTGCTAGTGTACAGTCGATAGCCTCAGAGAGACAACCGGAAGTAGTTACAGATCACCAGTACAATCCATACATGCAAGCCTCTACTCAACAGTTTCCTGTACGGCAAGCATCTCAGAGTGCATTCCAGGTAGTTACTCTATCTGTGCCTATGTCTCTTTTCTCCTGTCGTACTCTAGCTTGGAATTTGTCTGTTATCTTCAAGTTTACTGTTGTACTTTTGAAATCTGTATATTGTTGGCACTAATTGATCCATTTCTTGTTTAAAATTTGGCCAAATAATTCTTTTTTATCCACCATTTTCTGCCATTATTTTACCACTTTTTTATATTCTACATGCAGGTACCCCAATAGATATCTATAATTATTTATAATTATTATACCATTTATGATATATATATATATTTGCTGGATTGTCCATGTGAGTTGTAATTTGGAGTTGTCCATTCATGTACCAAATAAGACAACTCCAGTAATATGTGATAAAACGGTTATAGTTGAGATGGACGAGGAATTAAATAAATAATTTAAATGCAGTCTGTAGTAGCTCTGAGGTTCCCTTATATTTTTTCATCTTTACTTTTAGCCAATACACCACCGACCGTCTCCACCAACTTATTCCCCCAGTATGACTCCTGGTCTAATGGGAACACCTCAGCAGCAGCTTCCTATGGACCCGATGCAAGCACAAATGGCCAACTTCCAGATGTACCAGGCCATGTTGGCCCAACAACAACAGCAGCAGCAGCAACAACAACAACAACCAATGCAGCAAGCTCAGGCTATGTCACAGATGATGGGTGCTGGCGTAGGCCAACCATGGGCTCTTGCTGGCCAACAACAGCTACTCAATGGTAACAATTTATGTAGCGTCTGCCATTTTTGTTACAAAAAAATCAACCTAGAGGTATTATTCAATCTTAAAAAAGAAAAGGGAATCATAAACAAAAATCAGAATTCCTTGAAGCGAAAATGTTTAAATTTGTTCGGTTCTTTTTGTTTAGTTTGATATCTGCGTGAAGACTTCTTGTTTTTTGCCTGTTTATTTATTTATTGTCCGGTGCAGTTCTCTTATTGCCTCATTTTCCTAAAAAGATCATTTTCAATTTCTTTGGTAAATGACGATTATTGTTTGGTGTTAGAATGAGCTCCAATGGTTTATATGAGGTATTTCAGCTAGATGTCAGTCTATTTCGTACTGACTTACATCTTTATTTCCTAGGTCACATGCAGCAGCAGTCTTCTCAGTCCAACTTGGCAGCGGCAGCGACTGGCAGCATCTCCACTGATAACTCTATGAATTCTGGTGAGATTGCTAAAAAGTTGGATAGCATTACTGACCAGGTAGGTGGTCTTATATATTAGTCGGCGTTTGCAGTGCTGTCTTGTCCTTTCTGAAGTCTTCAGCATTATATAACTGTTTAATCTTGTGTTTTGTTACTTTATGACTTTTTAACATTCATAAACACTTATTTTTAGCTACATTTGGTTTGTTATTTTGTACCAATGTGGTTTTATAAAGGCTTTTAATGTAAACAGTACATAATAGTATTTGTTTTATTGTAGTATTTGGTGTGTTTGATATATTAGTTAAGTTTTGACCTTTGACCTCAAATTTCCTTCTAATTCTTTTTCATTCTCCCTAATCTTACCCATTCTAGTCGGGTCTGACTTGTATTACATCACACATTGAGTGAGAACCCGCTAGACTATCTAACTACTAGTATTTAGTTAGTTATAGTAAAACCCACTCACACACAGATGTTGTGTATCCTTCAGTTACAAGCAATGCAGATGTTGCGTATCCTTCAGTTACAAGCAATGCAGATGTTGTGTATCCTTCAGTTACAAGCAATGCAGATGTCTACCTCTACCATACCAAATATGGAGTCTAGAGTGCTTCTTGAGAACTTAAATAGGATAATCAAAGACAACGAGAAGTTAAAACTAGAGCTCAGTGATAAAACTAAAAAAGTTGAAGAACAAAATGACAAGATCTCTTCACTTCTTCAGGACAATCAAAGGTCTGTACATTTTTTTCTGCAATCTAGAAATTTTTCTCTCTGTTTCATATTTATTTAGCAAAAATTATTTTTACAAGGTTCCAATCATTAGCTTTGACTTTTCGAGGTATCACTTTTGATACATTAATCTGAAATCAGTTCAACCTTCCCTAATTTGCATTAACTTTGTATGCATAGCCTGCGATCTTTAAGCGATAAGTTTTCTGCACATACAGGCATGTAGAACAAAGCAATCAAATGCTGGAACAAAGGAATGATTCCTACAAGAGTACAGCAGCTCAGAGTCAAGCCAAAGTTCTAGAACTAGAGCAAGATAAGGTAGGGGGCAATACCAATGACCAGTTAATATTATGAAACATAATTTTTCATCAAAAAGTAAGAGTTGTCTTCTGATTTTAAAGAGAAAACAACTTCTCAGTTTTTATATTTAGCCGTTATATAAACTTGTATAAAAACAATTTATTAATTATTAATTGATTAACCAATTAGAATCACTTTTAAATCCTTTTAGTTTTTTAAGTTTGAATTACTTGAAGCAATCAATTATTTCAAGTTGAAATTGTAATTGTTGTTATATTATATTATCAATGATATTATGTGCCATCGCTGGAAAAAGTAAATGAGTTGCTTGTATTGATGTCTTTAACTATTTTGCACACATATTACTAGTACCAACGTCCTTTGATGTTGTTATCATAGGCCCTGCATCGGGTACAGATTTGAAGAAAAGTTCAAGGCATGATTCAAGGCCGAAGGACATATAATTATTTGAATACATTGTCCTTTTTTCTAATCAGTGTTTACAGCAAACAAAGTAGTACATTTGTAGTGGATTTTGGGGGCTGAAAACCCACTAGCTGAGGTCGGTAGCTTGCTGCCACCAGTTGTTATATTTCACCTGCTACAACAGCAGGGTCGGTATGCCACCGAGATAGAGTATCAACTCTACAACCAAGACAGAGCCCGCGGCTCAAACACATTACTCAGTGCTATCGAGTAATTAGCCATTTATTCCTCCCGAATAAATACGAGTTAGTTAAAAGGCACAAGTTGCACAAACAATAACAATAACTGAAGACAAATAGTAAATGTTCTGCCTTTTATAGGCATCTCACAGGAAGTCACAGGAAGTGATCTTTGTCACAACCAATCACAAGATAATAATAGATAATCAACCAATACACAGTCCTATAATAATAGATAGCGAATCACATGGCTGAGATAAATATGGTGCCATCAAATGTAGGTGGGGTTATCAGGTAACTGTCCAATCAACGGCTTATGCACTTCCTGTCCCGCCTCTGCAGCCTTTGTATCCGCTCCTCATCCAGTTTAGGGGTAGTTATGTCCTGGATTCGTCTTCCTGAGTCTTTTAAGATACTTTGTGGTTCTCAGCCTATGCTGATTCATTTCCTGCCGGCCCGGCAAGGTCGGCATTGCCCTATACAGGGTCGGTATAGTCCTATACAGGGTCGGCACTGTGTTTAGATGCAGGGTCGGTCAATTCCGTATTGATTGATACGACCGTTTCTGTGTCTAGCTATTAGTATAGGGTGCTAGACTTAATAATAATAAGATGCGCAGGAGTGTATGCTATGAAAATCCACAACACATTGTTAATTTTTCTACTGGTCACTTGTTAGCTCAAGTTGCTTATACTTATAGCTGGTGGTGTTATAGTCCATAAGAGTCCTTGTATAGTCTGGTTTTATGGCCCGCAGGTTGAGCTGACTACCAAACTAAGCAAGGTCATGTCTACCTTGAGTAGCACTCAAATGTCCTTGACCGAACTGAGGAAGTCTGAGCAGGAGCTAAAGGAGCAGGTCAACCTACTGGCAGGTGTGTTTCATTTTCTCATAATATGTAACTCGGGGGGATAACTTCCCACGTTAGTTTGATTTTATTATTGGGTTCCTTTGAGCTACATATTGTATGTTGACGACCGAATCCTCATTCGGTGTCTCCTGTTTCAACTGTTCCAAATCTTCTGCTTCGAGTCACAAAGTCTCAGCTATATATTGTTGGTGAGACCTGATCATAACCTGGGAGTTGTTTTCTCGCATTTAGGATCATTTGTAAAAGTTGTTGCTTAATCAGTGTAAATGAGAGAAACACCAGTCTAGCAACTTAATGGTTGAGTTAGTTTTCCACCAATGTGTGATTGTCCAATAGAAAGACTGTTTTATTCCAAGATTGTCAAGTTTCATTTATAACGAGCTTTTATTCTGAAGTCAGCAGTGTTGAAGTCTTTCCCAAAGCCAAGTTTGAGCGCAAAAATATAAAGAAATGTGGAATTGGTTATATGCACGCTTGATGAGCAAAATCGTTAAATAAAAATGAGCACAAACTAAAAATTGTTTTTTTCGTTTCTGATTAATTATTATTACCTGACCTCCACCTGTATGCTATGCACTATCGTCGACTCTTGTTACTGGCAAGTAGATTAGATGACAAACAGTGCTTTGTGTGTGTTTGATCAAGCCTCAAGTTATGTGGGTGTACAACAGTCTAGTAGTGTATGCACATAAGTGTCTAGTAGCTAGTAGGTATTGGCTCAATCAAGATTGTTTTTTTGTCTTTGAATCACATCACAGGCTGGATGCAACAAACCATTTTTTTTATTTTTGTCTTTCTTTGGTGTTTAGTTAATGCTTTTGTGACAGATTTCTATTGGTCAGCATCTGGTGTTGTTCGCGTGCTCATCGGTGGCATAGTTAATTGTATTCCTCATTTAGGTCTCAGTCTATGTTTGGTGAGTGCCCGTCCCTTTATTTATTGGTTCCTTGCAAGTAGAGGCACATTTTTTATTATCATTTTTCTCAGTAACATATGAAAAGCCAATTAATGTTAACTGGCAGCAATACATTAAGTGTATATGCTTATGTGGTGTTAAAATTAGAAATAATGTTGATGACAATAATAATGGGATTGTTTACAGTCATTAAATATGTACCATTATTGCAGTTTATATTTAATGTCATTGAAAGTTAGACAATTATTTGCGCTTTGAGAAAGCTCACTTTCATTTTATATAGGCCTAAGTAAATTATTCTACATGTGACCAACCATAAGTAGTTGTTATAAAAATAATTTTATTCCGCAAAAATGTTTTGCATATGATTATTTCAGAAATCAAGTTATAAATAACTAAACTATATGCTACTGTTGATGAATAGTATTCGATCCAACAGTGTACCGTATTGATTTAATAAAGGTCACAAGAAACATTTGCCATTATGGTTAGATTTTTTAAGCGTATTAGCTAACCTTTAAGTGATGTTGTCTGTAAAATAAAAAGTTGAAACGTTATATAAAAGTTTGTTGTATTACATAATCCAATTACAATAGATGTCAAATTTTTGTCTTCACAAAATGAAAGTTCATTAGACAAAGTAATCAAACACCTTGATGGTCTCTAAGGTCAACAATTTAACATTAATGCTGGGTCAGCTGACACAATGATGCGACAATTCAACCCCTACGCTGTCAATAGTCTGCGGGCAATGAATAGTTAACAAGTAACACTTTTGGGCTGATCACATCAGGTTTTTGTGGTCTATGAAACACTTGTTGGGGTTTTTCCTGCACAGTTTTTTTCAGAGCGATTCAATGTTTGTTTTCTTTCCGCCCTATTCATCTTTACACCCACACAGAGTTGTCTATCCTGGTGTAAACCAGAGTTCAGATGAGTCACTTATGGTGGGTATAAGTACCACCCCCTCCCGCACTCTCCCACCCACCTGCTAAGGATGTCACACAAGAATCATCCATGTAACACTAGTAGTAATTTATTCAATCCATTCATTGCAGGCCTTATCATTATGCATGGTTCGCTACGCCTGACTGCCCGTCCTAGCATAGCTCGCTCTAGATTAACTAAAATATGTCATAGATAGTGGAAATCAATACAGGGGCGGAGCTTAATTACGTTTTACGTTTGACCTCAAACACTTGCAGTTGTTAGTTTGTAAGCAATACACGGATTGCATTTGTTCATCATAGGCCAGGTTAGTGTTTATTTTTGTTACCTCTGTCTGCGTCTGACTGCATTTATGCTTCTATCAGCAATGCAACTATTTTGTGCCCTATTTGTGGCTGCAACTTTGTCACTATTCGTCAACAAAAATATTTACGGATGTTTAGCTGTCTTCTTTTTTGTGCAATTTTTTTCCTTTCTCACTGTGACTTGCAGCTAGTCCACCAGTTCCGTCTGTAAACGAGTCTGGTAAGTGAATCATAATAGTACGGGTGGTGGGTATACCCACCCCAACCCAAAGCTATGGACAACATTAGCAGTCATATATGCAGGATGTGTATTAGTCATCTCTGCTGCCGTACTACTAACAACAACTGACGTTATCAGCGGCAGCACTACACTAACTGGTAGCGGTGCACTTTTTCTCTAGCTTCTTTCTGTACTACCTTACATGTGTCAGCTCGTGGGGTGGTATGTCGTCTCCAATACCTCGTCTTAAGGTACCTTTAACTCTTAGGCTAACTTTAAGGATTAGACTTGGTGCGAATGGGGTACCAGGTAAGTCTCCATGTTTCTCACTATCATCTTTCTGGCTCAATTGTGAAAATATCAAAATTATTCAGTTTTGTCAATTGACTTTGCACGCTACGTAATACCTTGGTCTATATGCTTCTTCCCACAACCTGCACACCTCCCTCTCTCTCTCTCTCTTGGTGTCATATTTGTTGGTTTTGTAGATAAAGTTACTATTGAGTTTGCTAGACCTGTCAGGTATTTCCTAACAGCGTTGCAACTCTTTTTCACTCTACTATTGATATGAAATTTCAACTGATGACGTCTATTTATTTTTGTTTTTTTGAATAGACAATTTTTAGGCGCTATATTAAATGTAGGATCTGTTTTATGTTTATATACTAGCACACCTTGCGTTTTCTTTCTTATCTCTATAAACCTCTACGCAAACAATCAGCTAGTCACACAAGTGTATTAGTTAGTTGGTGGTGAGACATGATTGTGGTCGTTTGGTAGGGCTTACTAGCTATACATAGCTTTCTATCGACTGCCAAATCTAGCTCGTCTTTGCCAGCATGTCTTAGTGTATGCACCAGCATATTTGTCTTTTCTAGCTGACCCAGACAATCACATGCTTCTCTATGCTGTCTTGGCTCCAACTATAGAGTTATTCTCTTTAGGTTGGTTTGTTCTATGACTGCGCTATGCACGTGGACACAACTCCCGCATATACTATCTATGTATTGTACAGCTAGTAGAAAATACCTGATGGTAACTAGTAGCTGTTTCTGTGCTAGTTATCTGCAGCCTGTTTCAATTCGGATATAAGACTGCTTGATTAGCTCAATCAGTAACTTTTCTTTTTTATTATTTTACTAGCTACCCCTGTTACATCAATCATAGCCATAATTAACTGCACTCTCTAACGTACAGCCACCCTGTAATACTTTGTGTATGCTACAATCTCATATACTTCATCTACCAACAAATGAGATGGATAGTTAGTAGAATACTCACTTTACACTTGGGCTATTTGGTTTGGTGAATTTAATTACTGGTTGCCGTGACAACAGTGGGTAGTCGTGGAGTACGTGAACTCATTTAGTAGTTGGCAATGGATTGAAATAGTCTTTGGTAGATCAATGATGGAGGTGCACTTGATGTGGTGTCCTGTGGCATCATATCCCCCCTACAGTTTTTGGTCAAGTAAATGTGTCTATGGTGGGTGCGCAAAGAACTGCAACTTTTTTCTGCTCATTGGCGTTAAAAACGCATCTGCAATTTATTGGCCTATGTAAAACTATTTGCATAATATTCTTTTGAGTGACTAATATGCTTAATACATATAAAATACGACTAATACACTTGCACATGTCTCATACACTTGTGCTCATCAAAATATGACTAATACAACTACACACAACTACGAAATGACTAATACACCTACATACGCTCGACATCTACCATTCCTTGTTGTAGAGAAAGAGGTTGAAGTAAAGGCAGCTACAGATAGCCTAAAATCTGAGAGAATAAAGCGCAGAGAGGCGGAGAGTAAGCTGACGTCCCTAGATGATGAGATAGTAGAGTTGAGAGAGACTGTGGCTATACTTAACAAGGTGAGTGAGGAGGTTGATCTGTCAAGGTTGGGTGTACATTTCCCTTGGGTTTGCTGGAATTGTGTTTTTTTATGTTGTTTTTGGTAGACAGAAAGAAAGTTTGAATTTTTAGCTCAAAGTTCATAGAGATATGGATCTCATAGATTGTGCCTGATGACTGAATATTGATATAGTGCAGGCTTATTAATTAGAATGTGAACCAACAGATGCTGTGGTGTCTATGCAGAGTTAGGGGTGGTAATAGCTCGGTTCTTGGCACCCGCTCTAGGTTATTAATTCGATTTTAATAGTTGCTGTATTGCATTATCTCCTGCACTGTGTAGAGTCTGGCAGAAAGGAAACAAAAGTCTCTGGAGGAAAGAGAAAGGAGCAAACTTGAGTTGTCAGAACTTCACAAGCAGCACGAGCAGGAGTTGTCTACTCTCAAGGAAAGATACCAGGAAAGACACAGCTCAGAGTCTAGCAAGCGAGTGAGTTTTCTGCCTTCTTCAAATGTCATTTGTGATAGATTGGGTCAGTACAGTATTGATCTGTCTGAGCATGTTGGTTTGTCTCTAAAACTTGCAGATGAAACAAATAATTAGGGCAAAAACTATTACTTAACGAAGAAGCAGGTATTTTATAATTGGCTGATTTTCTCTGCCAATGCGAGATAAAAATAATAAAAATAATAAACTTTTCTGTGACTTATGCGGCGTAACTGCTAAAATTTGATATGAGAAGATGATTCATAAAGCTAGAAAAAATAAACGAACACTATTTGTTTAATATAAGTACTTGAGGATTGGCTACACTGTGCGTATGTTTAATGGCGGCCCACCTATACAAAGCATCGCTAGCTACAAGGTCAAGTATTATACCGAAGTACTGGTGTACTTCAACTGATACTCAACTAACTTATCTTACTGCACAAGGCATAGTTTTACACTTGTTTCATTTCCAGTAATAAAATTGTAACATTTCCCTGGCGATTTTACTACTTTTGGTATAATATTAATTATCTCGCCTTTAGCCCATATTTTAGTAGTAATGTTTGGAAAAAAACTGCTGTTATTATGTATGTTTATTGTTTTTATTTTGTAACGATCATTAGAATTATTAATTCTTTATTTTATAATTATTTAATTATAATAAAGTATGAAAATTATTGATAGTTATAGACAGCGGTAGTAGATTTTTTTGGCTGTTTTTCCTTCACATTTTAGTTTGAATTTAAATGGCTGAAAATTTGGCCATAAGTGATAAATCGTTCATTAGTAAAGCTGTTTGGTGTAGGTAAACTTTTGTCAGAATCCTTCAGTTACTAAGAAGTTTTTTTTTAGATGTTTCTGACTTCTTACAAAATTTACTCGGTATAAATGCGTCTTTATGTAAAAGTAGTTGGTGGTTAAACTAATATTTATTACTAAATGCTAATCGCTAAAATCAAGAATAGTCCAATATACTTGATATACAAGATACAATAGCAGTGGTGATTGTCTGCATGCACCACCTTCTGTCATAGTTCTGCTGTTTTAACAACTTTGTGTTAACGTGATATTTTGAAGCAAAATTAAATTGTGCAGCCATTTTTCAGTATTTATATTTCCAAGCTGTTTCAATTAACTGTTTTTGACTATCAACTGTCCCATCAGCATTCAGCGAAAAAGCAAACACATTGTTTTACAGTGTATAGAGTGATGCTATGTTCACAATAGGAGTTGTCTTCTCTTGTCATGTGTAGACAACTCTTATTACATCAGCAGCAGCTGTTTATTGTCTGCATTATGCTCCTACTCCACAGTAAATAGCCTATGTTTTGCCATCTGCCATAGCCTGTGTATCTGCTGATTAGGTTGCTGAGTTGGAGGAAGAATTAGAAGCGGCTTGGAAAATAAAAATGGCCGATGCACTGTCTGCAGCAAAGAGGGAAAACGAAAAAAAATTGAGCGAAGCGAAAGAAGAGAATGATGCTATACGCGGACAGGCAGTTAAACTGAAAGAGAAGGTAGGGTGGGTGGTAGAACACCCCAGTACTAGGGCTGAAAGTAGTTGGTTCTGTTTGTATTTTTTACCAGTATTTCTCTGCATATTCACTCTGCATGGCTTCCTGTGTGTACTATGCGGGTGTGTTATATTTATGATAACTTGTATCGACTGCATATAGTGTGTAGACATCTACTGTATGTAGTATGTAAACATGTTATGGTGTACGATAACTTGTAGCTTCTGGCGCTGAAGGAAATGTATGATGAGAAACTGGAGGAGTTGGACAACAGCCAAGCTGAGGTTGAGGAAATGGCAGTATGGAAGGAGAAGGTAATTTTTGATAGCCTGATTAAGTTGTCTCCTCTTTTCTGTTTATTTTTTCAACTTTTGATCGACTTTTTGTTTATTGTTGGAAGGTTGTGTTTTATGTTACCGTATGAATCGTGGTGAGAAGCAAAACCCTCAGGAATTGATTTGTTTTATTCTATACTATTATTGAATCGCGAAATTTTCTCTAATTAATTAGTATTATATAGAATGTCGGTTACTGGTGTTCTCTCTGTTTTTATTCTCGCTCTTTGATTGAATTTTTACCACCTTTGCCGGAGAAACACAATAATCAGACCTCCGAATTCTTTTGCAAAGCCATTTCTTTGGATTGCCAATTGGAAACTTCTAGTTTTTAGAAGTTTCCAATTCACTGTTATTCCAGTTTGAAAGACTCCACAAAAGTACTCATAGATGATAATCCTAATATTTATTGCTCAAAAAATGACGAAGGTTTTACCTAGTCATTGTTGTCTGATTTCAAAAAAAGTTTAGATTTTTTGATTTTCATGAAGTTTATTTTCTTAAACGTAAAATATTTTTCCACTTGAAAATTGGGAGACCGTTTGGTCAAAAACCTGCAATAATGACGTAGTGCTCCCTAGCGATGCACAATGAGGACTGATTTAAAAAACACATGGCATTAATTTTTAGCTTCGCAACTATCTTAAATAATCCTAACAGTTTTTGTGTTTTTGCTTTAGTAAAAAATAGCAAAAGCATTTGCGAGCAAAATAACTGTTTTGTTGTGTAACCATGTATTCTGTCATTGACCTTTAAAACATTTAAATTTTTATCATCAAAACAGCTATTCAAGTTTCACAAGAATGACAACAGAAAACAATAGAAATACCATTTGTCAATAGGCAATGGGTACGGGTATCAATGAGCTGTTTTTTGACATTTTTCCGTAGTTAAATGATTAAATTTGCGACTTGAGTTATGGGGTCCAAATCCAATTCAAAATATCTGTTTCTCAAATATGCTATTACAAATTGATACTTTGCAATGAAATTGAGATGATAAACTGTGAATTTTCTTGCACCCTAATAATTTTTAATGTAGTAATATTAGCTTGGAGATTGTCAACTTAAGCTGAGTTTTCATTGGGCATTTTGTCTGCGCTTTTGTTGATGCCGTCTGCTTAATGCCAAGTGTAAATATTTAAATGCCATAAAAATGTTGTTGTCGGGGAATGTCTGCTAAATCAGCCTGTTATCTTTTTGGAAGAGCCCATCAAAATCGTCACAAATGGCAATGGCCAAGTCCCATTGGCTGACGCGTATGCCAGTAACTGCAGTATGGCATCGAGTGTAAAATTCAAGTTTAAAAATCAGAATATTGCAGACAGACGATGTCAGTAAACTAGCAGACAAATCCCCCAGTGTAAGCGCAAGTTTATAGAGTCGAGTTCAAGCACTAGATAGGTGTTTTTTTGTATTAGTTTAGTAATCTCATGTTTTCATGTTGCAAAGGTAGTTCTAGGCGAAGTATGGTGTATATTAATTTTTTCTTTCACAATAAATGCATCTACCGGACTCATCTTCATTTGTATTTCACTCACTTTTTATCACCCGCTTTCTAGTCGCTTACCGACCTCCTGTCAGATGTCAACTTCCTGTCAGATGTCAGATTTATGTCACTTGTTATTTTCCTGCCACATGTCAGCTTCCCTCACTTGCCATTCTGCTGTCACTTGTGATTCACTGTCAATCATATGTCACTTGGCGCTCACTTGTCAATGACCTGTTCCAGTTTGACAAACTAAAGGAGTACACCAGATCCCTGAAAGAGACATATGATGAGCAGGTGCAGGAGCTTGAGGATATGATTGATGGCATCAAACAGAAGGTGTGAGACTTGCTATTGTCAAGTTTTTGTTGGGTGAAATGATCGGCTTGTCTAAGTTTGTGTTTCATCTTTGTAGTGTTTGGGTGTTGCCGGTCATGGTTAGATTACACTCCCAAGTTATTTGCTATTCTCGTAGCCAGTCGAAAAATTTGTCGGGTCATATTTGCTAGTATCATACGATTCAAAGCAAGTCAAGTTATTGCAACTTGAGTATTACGTAGCATTAATTATTTTAAATCAGTCATTAGTATTTTTGTCTTAAGCACCCAATAGTAAAACGATATATAATAATATTATTTTCATCTTGAAAGCTTGAGTTACTTTCAGAGCATCACCAATCAAAGACATCTACACTCATTGGTAGGTTTAATAGTCGCAGTAATAATAGATTGCTTTTTTCCGCAATAAAAACGCTTTATTTCAAAGTCACAGCATGGGCAGTAGTTAACCAATATCATCAATTTCAAAATTAAATATATTTCAGTTTTAGTGCAATTTACTCAACAAGATTATATTTATTGAAAATATAAATCCAAATTGTTGTGTACGAACTGAATTGTGTTTTGATATTTACAGACCAGGACTGCCTTTACCTCACTAGCAGGGATTTTCGACTCCAAAGAGAATTACAATGGTGCTGATATTCGCCAGGCTATCCAATTAGCGTTCAAGGTCAGGCAATGGTTATCTCTCATTTAATTACATTCCGTGTCTCAAATTTTTCATCATTTGAGTAATATTTTATATCAGATCAAAATGAAATTGTTTTTCAAATTTGAATAATTTATCTGAGATCACTTTGTAACCTTGGCAGAACTTCTCCGGCGGTTGGTGTCGTAACTAAAATTACTTTTATCCTGAAACAGCATTTGGATGTTGTTGAAACCGTTTATTTATGTTAAAATTTGTAAAGTATTATTTTTCAAAATCAAAATTGTCATTTAAAACCTGCAGCCCTTTTTTGAAATGTAAATTTGGTTGAGATTTATCCAGCCGAAAGAAGCCAAATTGTGGGATGAAGTTAGGTTCGTTAAGAAAAGCAATTAAAAAACGAGGTACTGATTTGTGACGTACACTCGACGCTAAATCTTCTCGGGTAGTTGGTTAACCAAAGAACTTAGTTTGAAACAGATGGACCCATTGTTTCCCGGCTGCGCACTAGGATTTTAGGCTAGTTCTTCAATAGCCTACCGTTCGTAAAATAAGTCAACAGCGGTTGGGTATGCTGATTAGCCGTCATGATATCGTTACTTTGTAATCAAAAAATTGGCGCTATCACATTTTCACTCGACTAATATATCTTCGTCATCATCGGACATCTCAGATTCAAATGTTGGCAGCGAATGAGATGCAACCTCTCTGGTTTGAACCTGAAGCTAATGTCCCTGGTAGATATAGTAATTATTTTTATGTAATAATCATCATCCTCATTTTATATATTATTATCGATAATAATGATTTTTCATATCGATATTTATATCAATATTACTCATAATCAACAATGAATAGCAATAAATAATAATAATTATTATTCATATTTATATCAATATCATTTATTGTCAATGACAATAAATGATAAGTGTTATTTATTTCTTTAAGATGGTAAATGACACAAAAATTAGACTTTATATAGTATAATCAAAATCGTTTGAGGCAGGCTTGAAAACGAACATCACATTACGCCGGCATATTTTTTTAAATTAAACCGGAAACGAGAAACCTCAATGTTATCTTCCCTCAAAACTATGAGAAGTTATCAAAATTTCTCAAAATAAAGTTGAGAGAGCAAAGTTCAGACTGTCATTTCAATGTGGGTATCATCAATAACCCTTTTGAGAAAGTGTTACAGGCTAATTCCATCTCGGAAAGCAATGCAATTTTCTTTAGGTTATAATTGACTGCCATTGGCCATTCAGCTGCTAGCATCTCGACTACTTCATCAATCTAACTCGTTCTACTGCGATGTTTTCTTCCATGGGCAAAAAATATAGGCATAAAACTCTAAGAGTTTCTGGCGTTTAAATTCCTTTTTTTGACACCGAAGTTGGCTTTAGGGGGTAAAAACTTCTGCAGTTTTCTAATATGACCCCCATTTTTGCTTTTAAAAAGTTGTTAGCGGGCATTGGCTGGAAGTAAAAATAATTGTACAAAATTATGTTATTAGTTTCGTCGAGGAAGAGCGTTTTGGTGTTTGTATATGTTATTTCTGTAATCATGGAAATAATTTATTCTTTCGATTCGAAAGAGTTTTAACATGTTTTTTAATGAGACTGATATAAAAACAGACCAAGTATTGGTTTTGGCATTTTTCAAGCCATACATTTGCAAAGATATTGATGTAGATTAATAGCTTATTGCAAAGAGAAATACAAGACAGATTTTTATTTATTTATAGACTTTATTATGGAGAAGAATCATTGGTTTTTTACTATTGCCGGATGTTAGAGAGTTTAGGTTATTTTTAATGAAGATTACGATTAAATAAAAATTCATTTTTTATTCTTCTCTATAATTATATACTTTTTCCATGCAATACTCAAAATGTAATTTTGCCAAGACCTATTTGATCATATTTTTACTCTATTTTAGGGCCAAAAGCCAAGCAAACCACAGCCGGTTATTGCCCCTGTGATAGCCGCTACAACTGGTGACAAAGGAATTGAAAACACCCCGCGTGAGGGAAAAGTTGAACCCACTGTAGCTCACAAGCTTGGAGATAAAGGAATTGAAAACACCCCGCGTGAGGGAAAAGTTGAACCCACTGTAGCTCACAAGCTTGGAGATAAAGGAATTGAAAACACCCCGCGTGAGGGGAAAGTTGAACCCACTGTAGCTCACAAGCTTGGAGATAAAGGTATTGAAAACACCCCTCATGAGGCAAAAGTTGAACCCACTGTGGCCCATAAACTTGGAAACGAAAAAACTGGAAGCACTTCTGGTGATTCAAAGGTTCAAGCAACCACCGCACACAAGCTAGGTGATAAAGGTATTGAAAACATCCCTCATGAGGCAAAAGTTAAACCTACTGTGGCCCATAAACTTGGAAACGAAAAAACTGGGAGCTCTTCTGATGATTCAAAGGTTCATGCAACCACCGCACATAAGCTAGGTGATAAAGGTATTGAAAACACTCCTCATGAGGCAAAATTTGAACCTACTGAGGCCCATAAACTTGGAAATGAAAAAACTGGAAGCTCTCCTGATGATTCAAAGGTTCATGCAACCACCGCACACAAGCTAGGTGACAAAGGTATTGAAAACACCCCTCATGAGGCAAAGGTTGAACCTACTGTGGCCCATAAACTTGGAAATGAAAAAACTGGAAGCACTTCTGGTGATTCGAAGGCTCATGCAACCACCGCACATAAGCTAGGTGACAAAGGTATTGAAAACACCCCTCATGAGGCAAAGGTTGAACCTACTGTGGCCCATAAACTTGAAAACGAAAAAACTGGAAGCACTTTTGGTGATTCTAAGGTTCATGCAACCACCGCACATAAGCTAGGTGATAAAGGTATTGAAAACACCGCTCATGAGGCAAAAGTTGAACCTACTGTGGCCCATAAACTTGGAAACGAAAAAACCGGAAGCACTTCTGGTGATTCAAAGGTTCATGCAACCACCGCACACAAGCTTGGAGATAAGGGAATTGAAAACACTCCGCGTGAGTCAAAAGTTAAACCCACTGTAGCCCATAAACTTGGAAACGAAAAAACCGGAGGCACTTCTGGTGAATCGAAGGTTCATGCAACCACCGCACACAAGCTTGGAGATAAGGGAATTGAAAACACTCCGCGTGAGTCAAAAGTTGAACCCACTGTAGCCCATAAACTTGGAAACGAAAAAACCGGAGGCACTTCTGGTGAATCGAAGGTTCATGCAACCACCGCACACAAGCTTGGAGATAACGGAATTGAAAACACTCCGCGTGAGTCAAAAGTTAAACCTACTGTGGCCCATAAACTTGGTGAAGAAAAAGGGAAAAGTACCCCAACTGATGCGAAAGTTTCACCTGTCTCAGCGTCGCCACTGGGTGACAAAGGGATTGAAAATACTGTCAAAGAATCGAAGACTACTCCACGAAAAGCTGCTACAACAGGTCAAGAGTTGTTTGGTTCTGACTCAGATGACGACGATTTTGTAAAAGGCCTAACGACCCCGAAAACTAATGCCACAGAGATTAAAGAAACACCGCCACCTCTATTTGGTGACGATAATGATGATGATGACCTTGACTGGATTTCGTAGTTTTTGATGTCGAGTCCGCCCAAACACACATTTGGTAAACATCACCTACTCGTCAAACTAAATATCACTATTTATATAGTTAGCTGCTAATATTCCCGCATGCATAACGTTATACCATTAATATTTGCTTATATCATTCTTGCGATATTACACTTCTGTATATTTTTTTTCACTTGCTGTCTCCTTAGTAAGTTTTTACCTGTCTTTCTTTAGACTTTATTTTGCTGATTATTCTTGTTGATTTTTTAGCAAATTCATTCATATTTTATATTGGTGCATTTAGGATTTGTTCAATTTTTGTACTGTAACAATTGAATAAAATAATATATGTCTTTGAACCATTTTCTTATTTCAAGTTCTGCATGATTAAACAAAATCTTGGTAGTCGATCGCTGTAAAAATACATCACTCATCGTCAGTTGTGAGATATGCATAATGCCCAATTGTAAGCTGTAGAATGGAACATAGAATAAAGAATTGGAAGGGCGCAAAAATTATTGTAGGTTTTTGTAGTGAGTCTGAGGAAGTTAAAACTCTTGGAATAAGTTCCTTAAGTTCCACAAAGTTTATTTGCATGCGGCTATAGGTCTGTTACTCTGCTGTTTTTGGAAAAACTCAATGTTTAAAGTAAAGCTTAGTTCTACGATTACCAGATGACTAATAAGTTTTTTTAGGAATCAATCTTTGTCAAAAATGATAAGTGTTAAAAAAAATAAACCAAGTCAAGCGGTTGTCGACAGTAAAGTGGAACCTTCTGCAACATTTCACCAGAAGCTTATTAAATATGTAAAGGTGATATGTCCTTTGTGGGCTACCTACATTGGAATTTGGGCAGCCGAGTATTTACTGAAACATCACATTATTTTTGTGGAGATGAAGCATTTCATGAAATGTGTCGTATCTGCAGCAACTAAATACAGGAAATTGCCAGCCTAGCTGTTTGATTTTTCTCTTAAAATGAATGTGTGTGAAATATCCATGCAATACGGTTTCAAAAAAGAGGCATCGTTTTTCCTCTGAACTTGGCAGCTGTCACTCCCAATTAACCTCTTAATGGCGCTGTGGGTTAGCTATAACTGACGGCGCAAGTCCTCATAGATGCGCTACCGTAAGTAGTTACAGTTATCTCCCCCTTCATAAAGATATACTACTAGTCGATAACCCTCAACGTTTTTTACTAAACTAGTGGTGTATCACTGGATGCTAATGCTAAAGATTTTGGTGGAACATAATTGTAGAAGAATTGATCATCTAGCTGTTTTCAATAAACTAATTAATGCTTATCTAAGATTGAGAGATTGGCAACCCCAAAAATGCCTTTTACCCGTAGGTGGGTGAAACTTTAGATTAAACCGGATGCGCAAATATCCAGTGATGTCTTCTGTCAAAACTATAAGAAGACTTGAAAATTTTTAAAAAAAAATCAAGAGAACAACTCCTAGTGGGCAACAGCAATAACCTTTTTTGATAATGTTTATTAGCTAATTTCATCTCTAAAAGTAGGGCTATTTTCTATATATCATTATGAAGTGCCATTGACCTTTCTGCGGCTTGGATCTCAAATAGGCTATCCATTTAGCTCATTCTCAAGTGGAGTTTTTTCCTACCAGTAATAAATATAGATGGAAAACTTTAAGAGTATGTGGTGTCTAAATACATTTCTCTCAATCGTTAGTTGGCTGTAAAGAGTAAAACGAGTCAGCAAATTTGCAAGCATGTTTGTCTGTGAAAAACCTTTCTCTACGACCTTTAACGCGTAAGTTTAGTTTGGCGTTCCGACATAGTCAAGACAAACCCTACTGCTTAGGTATTTTGAGTTTTGACCACACATTGAAGTTTTGCTATACAATGAATCAAACATGATTTATTATGTAATGAACACAAATATTTTGGGTAATCAGTTTTAGTCGATACTTATAACTGCAGGCAAAATTCGTCAGTCTGTTATGAAGCCAAATTCTTGATCAATTTGGTGACCAGTAAGTGTTCACTGTTCAAGGTCTAAATCGGACATTTGCTTCTTCCCATAGCTCTTTTTGGTACAAGACTTAATTCCATGAATGTCAATCAAGTAAAATCTTGGAAAATGACAAAAAAAACGTAATTGGTAGTAAGATTGAGACTGCAATCTTCAAACTTGACTGCTTTTACGAAAGTTCAATGCCATCAGACTAAGCAAAAATATTTAGATGCTTTGTACTAGCTAGCAACTTTGAAGTCATCGATTTTTTTATGGCATTTGTATATGATATCAAATTGTTATTTAATAGTTAGTAATTTGACATTCAAAAAAGGATGTTGACATCATGCCACGATATTGACTATTACAGAAATTACTAGTTTTGTAACAATCAGCCATCCAATTTTAACCTTTTCTTAGTTTAATGGAATCGATTGATTATAATAGACGTTTGATTGCTTCATAATAATTAAGACGAAATCAGTAAGTCTTGATCTACCAGACTGAAGACCGCAGTCAACCTGTAAGCATGGATTGTCAAAGTCAGCTGAAATGGATTGTTCCCTTTTTAGTGATATCTTCTATTGGTATGTTGGCTAGCTTTATATACTACTAGAGTTTTGTAGCTGTCTTTATTCTATAACTTACTTATTTCTCTTTATCGCATGCCAAAGTCTCGGGTTAGCGGGTGGTGCAGAAAATCGTAGTTTACTTTTTCATGCAATTAACCGATAATCTATTATTTGATGAAACTTGTAATTTGACTCGGCTAATTAGAAAATGCTGTTGAAATATTGCAAGGTTTATGCGAGTAGCATAAACAGTTGTAAGTCATTTCGACAAAAAAATTTGAAATGAGTTAATCCATGTTGAGGTATGCTTTATACATATCATATCGCTTGCCTGTTTTCATGCAACTAATGGAGCCCAAGTTTCAAGGTTTTGTTTGCGGAGGGAAGGTGCACCAACCTTTTCTTACAGCCCTCCCTCCCTCCATATTTAGCACATTCATTTTTTTCTCTCCACTATTGCAAACTGTCAAATGGTACGTCTTTTTTTAATATGAAAAATTAATACATAAATGCATCTCAAAATGATCGCAATAATAATAGATGCAGATTGCGTATTATCTCTAGACTAAAATGGTCTAGTCACGAAACGACTGATTATAAGAAAATACTTGAGAAAGATAATATTATGGCTATTATGGAATATGAAAATTGAAATTTACTTTTTTGTAAATTTCTATATAATAATATTTTTACTTGTTTCGTTGAGGGATGAAGGAAATGTGTAAAGCATTTTTTTTCTGGTATTGAGTTTACTTTTTGTATGATCAGTTGCCTGAAGTTACTAGTAACTACTTTATTAATGCAAACATTATTGTTTTGAAGGAAATATTTTTAAATGAAAACTATGATTCAACTGTTAGAATTATGATAATATAAATTGAAAGTGATTTTGCATAAAAAGAGATGGGTTTTAAATTCAGCTTAATATGGTCACTGTAAAACAATTTTAGAAGTTTTTAAAGTAAATGCATCTTTCAGGTTTTGTTCTTTAAACGGAAATGCGAAATTTGGGTGTAAATTTTATAATTGGCATCTCATTGTATAATTTCATCTCAGTGCCGCAACTAAAATCTGACCATCTTGCAGCCACCAGAGCTCAACCACCAATGGAAATATTCTCTGCAGCTTCCGACAATGAAAGCAATGATTTCTACATGAAAGTGATCTCAAGCTCCTTCCAAATGTGTGGACTCAAGTGTTTCTTTGCTGACAGCTGTTTCAGGTTTTCTCATGACGCTGCCAATGGAGAGTGCCTATTGGACCAATGCTACAACTCAGCAGCCAATAAAACCATAGGTAACATTGTACTGGTCATACTGATTGCATATGAATGTATAATAATTAGTGAAATTTGTTCAGAGAATCACAGTTTCTGTTTTTAAATATTTTTTTTGTTTTTGGAGTATTTTCTGAGTAAAATAATTATATTATAGTGAATTCTGCTCGTCAGTACCTGGCACAGCTATCTTGGCTTATTTTTTTGGTGCTGGTGGGATGACAACTATTGGTTCTGACGTCATGAAAAATTCTTAAGACTTCCTAATTATCTTAAAACCCCGTGTACATATAGCGATTACTAAGCGATTCCCTAAGCGATTGCGTGATTTTGCAACTTCTGTTTCCTACAAAATCGCTAAGCAATCGCTAGCATTTTATTTGAGGTTATCGTCAGGTTTTGATCGAGATCAAAAAATCGCTAGCGGATTCTTTGATCAGCCAATCACAACGTAAAAAAAATTTACCCTTGTTTCCAATATGGTCTTGTCATATTCAGCGCTCCGATCTATTAACGATCCTGTAATAAATTGAAGGCTATGCTTTATAACAGCGAGTTTTACCGCAATCGCTGAAGAATTGGCAGTAGTGAAAAATTGCGCAATTTGGGGGAGGGACTTCCCCAATCGCTAAGCAAAATCGCTAGCACGATCGCTATATGTACATGAAGCATTAGTTAACTTTCAGTTAATCTTAATTAAATTAATTTGTTTAATCAGAGCAAAAAATACTAATTATCAGTTGAATAAACAAGAAGTTTTAATTGTTTTAAAGTTTTAAAATGAATATGGTAAGTAATAAAATAAATTCTCAGAATGAAGTCGTTAGGATTTTTTCAAGATTCCCCAAAAAATTTCTGCGACCGATAGATGTCAACCCAACATATTTTTGGCAATCGCTAACCAGTGCCGAGTTCTATATAGTAGCCTCCACTTAAATTTATCAAACTTTTGTTTTGGTAAACGAGGCCCTCAAATTAGGCTTGGAAACTTTGAAATTTTCGCATATATTGTTGGATAACAGTATCCAATATTGTATATACAAGAAAACCTCGAGCACATTTTCACGTTCTTGAGCTACCATTGATGGCGACGAAGAGTACGCAGGTCTATTTATAGAAACGGAGAGGAAAGCCGGTGTATTAGAAAGGAAGTAACCGATCAAGGGTCCACAAGTATTAAGTATAAAGGCAAATAATTGCAAAGGAAACGAATAACATTAAACAAGTATTTGATTTTACTATCAGCTTTTATTATCAGCTGCAGCAAGCTCTCTCTGAGGGAAATATTCCTAAAAGTAGAAAAATTTCAAACTAAAATACAATTTTAATCCCCGGCTTGCCTCCTGTTTTTTGCAGGTATGTTGCAGAGGTGCACCTCTGTCCTTACTTTCAGAGTTTTTTGACATTCTGTCCTATACTTCTAAATGACCCCTGAAACGGTGAAGGAATACAGGTTCAGGTACTTTATGACTTGAAAGACAGGTCTGGATCAGTTATATCCACTTGCTATAAGTCACTAGTTTATTGGGGGCTCCTTTTCCACATTTGTGAGTGTTGCATCTCTAATGGTTAAAGAAAAGGAGTAATGTCTATTTCAAGAACCATTTGGCACATGCTTGACTTTTACCGTGTTTTATCACCATGTTGCAGCAGGTTCTGGCCTCTTCAACCACAGAAAATCACTATTCTCAAGCACTCTACCTCTCTCCATGGGAGACACGGCTGGTATGGCCGGGGGTCCTTGATCAATGGACTCTAACAACTAATGCAGAGCCTGTGGCTGATACAAATCAGCCTGGTTGTTGTGTACAGAACATTAAGAAATGTTGCTGTACACTTTAGGGGGACTTTCCTCTAGAGTATACTGGTATGAGCATGTGGTAGGACAAGTGTATAGAATAATGAAAAGATCCAGCCTTATACAGGCTAGATAACAGGAAACTATTGCCCTAAATAGCAATGTAACCAATAATATATACAGGAAGTGATTTAGACAAATAACAACTACAATATGTGTATGGCTAAAAATAAGAATGAATACAATAATGAGGCAAGCATTTCAATGTAATAAGCTCCCAGGAACGAAAAAGGGGAGTTAATAGATAGACTGCCTATTGGTATCCTGTCCCATCTCCTACTGAGTTTTTGGGCTTCCTAACGCCTAATGTCCTTGGGTCTGAAGGTAGATAAGTCCTAGACTTGACCTTCTGAGGCTCCACAGCCAACTTTATGGTTCTTGGCTAAGGCAGCCATCTTGTGCCGACCCAGTATGTCACCATACTGGCCCTTTAAGGGTCCACACCGGCTCTGCAGGGATTAATACCAGCCCGGTAAGGTGCTCAATAATGAATTGACATTGCTGACCAATTTCAGTGCTAGTAACAGGGACGGCCTGTTAGTAACTCCGTTCAGCACAAGAGAGTGTCTTTGAACCACAGAAACATCCTCTACTCCTGTAGGTTTTTACAGGTGTTAGTCTATAAAAATCTGCCACACTATTATGCTAGTGCTAGCCTAATCTGGCAGGACGTAAAAGGACACTATTTATCAGTCAGCAAAAACTAAATATTTTGTTTGCCGTTAAAATAATCAATAAGACCGCCAATTAGGTAAATTAATATATCATTAAAATACCATTTATAGTCAATATCCCTATAGCATTTGATGCCAAATTGTCAATTTAAGTTTTGATTAGTCCTTCATTTGCCAAACAGTAGGCTCATCAGATACTGCTGCTATTGAAATCTTTATTAATAGTAGTAATATATGAGCAGATCTCCCTACCAAGTGTTTTTTTGTGGATTAGATCTTGGAGTTTAAGCAATGGGTTACGACGTTGGATGAATTCGCCGAGTTTATATTGTATTTTACTTGAGGGGTACTTGAGTGGCATTTGAGTGGCATTTAAGTGGCATTTGAGTTTTTGATTATTTTTTTACTTAATTTGAACTTATAAATTTTGAATGTATGGCATTCAAGTTTTGATAATCTTGTACATAATTATATACATAACTTTAACTCATAGAGCATCTAGATTTTGAATGTATGGCATTTAAGTTTTGATATTTTTTTGTAATTCGACTCATTATATCTACATTGAATAAATACAGTAATTAAAAATGAAACAATATGTGAATATATACATTTATTGTGCAATAAGTAGGGAAAATTTCATATAATATAGCTAGAGTCAGTAAATATTAAATAATACCAAACACTACAACTTGTAATGACAATCAATGCATAAGCTTTTACTAAAAACTATCTTGAAAACCTTCAAAACATGATCCCAAATGGAAAAAAATGGATAAAGTTAGATATTCATCTATTTGTTTACATCTACAAAAAAGAGGTATTTGGTGAAATATTTTTTCGATTTATTCAATTTTCATTAATTTTTTACAAAAACAAATCATCCTCCAAATGGTTAAATTTCATCTAATTGTACAAATTTACAAAAAAAACAGGGTATTTGGTAAAATATTCTTTCATTTCATTAAATGTTCATTATTTTTTTGCAAAAAAGAAATCACCCTTTAAATGGTTAAATTTTATCTGTTTGTATATCTTTACAAAAAAACAGGGTATTTGGTAAAATATTTCCTTTATTCTACTCAATTTTCATTAATTTTTTCAATAATTGCTTAAATATAAATTATTCACTATTTTCTTATTCTAATTGTACAAATTTACAAAAAAAAACAAGGTATTTGGTAAAATATTCTTTCATTTCATTTCATTAAATCTTCATTATTTTTTTGCAAAAAAGAAATCATCCTTTAAATGGTTAAATTTTATCTGTTTGTATATCTTTACAAAAAAACAGACTATTTGGTAAAATATTTCCTTTATTCATTATTTTCTTATTATTAGGTTAGCAACCTATCATACAAAATTAGTTTCTTGAGTGAGGGTTTTATCCTGCATTTTCCTTTTGAATTTTTTTCAAAAATTTACCATTTTTTTCAAAAACAATCATTTATATATACAATTCCCATTATTTTTTAAACAGAACAATTCCTATCTCTGAGAGGTTGGAGATATTGGGGTAGAAAACTTAGACATGATGATGAGAAGGCTATGGATTTTCCCGTTTAAGAACAAACCATTTTCGATGGCAATTTCAATTCGGAAAACTAAATCAATGTAATTTGTTTTTCAAAATGCAATCATCAGAAAACTGCCGTCATGATGAGGAGGAGGTTATGGATTTACCCATTCAAGAACAAACCATTTTCGATGGCAACTTCAATTCTAAAAACGAGTTAGAACTGAAGTATGTAGTATTACGTAATCATTTTTTTCTTAAAGAAAAAAAATTGTTTTTCAAAATGCAATCATCAGAAAACTTCTGTCATGATGATGAAGAGGTTATGTATTTACTCATTCAAGAACAAACCATTTTCGATAGCAACTTCAATTCTAAAAACTAAATCAATGTAACTTTTTATTCTTTGTCTCCCATGAAATTGTTCAAAACGAATTTGAACTGAAGTATGTAGTATTACGTAATAACTTTTTTAAAAGAAAAAAACACATCAAAATCGACAAATTACTCCTCTAGATAGTTCAAATTTACAATATTTGAGAATTAATCGCAATAGAAACATTAAGTCTACTTGATAATAAAGAATTTGAGTGTTAAATTTGACTAATTGATTCAATGATATTATATGGATCTTTTGAAATTCAACTTTTTAAAAAAATAATCATTAAAATATATAGATTTCGATATTTTTTTAAAAAAGTATATATATAGAGATTTTCACTTTATATTCTTTTATTCCATTCAATTTTCAATAATTTTTTGAGTGAGGATTTTATCCTACACCTTCCTTTTAAATTTTTTATGTTTCAAAACGAGGTTTTATTACATGGTTTTTTTTGATTTTTTTGAACTTTTTAAAAAATAATCATTGAAATATATAGTTTTCGATATTATTTTAAAACCGATATATATAGAGATTTTCACTTCATATTTACAAAATTTTGGTAGTTAGGAAAATATTCTTTTATTCCATTCAATTTTTATTAATTTTTTGAGTGAGGATTTTATCCTACACCTCCCTTTTAAATTTTTTATGTTTTAAAACAGGGTTTTATTACAAAGTTTTTTTGTTTTTTTCAACTTTTTAAAAAAAATAATCATTATAATATATAGTTTTCGATATTTTTTTAAAAAAAATAAATATATATAGAGATTTTCACTTTATATTCTTTTATTCCATTCAATTTTCAATAATTTTTTGAGTGAGGATTTTATCCTACACCTTCCTTTTAAATTTTTTTATTTTTTTAAAAAAATAATCATTGAAATATATAGTTTTCGATATTATTTTAAAAACAATGTATATATATATAGAGTTTTTCACTTTATATTTACAAAACTTTGGTATTTGGGAAAATATTTTTTTATTTCATTCAATTTTCAATAATTTTTTGAGTGAGAATTTTATCCTACACAATCCTTTTAAATTTTTTATGTTTCAAAACAGAGCTTTATTTCATTTTTTTGAACTTCTTAAAAAATAATCATTGAAATATATAGTTTTCGATATTTTTTTTGATTTTTTTGTACTTTTTAACTTTTTTAAAAACTGTCAAAAAATCACCAAATTACCTCTCTAGATGAATAAAATGTACAAGTAAATAATTGTAATAGAAAATACCATATCTAGTTTTTACATTCATAAAACTGTTTTATAGTAAATTTTCTGTAATACAAACTACTATAGCTTACGATATCAATGGTTACAAAGCGCTTTTCTTGAACAATATCTTTCTCGATATTCTTCTGGTATATTATTAGACCCAGGGAGGAACTCTTGTATTCCGTATTCTCTGTGATCCAATAATTGACTAAAATACAAAAGTTATTCATTATATAATAAAATTTTACCGAATTTAAATTTTACTCTTAGCTACATTAGATAGTTTACATTATATATAACAGGAAAATAACTTACTGAGTTACATCATTCAGCTCAATATTTTTTAGGGAAAGTACTTTACTCTGTTTTCTTTTTATGATATAATGGGCTAAAATAAAAAAATGATGTATTAGTATAGTATGATTAAAATTAATGTAAAATAAATATAAACTTTTGTTATTTTTTCAACTTCTATGTAAAAGAAATACACTGATTACACACGAAAAAGTCCTTTTTTTCATTTGGATTCGGAATGTATAAATATAAATATATATATATAATTTTAAAAATGTTTTACAACAAACACTCATGAATAAGTCATTTATGTGATAAAACGTGTTATTTACGTGAAAAATTAGGTATTTTTGTAAAATAATTATAACCTTTTGTGATTTTTTAAACTTTTATGTAAAAAAATACACTGATTGCACAAAAAAGTCCTTTTTTTAATCCGAAATAGATATAATTTAAACATGTTTTACAAAAAATGTTTATGAATTGATCATTTATGTGAAAAACTAAACATTTTTGTAAAATAATTATAAGCTTTTGTTATTTTTTAAACTTTTATGTAAAAAAAAATACACTGATTGCACAAAAAAGTCCATTTTTTAATCCGAAATAGATATAATTTAAACATGTTTTACAAAAAATGTTTATGAATTGATCATTTATGTGAAAAACTAAACATTTTTGTAAAATAATTATAACCTTTTGTTATTTTTTAAACTTTTATGTAAAAAAATACACTGATTACACAAAAAAGTCCTTTTTTTAATCTGAAATATATATAATTTAAAAATGTTCTACAAAAAAAGGTTATGAGTTGATCATTTATGTGAAAAATTGAACATTTTTGTAAAATAATTATCACCTTTTGTTATTTTTCCAACTTTTATGTAAAAAAATACACTGATGACACAACAAAATCCTTTTTTAATTCGAAATATATATATATAACTTAAAAATGTTTTACAAAAATGTTCACAAATTTATCATTTTAAGGGGTTTTTCATTGTAAGAATCCACAAAATTTTTACAAAACAACTTTTTAAAATTATGGTAAAAATTAATAAAACTTACTTATAGTGATATGAATCCCTTGAGTTATAGATTAGCTTCTCGAGAGTTTGTTCTCCACAGTCTTGTTTTTCAGCATCATCGAAGTGGTTGAGAAAATCCTCAGATTTCGGATTATCAGCCAGTTCCGAGGCTTGGATGAAGGCTTGATGAGCTGCGAGTACACTGATGTTGTAGAAAATTGAATTGTCTGCGTTTCGACTCAGACCCTTGAACAAAATCACTCCAAATCTCTCCGATGTCACAGCAGAAGCTATTTGATGAGGAATGCGCATATCTCCGATCAGTAATTCTTCATCTACAACACTTCTGTATTGAACTAGAAGGGTCTCTTCATTTCCATTCCATCGCCTGTCAGATTTTGCTATAACTTCAGGGTTTTGGAAACATATGATTCTATCTGTTGGGAAATCCTGAAGATTAGCCACCTCGAAATAAGCATTGATTTGTCGCATACTTTTTTCTGGTAATACATCAAACGCATTCTTACACCTCAAAGTAGTTCCTGTTTCTGTAGCAGCACGAAAAATTGCTTTTCCAGTCTTTTCAACACCCATGTAGATCAAAACCAGTGGTCTTATTTGCGAAGCTTCATTGACAAGTAATCCTGCTGCTAATGGAATAGTGCTCTTCACTCTAACTACCTTTCCATCCTTTTTATAGTTGTAGATGATGGTACAGTTCGTTTCATCATGGAGCTCAAAGGTTAACACCTGCATAACTGTAGGTATTGGTAAATCTTCAACTTTGACTATGTTTTCAATGTTTCTTCTGGAAGCTGGAGATAGAGTACTTAACAGAGAGGCGCTTTTGATGATGAGAGTTGCCAGAGTATTCAGACTGGCGCTTTGAAAGGGAATCATAGTGCGTTGAAGAAGTACATTGTCATCAATCACCTTATCTTGTGAAGGTTTTGGTTCTTTATTCTTCAGTTGTTTTGTATTGACTTGTGTCGACATTCTAAAAGATAAAGTAAAAATCCATGTTATGATTTTCTTTTTCAAACCAATTTGAAGATATATATACATATATATATATATATTTACTCAATATCATACCACTGTTAGTATCTAAATCGATAAAAATTAAATTTATACTCAATCAAGTTGACTAACCTCCAAACAGAAAAGTCCTTCTAGCAGTTGTAGTAGATGATGTTGTAGTAGATCTTGCTCCTTCAGTTGCTAATGTCGAAGTGACTGCTTTCTGTGTAAAAACAGTGCTTCTTATATAGCTGAAATCACGCCATTTATCATAAGGTTAAATTAATGAAACATTGTTTTTACGGAGGAACACCAATGCTTTCGCGGGAATAAATAATTTATTTTCACGCGAATACAAACCAATGCTTTCGCGGGAATAAACATTTTATTTTCACGCGAATGGAAACTGTTGCTTTCGCGGGAATGAATACTTTATTTTCACGCGAATACAAACCAATGCTTTCGCGGGAATAAACATTTAATTTTCACGCGAATGGAAACTGTTGCTTTCGCGGGAATGAATACTTTATTTTCACGCGAATGCAAACCAATGCTTTCGCGGGAATAAACATTTAATTTTCACGCGAATGGAAACTGTTGCTTTCGCGGGAATGAATACTTTGTTTTCACGCGAATACAAACCAATGCTTTCGCGGGAATAAACATTTTATTTTCACGCGAATGGAAACTGTTGCTTTCGCGGGAATGAATACTTTATTTTCACGCGAATACAAACCAATGCTTTCGCGGGAATAAACATTTAATTTTCACGCGAATGGAAACCGTTGCTTTCGCGGGAAGGAATAGATAATTTATTTTCACGCGAATGGAAAGCGTTGCTTTCGCGGGAATGAAAATTTCATTTTCACGCGAATACAAAGCAATGCTTTCGCGGGAATCAATATTTTATTTTCACACGAATGGAAACAGATGCTTTCGCGGGAATAAATATTTTATTTTCACGCGAATACAAACCAATGTTTTCGCGGGAATAAATAATTTATTTTCACACGGATAGAAACTGTTGTTTTCGCGGGAATAGAAATTTTATTTTCCCGCGAATACAAACCAAAGCTTTCGCGGGAATCAATACTTCATTTTCACGCGAATGGAAACTGTTGCTTTCGCGGGAATGAATACTTTATTTTCACGCGAATACAAACCAATGCTTTCGCGGGAATAAACATTTAATTTTCACGCGAATGGAAACTGTTGCTTTCGCGGGAATGAATACTTTATTTTCACGCGAATACAAACCAATGCTTTCGCGGGAATAAACATTTTATTTTCACGCGAATGGAAACTGTTGCTTTCGCGGGAATGAATACTTTATTTTCACGCGAATACAAACCAATGTTTTCACGGGAATAGATAATTTATTTTCACGCGAATGGAAAGCGTTGCTTTCGCGGGAATGAAAATTTTATTTTCACGCGAATACAAAGCAATGCTTTCGCGGGAATCAATATTTTATTTTCACACGAATGGAAACAGATGCTTTCGCGGGAATAAATATTTTATTTTCACGCGAATACAAACCAATGTTTTCGCGGGAATAAATAATTTATTTTCACACGGATGAAATCCCTTGCTTTCGCGGGAATGGAAATTTTATTTTCCCGCAAATACAAACCAAAGCTTTCGCGGGAATCAAAACTTTATTTTCACGCGAATGGAAACCGTTGCTTTCGCGGGAATCAATACTTTATTTTCACGCGAATGGAAACCGTTGCTTTCGCGGGAATAAATATTTTATTTTCACGCGAATACAAACCAATGTTTTCGCGGGAATAAATAGTTTATTTTCACGCGAATGGAAACCGTTGCTTTCGCGGGAATAAATATTTTCTTTTCACGCGAATGGAAACCGTTGCTTTCGCGGGAATAAATAATTTATTTTCACGCGAATAGAAACCAATGCTTTCGCGGGAATAAAGAATTTATTTTCACGCGAATAGAAACCAATGCTTTCGCGGGAATAAATAAGATATTTTCACGCGAATGGAAACCGTTGCTTTCGCGGGAATAAACAATTTATTTTCACACGAATACAAACCAATGCTTTCGCGGGAATGAAAGATTTATTTTCACACATTCACCTATATAAGAGACAACGGATTCAGACAGAAAGCATCCAGTTCAACAACAGTGAGCAAAGGAGCAACATCTATCTACTACATCTTCCATTGCAACTACTAAGAGTTCTCTCTTCATAAAGGTAAAACTTAAATTCAAATATTTCCGCTAGCTAACACAACTATCTGAAGGCTTTATGACATATCTATCTTTAAATTGGTTATAAAGAATTGAACCAATTTTTTCTGTTTTTTTCAGAATGAATACTCAAGTCGTAGAAAGTCAACCATTGTATCTAAAGTCGGAATCTCAGCCTGATGAAAAGGTAAGAATTAATAAAAAATACTATTTAACACCTGTTGAACACCTTTAATTATTTTAGTTATCTAATTATCGCTTGTATTTTAGAACAATGCAACAACAAATCCAATCTACTTAAAGGACTTCCTTCCAGAAATGTATCATAACTATGTGATAAATAATGAAGTTGTTGAAGAAAAAGCTGTAGAACGTTTGACATTTCAAGTTATAATATTCTGTATAACTCAACACATGATGAGTATGGGGATGTGTTGTAAGAAACGTGATATATCTACAGAACGTTTTGATGACATTATAAAAAACGGTTTCGAAATCGTTTTGTCAATGGTGGAAGTCGTTAATATTAACAATTTTTTAAAAGAAATTGAAAGAAGTGCTTGGAATCAAATAGTTTTCAAAAAATTATACAACATGACATGGAACAAAAAAACTTTTTATAAATTCAGAAAGCATATTTATAATTATGTCCAAATAGATAAAGCTCTATCCTCTTCTGTAGGTATTTTAGAATTAATGTTGGAAGCGTTTCATACATATTTATGAAAAATTTTTAGTTGTTTTTTATTATTTTACAATATTTTGTTCAAACTATTATATTTTATTTCTTACCAATTTAGATGTTAAAAGCGGTATGATATTAAGTAAATACATATATATATATATATATTTGAATGCATCCTTTGTTGTCTGTCTCCACATCCCAATAGTTTAATAAGCACATTCTCAATCTACCATAACTCTATGATCTTAACTGCTTTTGGCATAAATACATATATATATATATATATAAGACACTCTAAGTAATAAATACACTCTTAGCCACTCATGCAAATATTACCCTTTTATTTTTAGAATGTTATGGATGCTCTTTCTGAAGAGCTCCTTAGCACAGATCCATATCCAACAGAAAATAAAATGAAAAACGGCAAAACAACTCCTAAGAGAAGGAAAACTGCTCCAAAAAAGCGAATAGTAAGGAAACGAAAACAAACAGTGAGAAAACAAACTACTTCCGTTGATAAGCAAACAATGGAGAGCGCAGCTATAACTCATTTAACAGTTGAATGTCTCAACGAAAGGAGAGCTAGGGAATTAGAAAAGTCTAAAGGTTCTCAAGTGATTGACTCACCAAAAGTTCCGATTTGCAAAACATTTGAAGATCTTCCTATCCCAAGCATTATGCGAGTGACTGGTGTGATACATCCATCAAGTAAGGAGAAGTGTAGATATTCTCAAGTACTCTACCATGATCCTTCAGATATAAATGAACTCGAACCCAAAATACTCCTCTGTCCAGTTGAAATAGCTAAAAACTTCAACTGTGATAATTACCCCCCTCCGTTTAACGTTGTATATTTGGGTAGAAAGGGAAAACCAAAAAATAAAAACGTTCTTTGGTATGATGTCAGACGTGTTAGCAGACATCCTCTAAGCAAAAAGAAAGCTGAAGAGGAATCACTATATTTTAGTACATTGACTAAATGTCAGCTCAAACGCTTCTTGAACATCAACACCCTCAATAGTTTTCAACCCGGCGCTATTTTCCCTTACCAAGATGTTGTTAATAGATTCGTTCCTCATCGATTTAAAGGAGGGCAGTCGAATGTAATTTGTATCCGTTATAGCATTGAACAATGTGGAGAAACGCTGTTGAAGACGCTCGTCATACCAGACAAATATGCTTCAGAAGCTAACAAATATACTCCAGGTGTGATGATCTACAGAGGAAAAACAACCCACGGAAAATTTAAGACAGAATACGATCTTTCATTTTGCTCTCCATACTGTCTCGGTCGAATGTATTGGAAACAATATTGTGATCAAGCAAAGCACAACAAAACAATATTAGAAATTGATGATGATGATGAACTTGAAGATTTTCTATGTGGAGACTTTGATGATTTTGAGACAGGATATGTTGCTGAAAAAAAATGATGAGTGTTTTAGCGATGGATAGTCTCTAATTCAAAAAACAAGTTGGACAATGTGACTTGGTGAGCTATTTCCCTTTTCTATATAATGTAAACTATCCAATGTAACTAAAGCTATAATTCAATTTCATGTAATTATTTTAAATTTTTTCCCTACTTATTACACAATAAATGTATATATTCACATATTGTTTCATTTTTAATCACTGTATTTATTCAATGTAGATATATCTCCTCTCTCCTCTCTCCTCTTTTTATCTCTCCTCTCTCTCAACATACTCTCTCCTCTACCGAATACTCCTCTCTCCTCTCTTGCAGTTATTTCCCAAATACTGTAGATTTTAACCATCTAGAGGTCTAATTTGGTAATTTTCCAACATATTTTATAGCATTTAATATACTTATTATGTAATAAATGTATATTATTCAATGTAAATGTAAATATATCCATAAATATGTACATAATTATCCATATATACATAAATGTATAAAAAACTAAAAAAAATCTCTCCTCTCTCTCCTCTCTCTTCTCTCCTCTCTCATCTCTCCTCTCCCCTCTCTCCAGAAGATTTTCCCTACTTATTATGTAATCAGGTATATAATCATATAATTTTCATTTTTGATCAATATATTTGTTCAATGTAGATATATCTCCTCTCTCTATGTAGATATAAATATAGCCATAAATATGTACATAACTAACCATATATACATGAATGTATAGAAAACTAAAAAATCTCTCTCCTCTCTCTCCTCTCTCATCTCCCATCTCTCCTCTCTCCTCTCCCCTCTCTCTCAAGATACCATATGAGTTCGAGTTATGTAAAAAAGTTATCAAAACTTGAATGCCATACATTCAAAATCTATATGCCATATAAGTTCAAATTAAGTAAAAAACTAATCAAAACTCAAATGCCACTCAAATGCCACTCAAGTACCCCTCAAGTAAAATACAATATAAACTCGGCGAATTCATCCAACGCCGTAACCCATTGTCTCAACTCCAAGGACAGATCCACAAAAAAACACTTGGTAGGGAGATCTGCTCATATATTACTACTATTAATCGATTGATTTAAATGTCATCTTTTTCACAAAATGTAGGTTCTAGTTTATTACTTGGAGTGATTGGTATAATTATGCAAACTTTTAACAAAAAGATTTAAACTAAATGAGTTATAATTATCTGCAGCATCCATTTATATTTGTGTCTCCATTTTACAGAGTTGGCACGTTCTTTTAATAGTAGCGAAGGTGCCAAAATCTTCCGAGGGAAAAGTCAAGCGCAGAACAGCTCTCTAGCAAGAGGTGAGTTTCAATTGCAATCAATTCATAAAATGACTATTGCGCAATAAATTGAATTTTTGTTGAAATATGGCCGTGTATAGAACTGGGAATTCTACATTGAAAAATAAAGAATGAAAATAAATGTACAGCAGCATTTTTTGTTAGAGGGAGGTGTACTCATTTGCAGATTGTAAGAAAATGATTGCTGCCACTAAAGCAAGTGCTATGTTCTCATAATGCAGAGGATTCCTGTTTCTTATAGATAGCCCAGAAAAAATGATTTCGCATTACTTGAATCATGGATGAAGTATATCAAGATTGTCATAAATCAAACCAGATGTATCCATAATTAGCCATATTGGATTATGAGATAATGGCCGGATAATGCGTAGACAATAGATTGTGACTCTGACTCCCCTAATGCATTGTGATAAACATTATATTAATGCTACATCCGTAGGCTTAGTTGCCATTCCTAATGAGAAGGCAACTCAATCGGTATAAGAACAAACACAATATTGTGGCGGTTGCGATACGACCAACGATTATGGACATAAATGGTTGGTGGCATGGCCTTTTGCAAGTTAAGGACCAGAAATTACTTTAAATATATACCATGGCGACTCTCATAAACAGCTACATTCAACTGTGATTAAAGTTACGCTAAACAAACTCAGCTGGCAATCCTGGTATATTTCATACACGTTTTTGGGCCTACTAATTGTAATCACTGTATTTTCTGCAGGCTTGGATACAAATCTCAGCGCGTTCGATTAATTTCGCAGTGACCAAACACAATGGAGTAGTCTGCATTAACTCATGAACTCTCCAAACTGAACTCAGTGATGCAAAAAACTGAAAAGTTTAACAATTTGTGTTTGCTGCTACGATGAATTCGTCAAAAGTATTTGAAATGATGCCATAAACATGCACCTAAAGGATTTCTTTTTAATACAAATTGGATAATTATTGTGAGGTTTTATCTTTTTACAGGTCAACAGGTCACGGTGTCATCATTCGTTAGCCAAGTCATAGACAACAAGACCTATAATTATGATGGCTCAAAAGTTGTAGATGGCATTTACCTGGACACTGTCATTCCTGTATCCGCTCTTGTAACAAACAGTGAGCAGTCGCCATGGTTACTGGTGCAACTGGCCCAAACTCACTGCATTGAGGGAGTCAAATTGTGGGTCATAGCAAACTACTATGGTAATTATATGACAATACACTTTCATCTTGTGGTTTATTTAACTAACACAAACACGCTCATAGATATTTCTTTTGTCTGTGGAGCAAGTGGTTATTGTCAGGCTATTTGGAAACATTACTATTTTTGTGTGATTGCTGAATATTTTTGTTGCTTAGGCTAACTAATTGTGATACCTTTCAACCAATGACAGTTTTGAATACCAAATTCCATTGTGACTTTTCCAGACGTCATAATAAGCTCAAGATATCAGTAGAAAGTTGGAGATTGTCCTATTTTCAAATATAATTTTTCACTTTCTGATCACTGTGCCACAAAAACTAAAAATCATAATCACAAAAGCTCCAAAATTAGTTTGTACCCAAGCTGGACATAAAACTGTTTCTGCAAGTCTTCGATTAATTTGAAGAACGCAACTGAGGGAGGAGCTTCTCACTTTTTGGTCACCAACTAAAACTACGACTTCATACCTACATTTAAAAGAAGAAGAAAAAAACGCTGAACTGTTCACTAATTCTTGCTGAGATTTACTTTAAAGCGCTGTTTTAGACAACTATTGCTGTTACTGACATTTAATCTTGTGTTTGCTGCTGTGCACGCATCATTGTTTGGCCTTCAAATTACTGTTTTTGGGCAACTTTTTCTCTGGTCTAAGTATTATTACTTCCATGTCATGACTTGGCACGTGAAATTGCAATCGTACGCAAAAGCATACAGTTTCAAATCAAAGTCTAAATCCAAGCCAATCAACTGCTCTAAACACTATTGTAGGAGGAGTCGTGGCGGAAGTAAACTTGCGGCAAGCAGGAAAATGGCAAGCTGACTGCATTCAACAGGAAATGTCTGTTTTATCAGAACAAACGATGCGCTGTCGAAGAAAAACTTTAGCTGATCAAGTTGAAATAATTTTTATTGACGCTAACAGAATGTTAGTCACGTATGAGCTGGAAGTCATTGGCCATTGACTGAAGTTTTAATTGTCTGCAAGTGTGTGCTCTTTTTATTGATAGCTTTCAGAAAGACATTTTGTGAGTGTATTGATAGATAATTGTTGTATATTTAAGGCAGTATTTGGTAAAAATGTGTCGAACGTTGTTTATCATTTTTTTTACAAATAAATATTTAACTACTAGAAGCCCTCTTAGTCTCAGCTATTTAATTTATTTTATTGTTTGGTTCTTAATTTATTAATAAAAAAGCCTGAAAACTGGTAAAAAAATAAACTGTCAGTGGATCTTCCTGCAGCAGTCTATATTGATATTGTGGTAGATTTCAGTGCACTCTAGTAGTAAACGGGTAGTTTACACTAGAAACCTTGCGAAGCAATGCGCTAGACTTCTGCCCACAGCATTTGGTTAATAGCTGTTGGGTAGGAAGTCATACTGTGCCGGTAGCATAGTAAGCAGGGCCGGTATTGACCCCTGCAGGGTCGGTAGTGACCTCTACCGACCCGGTACAGCTGTACTGGGCCGGCACAAGATGGCCGCCTTAGACGAGGATCTATGAAGATGTCCAGGAACTTAGTCAAGGTCGTAAACAGGAAGTGCCTACCCCTAAAGTACCAACTTAGTGGACCTAATTCTATATACAGCCTGGGAACCCTGTAGGAGCCGTCATTGGACAATTAGGAGAAAGGACTCCGCCCTTAGCCACTTGGCACCTCCTTGTATTATCTTGCATTGCATTGTGATTGGTTGAGTATTTATATAATTAATGTAATTGGTTCAATTCCTTCCTGTGCATTGTCTCTTATATGTTTTGTGTTCGTTAGCTCTCCTATAAAAGGAGAGCTCCCACTGATAATCGGTGCATTCATTACAATGAGCCATGGCATGTATTCTTATACTGCTAAACACCTAGAGGAATAATTACCCTCAGGACAGCTTTGTAATAAAGCCATTATAACAAACACTACTCGGTACTGTTTGTCTGAGCCATGGGCTCTTGCCTTACCGGGTAATTCGGTTGCCCTATACAGTTGTCACTGTCGGTCAGTACAGTGTCCCCTCTGGAGAGAGGTAGAATACTCGAGACTAGTGGATGTCCGTGGTAACAGACCGGAATCCATTACAATATGCCTGGAATTTTTCTTAAATGTTTGGCATTTTGTATCATAAGTATCAGTGAACAAAATTTTGAGCTTTTTACAGCTAGCCTGTCAAGCCAAAAGATGGCTACCAGTCGGCCATCCTGCATAACGTCTGCTGACGTTTTGGTAACATACCTTCTGGAAGGGTACGTGCATTTTCAGGTGTAAATTATTATCCCAGATAAAGATTAATTTTACAGGAGTTTTTAAAGCAATAAAAAATGCAGCTAGAGGATTTTTTGTGTCATTGTAGATCTATGCCGTAATTGTTTGATCATTGCTCTTTGTTGTCATATTTGTTTCGTGAGAGTCTCGAAATATGATGCTAAAAAAGCTAAATTCTTTTGTTAATAAATCCTGATATCAAAGAAAGCTACTGAACCTGCTTAGAGAGAAGGTAGAGCAACCAGTAAAACATTTCATCATCAACTTGGTCCTCATCTCTAAGTTACTAGGTGTGTTTTCGGCTGCAATACTAGTAGGATAGTAGGTTACAGTCACTGAGGCCTCCCCGATGAGTACCATATCATAGGAGTTGTTTACTCATTAAAATTAGAGACATCAATTTTTTTAAAACGCCCATGGAAACTTTATGTTCTAAAGAGAACCCGCTTTGCATTACTTTATATTAAAAATTGGTTATCATTATTTAGCTATTTGTTGTGCCATAATGTATTGTCACTATTGGAAACCTGGAGCGTAGTACTAGTAATTTGATTCATTGGCTTACTTGCGTGCTGATTGTTCAAACACTGAGTTGGTTCACATCTGTCTTGCGATGGGGACTGCAACCATCTTTATCATATGTCATTTGAACCTAGAAACAGCAAGTAGGCAACGACAGCGCTATCAAATTTCTTTTATTAAAATAAGCAGTAGGGTTTGTCAACAAACCAGTTTGATAAATTATTTTAACTAAAGTTAAATTATTCATCTCGACGTGTTGCCACCAAAAAAATTGTTTCAGAGCCCTAGAAGTACTAATCAACTTCATATATTCTTATCAGAAACAACTCTATGTTATAATTACGGCTTTTAAAATTATTTTGACTGAGTTGCCTGTTTTTGAGGGGACAGATCCACAAGTTTACTCGTTTGGTGCTGGAAACTCTAGCGACTCCTGGAGTACTCTTACGAGCACACACCCCGTTGCTATACCTATATTGCAATGGCAGTTTTGTGTTGATGACCTTTAACTACCAATTGCCACCGTGTTTGTTGGCATTCAACGATTGGGTTTTAAGTTTTGATTGTTTTTTACATTGTCTAATCCCTAGGCATCAAGCGTCTGAAAGCACCCTAGATCAGACTGAGAAACTAAAAAGATTTTAAAGTTTCCTTTTTTTCGTTATGCATCTGAGTATGCTTTCTTCCAGACTAAAATATATTGGAGCTACTCCTGTAGACAATTTACGGAGATGCATATACCCAGAGTTTCAAGATGTGTCTGATTCGGAAATCCTTACTACAATTCGTCTTTACCGTAAGATTATAATCTTTGCAGCAACAGTTTAATTGTTACAAATACACTTGTTTTTACAAAGTTTGTTGCGGTACAAATTATTTGTCAAAAAACCTTTTTTATCTCTGTTGGAAGGGAATAAATTAATATCCTATTTAAACGTTTTAAACAATAATTTTATTTTCAGTAGAGTTTTTAAGATACCAGTACTACATGGAAAAGAAAATCTGGCAATTTTTTTTAAAACTCCTTGAAAAATTTAGATATACACAAAACATCAAGCTTGTTTTATTGACTGTTATTGCTTTCTCTTTGATAGAAATAACTCAAATGAAGGACAAAATATCTAGAGAAATGGTGTACACCATACTGGATAAGTTCCGGACATTTCCACTAAATGCCAATATATTAAAGAAGTTTCGGAACGTGCTGTGGAGAGGTCTCTTCAGTGAAGGAGTCAATTGGGAAAGTATATTGATGGTATTCAACTTTCTACTAACCACTTTTAATAATCTACTAATTATTCAGCATTTGGTTATTTTATTTTCCACTCACTCATTTCTTAATTAGGTTAGCATTAGGAATGCGGGCTCATTATGTAATCGATCCCAGATTTTTTTGAAAATGAAGGTAAGAGTATTTCTGACCAATGTTCGCCAAATGAAATGCAATAAAAATAATCTTATCCGCAATAAACTGCATGAGAAAATAATAATTTTGTCAACAAAAAGTAACTCGCCGAATAAAAAATGATTAGAGAGCATGTATTTATATTGTTCTTCTGTCACAAATGAAACTCAACAATACGTAAATTATGACTAGCGAGTCTAATTTGTTCATTTCAGTAGATTGGTTTTGTATTCTCAAAAGCACTGTGGGATAAATATTATCAGTCTTAATATGCTCAACGGAAAAGGCGATTTAACAGACTATCTTAGTTTAAGACGATGGCGTTTTTCATTTTTGCTTCATTATTCAGAAACTGGGTGTTATCTTCTTTATGATTCTCTCAGTAATTTATAATAATGTAATGAACAATTATGATGTTCTGCACTAATGTTGCATTATGTATACAATGCATGGACTTGTAAATGCCTATCACTTCTTTGTCTGCGGTTTTACGAACACGTGGCAAATACTCTTAATGGTACAGGATGTTGTGACATGGGAATAGCCAAAATAATTGATGTATGCTGTGATACTTGTGGGACTTTCATGAAGACTAGTCCAATGCCACCAAGTAAATTGGTTTGATAAAAATGCCCAATCAATGTGTTTCAGGTAATCATCATTGCTCGATCTCTGATTGTCAATGCTTATGACAACGACGAGCCTCACAGAATCATTGCGATATTAGATGAGATGATTTTTTTCTTTGATGACTCGCTCCTCAATTGTGTGATAGAACGTGGCAAGGGATGGGTACGTCACTAACACTTTAGTTATTGTACACAAACGGTGACTGTTTTGGCTTTTCCATTATCTACAATTAATATCTATTTCAAGGTTGGCAAACACTCTCCTTATTTCTAGATAAATCTAACACCGTTTTCTTTCTAGCCCTTTAGTCTCAAAAGAGAAAGCGATTTTGGGATGACATTTATTGGTACTGAAATCTTTGAGAAGTCTTACAAGAATCCTGAGGATTTCCTCGTTAGAAATCTTTTTATTATTTACCGTATTTGCTTTAAAACTTTAAAACAACTAAAATCTTATGTTTATTTATTTATTAAGAATTTTTGTTATAATTAAACAATCAAATTTAATTAATTTCAAGTCAGAGTTAACTAAAGATAATTTGGAAATCTTAAGAATTCCTCCGGACTTCAGGCCCGATAGATGTCGCCCCATTACCGCTGTTTGAAAATAATTTTAAAGAGTTGTTATTATCACAGGACCTTGTATTGACAATGGGATATGCCACGCTGAAACAGAACTTGAAACAAAATGGAACATATTATCTTAATGAAGTCATGCATTTTCATATTGCCTAAATCTGGTTGTATAAATTAAAGCAATGAACAATTATAGAAAATGTACGCTTCAGGTGCTGGAGTGTTTATTTGTTGTAAACCCAAACATTTGTTCATGATAAACTTTTAAATGTCTTGGTGGTTACATGGAATCAGAATTTTTGGAGCATAAATTTTAACTACCGATGAATTATTTTGCAAAGTATCCAGCTATTCAAATTACAGGGTGGTTTACCATAAGACACCACGCCTGAGATCTGCTCCTACATTACTACTAGGGTTGTTTACCATAATGCCAAAAATGATAAATCAATAAATATAAAAGTGAAATTATTATTACATGGTGATGCAATAAAGAGTATTCGATACCCACGTCCACAATGTGTGATTTTTATCAAATTTAACGTTAGCTTTATTGAACAGCTATTTTTTTGTAGGAAGCGTTGGCAGGTAACACCACTTTAGAATATTTTATGCCACCAAGAAACCAACTGGTTGACAGAGTAATATCTTCACAATTTCCAGGCCATCGTGATAAGTTATCTTCTGCAAAGCCCAAAGTCAGCCAACAAAAGCCCATTCGACTTTTGCCACCTACACCACTTCCTGAAACATTAAGATTCTCATATGGGTTCGCCACAAGGCCTTCTGCTTCATCTCCATACTCTCCAACCTCAACACAACAAACAACACCTGCAAGGATTCATGCTATACCAAATCAACCTCAACAGCAACAAAAACAGCAATCGTCTTTTAGCAACAACGGTTTAAGAAAACCAACGCAAAACTGCTTGGCCGGTCTAGCAAGGCCAGTTGCTAACCAACCAGCAAGGTTGCCGCATTCTCCGAACTCTAAAGTTGTAGCCCAAACAAAAAAATCTAAACAATCTTGTTCAGCAAGCACTGCTAAGCCTGAGGACCATCAACGAACTAAGCATTATCCTGCTTTGCATGGAATAAACACTCGACAAAAAATAAACACGGAACAATATAAGCAGACTTCAGCAGTTAGAGCTGCCTTCGTGAAGGAAGTTGAGTTATCAAAACCAAAGCCACAATGCCCTCCACCTTTATTGAGAAATTTCACCCCATCTAGACCTACGTATGCTAGTTTATTTAAACAAAATTGGGCCCAACAAGCAAACAACCAAACAATACAGGCAGCTCAAAATCCTTTGAAGCAACAGAGAGTCAGATTTCAGTCACCATCAAGTCTCTTTCCAGCTACCACATTGAGTTGTGATTTTACCAAAAGCTTTACTGCAGAGCAACCAAATTTCGAAACGAAATATCACGACACCCAACAGTTTTCCATAAATGAGCAAACATCCTGTGTACCAAAGACGCAACAAACGCCTCGATCTCAGTCCTCTCCACCTAAGCATTGTCCTGCTTTGCATGGAGTAAACACTCGACAAAAAATAAACACGGAACAATATAAGCAGACTTCAGCAGTTAGAGCTGCCTTCAAGAAGCAAGTTGAGTTATCAAAACCAAAGCCACAATGCCCTCCATCTTTATTGAGAAATTTCACCCCATCTAGACCTACGTATGCTAGTTTATTTAAACAAAATTGGGCCCAACAAACAAACAACCAAACAATACAGGCAGCTCAAAATCCTTTGAAGCAACAGAGAGTCAGATTTCAGTCACCATCAAGTCTCTTTCCAGCTACCACATCGAGTTGTGATTTTACCAAAAGCTTTACTACAGAGCAACCAAATTTTGAAAGGAAATATCACGACACCCAACAGTTTTCCATGAATGAGCAAACATCCTGTGTACCAAAGACGCATCAAACGCCTCGATCTCAGTCCTCTCCACCAAAAGTGGAGAGCTATCAACCAAATTCATTTTCTCATTCTCAAGACTTCTCCAGTGGGCGCTTCCCAGCATCTCCAGAGAGACAAAGGCGCCCATGCCACCCACATCAGCGCACTGCTTCTCAATCGCCTAGACGACAGCATCACTAGATATTTATTAAATGTGCGTACTCAGTGTGTTTAGAAACATTTTAATGGGATAATAAACAAAGAGATTAAAATTGATTCACTTGTAGATAGTACCAAGTGCTGTACACAAATAAACTGAGTTGAAAAGTTTTTCTACTTTTGAATGTTTTGTGGGCAAATTTTTGCAAACATTTCAAAAGTGAGGTAATTTCTCACGCACATTTTTCATGGTTCCAAAATCTTTGATTCACAGGGTTACGTTTATTTGGGGCCCATGAAAATGAGCTGATTTTTTTTAAATATTTAACCAAGTAGATCAACATTATATGGGCAAAATTTTGAATCGAAAATCAACCATTTTATGTAGTAGTGCATGTAAAACTGGTAGTCACAGAGTTTTCAGATTTTGGGGGATTGAACGAGAACCTTCCTCGATATTTTGTTTATTACTGGCTTGCTCAGAACAGATGGAGTTATGCTAAAAGAGAAAACGTTGCCAGACCTTTAGCGCAGGTGTCAATGCTCTAGGTGTAAGCTACTGTGCTGCATGCTCCGAACTATACCATAAAAAGTGGGTGTACCAATTTATTACAGTACTGGCATAGATCAACAATCACAAGAGATAATTCAATTTATATCAAATACTCTTACGAATTTTAAAGAATTCGTACAGTTTATTAATACCACATGAGTAAAAGTCCAGTGTAATATGATGCTAAAGAAAACATGCCATTTTAATTCTTTATTGTTAGGAATCCAATTATAAATGTAGGAGTGTTTTTTGTTCAATAAAAACATTAGTCATGAATTTAATCCAGTAAAATATTGTAATGGTTTTCCCCGTATCAGGAGTTGACCGTTACTGGCACTTACAAGGAGGACTATATTGTCTGGCTTTGTTTCCACTGCAATGGTAGCGTAGCAGTAGAGTGGCAAAGCTTTGGTGGTTTATCTTGTGCTAGATATAATCGGATGCTGCTATAGAGCAGGCACAACTGTGTTCAGGCAACCGGCCTCACAGATATCACAGAGTTGGAGGTAACAATGGTTTATTGCTACCAACAAAAGCAAACAATGTCTAATTGCAAAGCACAAAAGTGAGTGATTGACACAAAGTATAGATAAAGAACGGTGGTAACTGACGGCAAGGGTCGAGTGAATACTCAACATATACCTGGTCAAGACAGTTCGCTTGCTACACACTAGTTACTTCTGAGTCCTCTACTGCTCGATGTCTCTCTACGATCTGAGCGTTTGTCTAAGAACTGCACCTCTGGGCGGAATGCAGGAGTATTTATAGGAAACAAGTAATCAGCTGATAACATGCATACAATTGGTTGGAAATAATACCCCCCAGCAAAGCATAAAAAGGAATCATAATCTGGCACACTAACACTAAATAATACACTATAAATAGATACATGTTAGTCAGAGCACTAGTGGCAGAAATCCTTCCTTAGGCTTGGCTTGGGTGAACGGCAGGTCAGCTGTACTGTTGTGTGTAGCCAAGCGTAGTCATCTAGTGAGTATTCTTTATGTAGAAGAGATATAATAATAGCACCAGCTGAAGATAAGAGAGCTACACTGTGCAAATCTATTACAATGTAACATAGATTTTCTTCCGTTTCCATGCTTTTAATAAATGTGATTAATATACTCCGTAATTCAGATAAAAATTTGCATGCTAGGAGAACATTTTCTTCTAGCTGTGGTATTTTTAATTTTTTGCATGAATTATAGTATGAAATCAAGTTATACATGAAAATATGTTAACAGGTAATATTTATTTACCTGGTGCATCGCAAACCTGTGGAACATAATTCAATTGAATACTTTGAACTGAGATGAGAATGTTTACGCTATTTATTTTTACTTACAAACAAACATTATTTTGTATCATTGTCCAAAACAGGTTAAACGTAATGAAACAAATACGTAACACATATATTGGTGGCCGTGTAGGCAATGGACCAGCCTGTGAATTGAAGTGTTGATACTATTTGTTTAATTAGACTGCTAGTGCGCCTTTTGAGTGTTAACTGATCTATAACATTAGATTTGCAAAAGTCTGTCAAACTCTGTGTGGTTGGTTGCTTAGTAGATCTAGGATATTATTGGGGTTGTGCAGTCGTTATTAGAGAAGATTGTGGTTGATTAGTAGGTCCAGTGAATTATTGGGGCTGTACAGTAATTCCAGGAGGTGATGGAAATTATGCAGTACATCTAGGATGTGATTGGGGCTGTACAGTAGTTCTAGGGGGTGATAGGGATTGTGCAGTAGCTTTAGGAGGTAATCAAAATTGTGCATTAGTTCTAGGCAGTGATGGAGATTGTACAGTAGGTCTAGGGGGTGATGGGGATTGTGCAGCTATTCTAGGGGATGATAGAGACTGTGTAGTAGTTCTAGGGGATGATAGAGACTGTGCAGTAGTTCTAGCGGGTGATAGGGATTGTACAGTAGTTCTAGGGGATGATAGGGATTGTACAGTAGTTCTAAGGGGTGATAGGGATTGTACAGTAGTTTTAGGGGGTGATTGGGATTGTTCAATATTTAAAGGAGGTAATTGTGGTTCCACATTGTATCTAAGGGATAGCTGTTGTTGTGCAGTGCCACAAGGATATATTTGACGATGTACAGCGACTTTTGAAGGGGATAGTGGTTGGGTAGCAGGAGGTTGTGTATTTAAGGGTTGGGCTACAGTGGGTATTGGAGATGAGCAAGGAGGTGGTGGACTATAGTTAGGTGGAAAGGCAGACTCAGATTCATACGTAGGAACATTTCTCATGTTTGGGTTTGCTTCATAGAGATCAGGAGGAGTTGTCCCACGATACCAGGTGTTAAACTCGTAAACATGTTCATCTACTTCAATTAACTGGTTCGCTCTCGAACGCTTTGTTCATCTTTGACCGTCTCTATGTCTCCTACGCCTTTCTGGCTCTTCACCAGCAGATGGCCTCCAGGGAGGTGGTGTTGACCGTGGCAATTGTCTGGAAACTGATTTTGGAGCTTCTGGGAGACTTGCCTTTAAATAATAGGTCAAATTAAAAATGAGGCTATTCAAACTCTCTCAAGATATATAAATTAGGATCTGATGTTATTTTTACTGAAGGAAAAAAGTTTTTCTCCACCTCCCTTTGTTATGGTTTTGCTAACGATTAGGTTAATAATTGTTGCACAATTTTTTAAAAGCTTTTAGATGCAGTCCAACAAGATTACTTCCGTATTTTTTATTACTGTTAAATAACACAAAAAAATCATAATAAGCTTTCAAAAATTTTGAGCTGATTCTTAAATTGATTTGTTGAAAACAACAAAAATCAGGCATATTGATCAATTTCGTCCCTAAATTTACACGGCAGCACTTCTAAAATTTTCTTGAGACAACTCTACAAAGCCATTTTTTATTTATCAAACGTATACTACTCACATACAACAATTTTACACAACAACAATGAGGTATATTAAATACTTACCACACTCACTTCTGCTTCGGCACCTTCAGCACCCTCAGGGCCTTCTGCACCTTCTGCTCCTTGTACACTTCCTGGCCCCCTGCACCATCTGCACATTCTGGTTCCAAGGCTACAGAAGCTGCTAGTAGCTTCTCTTCATATATAGCCAGCTCCTCAGCCTCTGTCTGTGCTGGCGGAGGGTCTCCTCTTGGATATACTCGTGGCCCTTTTGTGCTCGGCTCTGGCTTGATCGCGTTTCCTTGAAATACATTTTAAGCTGATATTTTTTTTAGTGAGATATGGCATGTTTTTTTGAAATTTATTAAATAAAATAATTATTTTATTGCCAACATTGGGTTTGATGAAACTTACGATAAAAACTATATGCAAGTTTTAGTAGTAAAAAAGTTTACCTCGAGCTGACAAAGTTTGATATACTTGAGAGTCATTTCTGATAGGTGTAGCACCGTGTGGATCCAGCCTACACGCTACCTCATCCAAGTCTACCCCACTGCCGATATCAAACCTACAATACTTTTGACGTTAATGGTAATGCTTATTTGACATCCCTGCAACTACATTAGCGCAGACAATTAAAAAAATATTATTATCTCTTACTTTAAAAAAAAATTTTCAGCCGAAGCTTTTTGTACGAGAAAAACTTTGATTTTGTTCACATTGAAGCTACCAAAGTAACAAAAAAGCATAATGTTAAGTTACAAACACAGTAAATAAAATTATATATAAAAAATTGCTCGATCTCAAGTTTATAAACAAGCTTATCATTTGTAAGAGGTTTTTATTTGTCTCAAAACTACTTCAAAAGATTTGAAATTAATTCATCTATCAATAAAGCTACCAAGCTTTATTAATGATTTTACTAAATGTAATTGTTTAAACATATCTAGCTGTTTCCACCACGGTATCTTCAGGGCTGTCAGATAAATGTTACTGACATTGAAAAGTAGTAGAAGATGCTTCCAGACAAGTTTTTAGTTTGAATAAAATAAATAATATACAAGTATTTGTTTTGAGTACAACAGTTTTAGTTCTGAAATAGTGAATCTAATATCAAATTAGTTCATAGCTGTGGTATGCTGGTTCTCAAGGAGCTGATAATTTTGTTTTCTGACTGTCAAGAGTGAGTTAATCCAATAAATTTATTAATATACATTTATGCAAAAACTTAAAAAAACTGCGAACTTTAGATTCAACTATTTTCTTCAACTTGTTGAACAGAAAATCTGCGAGCCTTGTTTGAAACAATTCAAAAAGTCGACTTTGTTTTAACTAATGTCTACCTCTATAAGTCTACGCAAACCTTTTCTACTTTTGTAATATAAGAGCAATGAGAGCATCTGAAGTTTTCAACTCTGAAGGTTGGCCTGCCATTTTGCTGTAACTTATAAATCTTCTTTCGATGGACTAATTGCTTCTTGCCTATTTTACATTATCGGGTTTTTTTTTAAAAAAAAAATGACGACAATGTAGCATTTTTTGTCAAAATTTTAATATCAACAAGTGCTTTTCATTTTTTTAGCAAACCAGTATAGTTATCTAATACATGTAACACTTTTTATTTATCCCAGCATTTAGTTTTAATGTAAACTTTTGTTTTCAGCATATTTGAAAGTTTTTCGTAAAACCTCATGCAGCAAAATCTACCAAGTCGTTTTTTAATCAAGCCGACCAGTAGTACAGATCAGCGAACAAAACAGGAAATCTTATTGCAAAGATGAGTTAGTTGAAAAAAGCCCCAAAACTAGTCAATACAATCACTTTTGTGATTCCAGCTCCAACTCTAAAATATTAAATTATCGTATTTGATTCCTTAATTGACAAAGTCCCTTTAAACTTGATCAATTTTAAACATATTTCAAGCAATATTTTTATTGTTATTTTGCACTTTAAAGAACATTCAGCTACGAAAATAAAGTTTTTTGTTAATTGTGCTTTGTAGTCAAATTTGAATTAAACTTTCTGGTAGCTCAAAGCTAAAAACAATTTTCTCATCCATTTTTGTTAGCTTCACATCCAATATAATGTTTATTTCCATAACTGGTGTATTATTTTTCTATCACAACGATAGTTATGCAAAATGAATCATTGTCCATTAATACATTAACTATTAAACAACTATTTACTTAACTTTAACCATGGAAGGTAACATTTTAAAATACAAAATTATTTAAAGTGATTGTTGTGGTCATTGTTGTTGTTATTGTTGTTGTTATTGTTGTGGTTATAGTTGTGGTCATTGTTGTTGTTATTGTTGGTGTTATTGTTGCTGTTATTGTTGTTGTTATTGTTGTGGTTATTGTTGTGGTTATTGTTGTGGTCATTGTTGTTGTTATTGCTGTTGTTATTGTTGTTGTTATTGTTGTTGTTACTGTTGTTGTTATTGTTGTTGTTATTGTTGTTCATGGCTAGGTAAGAATATAGGATATAAGAAATTTGCAATTATGTAACCATCATGATGAGAATATTTGCGCTTGTATGCATTAACTCTCTCAGTTCACCGATGAAAGATCCAATCAATAAGCTTTATTGACTTTTATTGAGACGGAACAGTAACCAAGAAGCTAGTCATTATGTATCCTTAGCTATAATATCAACGTTTCACTTATTAAATATAGCTGTAAGGGAAAAAATTTAAAAAGATTATTTGAATCATTAGTTGCAACGTCTAGATGGTGATCCTGGAACAGCTCTTTTGGGTGATTGGGGTTGCGCAGTAGGTCTATTGGGTGATTCTGGTCGTGTGGTAGTTTTATTGTATGATTGGGATTGTGTAGTAGTTCTAGTGGGTGACTGAGGTTGTGTAGTAGTTCTAGTGGGTGACTGAGGTTGTGTAGTAGTTCTAGTGGGCGACTGAGGTTGTGTAGTAGTTCTAGTGGGTGACTGAGGTTGACCAGTACACCTAGAAGGTGATTCAGGTCGTGTGGTGGTTCGAGGAGGTGATTGGGTTTGCACAGTAGTTCCAGATGTTGGTTGAACCTGTGGATAAGTCAAAAAAGGTAATTGAGCTAGCACAGTGTCTCCAGTTGCTGATTGGGGTCGTACAGTAGTTGTGGCACGCAATTCGGATTTCGGAATGTTCAAAGGGAGTAAAGGAGGCTCTACAGTAAAACGAGGGAATGGTTGGTTTTGTGAATGAGGCTGGATAGCCAGTTGAGGTTGAGCAATAGATGAAGGAAGAACAGGAGGAAATTTAGGAATTCTAAGAACACCAGGAAGTGGGTGTTGAGGAGAAGAGTATGCTGGCGGAGGAGAATAATCAGGAGCTGGAGAGCGCTCCGTTTTATACACGGGAACATTTTTTATACTACGATTTGGTTGGTACATATCAGGAGGAGTTGTCCCGCGGAACCAGTTATCCAAGTCATAACCTGTTTCATCTTCGTTTAAATCACCAGCTGTGGTCACCGGAGCTGTTCTCCTTCTCCTCCGAGCTTCTTGTAATGCTGCAATATTTCGTTGTTCCTCAAGGTCATCTGAATCTTCATCATCACCGGTATCGCAGGCTCTATAAGGAGGTGGTGGTGTCAGTGGATGTTGTGGGGATGGTTTCTGTTTTCCACCTCCCTAAAATTAAGGGCAAACTTTAGGACGAAGCTCATGTACAAAATTATTTATACAACAGAGTTTTAATAAAAACGATTAACTAGAATTTCCATCAAAAAAATGCAACCATTACGACAATTTTAATTGAAAAACTCAACAAGTGGCGTCGATGTAGACAATTAGTTGTCATTGTCCAGCATTCAGTCAATCAGAGCTAACTTCAACACCAGTCAGTCGTACATCAAAAAGAACTTAAAAAACGTGACAGCTTTTAGTTCATATTGTCAATGGCAAAATGAAATAATGTGGTGGATTTTGGCAGCACACATGCTTTGTACATACCTATACTTTAACCTAGAGGTGACTCTGACACTATTAACTAGTCAGACAGGCCTCCCCAAGTGATGTAACCAGTAGCCATTACTTAGAAGTAGATGATTTGTCATACTGATCCTGCAGCTACCGACTCTGCAGTTTTCCTAACCTACCCTGTAGTGAACTTTACAAACCCTGCGGTGACCTTTACCGACCCTGCAATGGCATACCGGGTTGGCAACAAGATGGCCCCTCTAGCCAGAGCTCTAAGAAGATCTATATCAACTCCCGAGGACGTATCCAGGACCTAGCTACCTCCACTTACTGTCTACCTGGATAGTAAGGCTAATTAGACTAAGGACTTAATTGTATAGCTTATTCCATTGCCACTAGACGCCTTATCCATTTAACATTGTGTGATTTTGTATGTATTGTCATCTGATTGGTTGTAGCACTTCCTGCTATGTTTTATTGGTTGCACCAACATGATGCAATACACTTCCTGTGATCAGCCTATAAAAGGCTGCTTTTTCATATATACTTTGCCACTTATCACTTGCTGCTTGTGCTTTGGACTTCTCTAGGCGATTGCCTCCCTAGAGTTTGATATGTGGACAATAAATGTATTCTATTACATAAAACTTTGCTTAGTTTGTCTGAGCCGAGGGCTCACTAGTAGTGAAGTCATTACCGACTTCTCTGTTGCTACCAGCAGGTCTATACCGACCCTGCGTTACCTCTAGGAGAGAGGTGTTGCTTTGCTGTTTCACAAGCTAGTGCTGTGAACGGCTGTTGTCAGTAGACGGCAGTAGGAGCCCTGCAGACACAAAAATCCACTACAATAATAGGGTTCTGTTATGGAAAATTTTTGAATTTGTCAAATAAATGCACTTGAGTCGCACACCAAAGTAAATTACTCACTCCAGCTCCGTCAGCACCTTCTGCTCCTTGTACACTTCCTGCCCCCTCTGCACCACCTGCACATTCTGGTTCCAAGGCTACAGAAGCTGCAACAGCTTCTGCTAGTAGCTCCTCTTCATATATAGCCAGCTCCTCAGCCTCTGTCTGTGCTGGTGGAGGGTCTCCTCTTGGATATACTCGTGGCTCTTTTGTGCTGGGCTCTGGCTCGATCTCAATGTTATTCTAGAAACCCGGGAATAAAAAAGTCTTTTAGCAAAAATTCTTTTGCTTTAGAAACGCATACTTTAGCAGTTATCAACGATCGTATTAGGCAAGATGGATAATGGTTAAATATTATAATGGTGATCGATGATAACGTATATAAATTGAAGGGCAATGCGTGGAGACAATTCAATGTTACAAAGGATCAAAATTATACCAGCTTCTCAACTCAGTTGTTATGCGTTAAAATTCTGTTTTTTACTAAATATCTTTTATTCAGTCAAGTAATGCTGAAGTCCAGCTTGACTTTTAACTCAAAGAAATGCAAACAACTTCATACCCAGCCTCCATTTTGATGAATCCATTCATCAATGCCTGAGCGATCTCTAAAGTACTCTATAGTCCACCGAATTATTTGATACACTTGCTCAGGGTTTTCTCTCTCATGCGCGATTGCGGCCAGCTCACTTGCAACTAAGAAAGCCTGCATTGCAGATAATGAAGTCAAGATAACAGCTTTTATTATCACATTAACATACATGACCAAACGCTCAAAAATCCTTTGTTTCATAAAAAAGTTTGTGTCCTAGGTTTGCCAAATGAAAGGCAATAAAAATAATCAGTTCCGCAAAGAGCTTAATCAATAAATTTTCATTTTGTTCAGAACTCAGGGGTCAACAAAAGTTAGCTAACTGAATAAAATGAAAATCAACTAGCATTTATTTTATTGTTAACAGGTCGTGAATGGAACTGAACACTAAATAAATTATAATGAGCAAATCCAATTTGCTCATTTTTATAGATCAGGTTTACTATCCTAAAAAAAATGTTACAAATCAACTACAATCGTTCAAAATGTACTAAATAAAAAAGGTCACTTTACAAACAGTGTTAATTTGAAGCGTTGCCGTTTTTGTTTTTTCTTGATTTTCTTGATTAGAAGTTATCTTTTTTTTGATTTGTTTGTTAATCTATAAGAACTCATCAAATAATTATGATGTTTTAAACCAATGTTCTGCTCCATAGGCGATATATTGAGTTACGGACACTTTTGTTTGACGAAGATGTCGCGAATATTTTTATTTCCTCCCGCAGCTCACGAATATCAGTGAGGAAAGTATGTTTTAAATAAAACTGCTTCATCATTTTAGGACTAGGTTTTGGACTACCAGCTTGAGGTGGAATGGAACGAAAGTGTCGATGTTCATTACGGACAACACATAAACTACCATTTTAATGCTCATTCCAGGAATAGAAAAGTTTACTGTTTTTGTCTAGGTAAACAACTTCTGTAATAAAAGTCAAAAAGAAACACTTCTGGGTGTAAACGCCAGAAGTTTCTTTTTCCTTAGCATAGTCGACATTTATTCCAGGTCTGTCAACATTTATTCCAGGAAGTGTTTGTTTTCATTCCAGTTATGTTTGCATTCAGCTTTTTTATGTTCATTCCCATCTGCACTTGTCCTGTTTCCTCATTTAAACAATATCATGCCAATTAAGTGACAGTATGTTCAATATACTCATTCAAACATTTTTTTTTCGATTTAAAGAAACCTAGATTCGAAGAATTAATTTCTTTTTGCATTTTAAAATAACTGATGCTGTTTTTTGTGAAAGAGTTGTAGCCCTAGATCATAGATAAGATGATGACTCAACTACAGCAGATAGAAGATTCGGCTGTAATACAAATTACAAACAGTAGTTTCACCATCATATGTACTTAGCTCCTGTGCAATAGTAGTAATATATGAGCAGATCTCCCTACCAATAATGTATTTGAAATTTTTCTCACCCATGTAATCGATGACCAATTCGGATCATTCGCAACATGGTTGAGCAACCTTTGAAATGCTTGCCGTCTCCCATCTTCCGATTGTTGGCACTCAACGATATTAGCTGCTTGTTGCAATGGAGGTGGACGATGACCTCCGGGGCTCGTCATAAGGCGTTCAAAAACGTCTGCAAAAAAGGTGTTCAACGAATTTGTGATTTTAGATCAAGTATTGTTTTAATTTATTTCACTAGCTTAAATGAAATAATTTCAATTGAAATATTGCTGTTGGTTTAATATTAAAAGTTAACACAAATTATGATCATGTAATAGATAGCACTTTTGGCAGCATAACAACTATTAATAAACTGTATATAATTATCTATCTATAAGTAAAAAGAAAATACTTTAGATTATTATAATTTGGGTAAATAAATCATTTGAATTTTTTTGAGCAATTAATTAAAGAATTATTTCTATTCAGCAAAAATCATATTGGTTCCATTTCTTTCAACTAAAACCCATATTGATTAAATTGGCTAATTTGTTTATAACTCACCATAGTCAGCTAGAATAAAACAAACGCGTGAATCAAGTGGGATGTCTACTGGATTAGGATCGATCCTTGCTATAATTGCATCTACATCCACATCATTTTCTTCGTCAAATCTGAAATAATCACAGACATTTAAAAGAATTAATCAATGGTCACTTTGAGCAAGCTACTGCTACGGTTTTGTATAGAAGCTGAGGGTACAAATGCATTTAATTTCATTTTAATTCATTTCTGGTAGAGATTATTAAAAATTGAAAGTAAAACCTCTAAAACCGTAGATTTCATCTCCACAGCCTGAAAATACAAATGAGACCTTTTTCAATTTCAAGGAGTGTTTTAAAAATACTTGACTCCCATTAAAATAAAAAAATATAATTCCAGCAAAACGGACTTTCGGGTATACTCAAACTTTTGTGTCTGTTTAAAACTAAAGTGAAACAAATTAACAGCTGCCAAGCTGAACGGTTCTGTGACGATATTGTCCAGGGTTTGGTGTTATTCGTTAGCAAAGCACCTGCACAAGTTTCCCACAGTTACAGTGTAAGACAGTGTATTTTATTTGGATGAATTATTCTGTGTTTTTGTGTGTTCAGTCAGGAAGGACCACAAGGGTTGAATTGTCTATTCCGAATATTTGAGAGGGTCAAAGGACTTTGTGCCGTAGGTCGGCTAGCGGCCGTATGCAGCAATGGTCGAAACGACCAATCACTTTCCACCAAGCTTCATCTACACGGGTAGCTGGTTGGTGAAATTTGTTGCTATTCTTGCGCTTCTGCTTGTGCTGGCCTCCTCAGTCAGTATAGTGTGAGTATTCTGAGAGTCAGGGTAACTCTGATTTATTTTACAAAGTTGAGAAACTAAATAGTACTGGTGAACAAAGGATCGTAAGCCACACCTTACGAGATCTTAGTATATCATAAAATAATTTTTTACAATTTCGTGGAAAAACCTCTTACATGAATAATTAATAATTAAGATATAAAAATATCTGGAAGTGATTAGCGATAAAATATAATATATGAATATAAAAGCTGTTGCCAGGGAAACTGTTGATTTCGATGGCGCCCCTCACAATATTTAACAGTCCTGCCATCAGGAAAATTTTTCAAGTTTATCCATTTATCTTTTAACAACTCTCATGCAAATTTAATCAAGCTCAAACGTAAAATAAAAATGGATTTTGGTCTGCTTTCCACAAAATTCCGCTAGTCTAGAGTATTCTACCTCTCTCCAGAGGGGACACTGCGCCAGTATGACAGTGAGTACTATGATAGTTACTGCTGAATCGGTTGGCAGGCACAGAGCCCACGGCTCAGACAAACTACACAGAGTGCTGTTTGAATAGTGGCTTTATTCATTAAAAACCAAAGTCCTAGGGTGGCTATCACTAGAGTGATTGGCAAGACACAATGAATGAATGCAATGAGTGTGAACAGAATCAGCCCTTTTATAGGCAGGCAGGCAGGAAACTATTTGCATAATATACATACGAGTAAATGCACAGGAAGTAATGATCAATTTGAACAAACATAGAAACAGGAAGCGAATCATACAACAAGTAAGGGTTAAAACTAAATGGTGCCAAGTGGCTAAAAGGTGGGTCCTGTCTCCATTGTCCAATCATAGGCTCTGCAGGGCTCCAAGGCTAGATCTAGCTTGTGGTTGTCTTTTCCGTCATTCCGAGGAAGGGTACTTCCGGTTCTTGTACTAGGGTATGATCCTAGGTAGTTTTACGGATCTTCAACTATGACTGCCAATTTTTAGCGGCCCTGTGTCACCATACTGGGTAGGTAAGGGGTCAATACCGGCCCGCAGGAGTCAATACCGGCCCTGCATGCAGTGCTACTGGCACAACATGGCATTCCATTAATGCAGCATCTTTACGATGGCCGTGGGTGGCACCCCGGCATGCTGATGTAGATGTTTGATTGATAACAACCACTGACATTCAAACTAACACCACAAAATGTTAATTAAAAGCTAAATAAATTGAAGAAAAATTATTTAGTTGTTTAAAATAATTATTATAACTAATAAACCATATAAAGGAAACTTTCAAGCTTTTTTACGATTTCCAAAATTTTTGAGATTGATAGATGCCAGCCTAATGCCAACCAAACTACATATTTCTTTCTGTCAAATTTCACTATAGTTTACTCAGTGACCATTTAATCTCAAGCTTCATACCATGGGCTGCTATTACCTTCGTAAAATCAGTTCAATGAGAACATCTGATGTTTTAATTGGAATTGGCACTCCTGCCATTTCTACAATTTTCTGGCCACTCCGCAGCCTGTCAGCATTCAGATGAAAAATTGATGGAAGAAAAGTTTCTTTAAAATATGACAAAAATGCAATGTTTGACAGAAAATAAATTTCACACATACTTTTAACTATAATTTAATCTTATCATTCATTATTTGAACAAAACCTTAGTTGTAAGTTTCGAAAAGAAAATTTTAAAAAGCATGTTTTGAAAGTGTTCTTAAACCAAAGCTGGCAGTTACAAAAATTACTGTAATAACCACAAAGTTCTTGAAGCCACTATTACAAAATAATAAAATCGAAAATAAATGTGACAATCGTAAGCTGCTAAAAAAACAAATGATAAAAATACTCAAAAACAACATTTTATCGGATCAAATTTAAAACAAGTATCTTGCAGGTTCTTTATTGGCAAACATTTTTTGAATTTAGAGCTGCACTTTGCACTTAAACACTTATATCAATGCATTTTAAAACAGCTTCAGAAGAAAAAAGTTATGATATTGTAAGACTCAAACTTAGCCTAAATCTTGCTCAGAATACAGATTTATAATAACAAAATATTTTTTTCCTGTTAAAGCAACTTGACAAACTGGTATATTTTTTTTAATTATTTCAACTCGGTTACTACGTAAGTAACAAGCACACACTACTGTGAAAGTTTCCTGATTTCAATAATTAACAAAAATTGTTAGAATGGTTGAAAAAATCAACAAAGTGAAATAACTAGATTGTTTGAGCAATACTTCATTTTCAGATAAACTTTATATTAGTAATTTGTTTCTTGCAATACTTTTTTCTTTCAAAGTTGAATGGCATGAACTCCACCAAAATTTGATGGTTATCACAAACAGATTTGGAATGATGCCACTGTTCAAAAACCTGAGTTTCATGCAGGAATTCACTTTCAATGAAATTTGATACAGCAAAAAGACATAAATAATGTAAAATATTTAGTCAATCCTTTACCAAACAGTTACAAGAGAAGTGTACTTGGTCAGCAGATGCACAGCAATGCTTGCTAGTCAGCACTACCTATAAAAGTAGTGATGGCTCTCTCCAATGCTATCTGTAGTACAGATAGCTTCGGGTTCCGCTGTGTTCAGGTGTAGGGGATTTTCATGTCACTAACATCTGCACACACAGTGTACAGACCTTCTGGCATCATTACTATAGCCATTGGATGGCCAGATTAACTGAAAAATCAATATCGAATTGACCGACCCTACATATGAGTCAGTACCGACCCTGCATGAGTCAGCACCTACAGTGCGTATGAGTCAGTACCGACCACGTATGAGTCAGCACCGACCCTGTATGAGTCAGCACCTACAGTGTGTATGAGTCAGTACCGACCATGTATGAGTCAGTACCGACCCTGTATGAGTCAGTACTGACCCTGCATGCACCATGCACGTCCAGCAGGAAGTGAGTCGGCACAGACTGAGAGATGGAAAATAGCCTAAGAGAAGCTAAAGACTTTATCCAGGAGATTATCACCCGTAACCCTGGAAAGACGAGGAACAGAGGCTGAAACGATCAAAGACTAACAGCAGGAAGTAGAAAAGATGATGATTGGCCCAGTGACTTGTAACTCCGCCTTCTACTTCTTGGCGCCATATCTTTTTAACCCTATATTGCATACTTGATTCGCTTGCTATTTATATCTGCCTGATCATTTGTGCATTCTATATTACTCTTATACTATTGGTAGCTTACTCATACTACCTTCTGTTACTTCCTGTAAACTGCCTAGAAAAAGGCAAAACTTTAGTTATAAAAACTCAGTTTGTATTGGGCTTTTACTTACTCGTATTCTGATGGAATAAATGCATGTTTACTCTAAAGCACTGAGTTATGCGTCTGACCCGAGGGCTCTTCACCAGTTGTGGAGTTGGGCATACTCCTCTACATCTCTTTCGGTGTAATACTGACCTGTTGTTGTCTCGAGGATAAAGAAAACTGGTGGCAGCATACCCGTCGAATTGCTACCAACTTCAACTGGTGATTTTATGCCCCGAAAATCAACTACAGACAAACTAACGGTATCAGGCAACCTGCCAAACTAAACACACAGAGTTTCAGATTATCAATACTTTATTAAGCTCAAGATACAGAAGCTCGTCTAGAAACTCTCGGTCCAAGCTCACAAGCAACTCTGACCGCTGGGCGAAAATGTGTCTATATTTATGTAGTGGAATATGTAAATAAAGCGATTGAAATAATAAGCTCCTGATTGGCTACAAAACATATCAGGTCATACATACATACATGAGTAAGCATAAAAAACATAACAGTAAGCAGACGCTAAACAAAACAATAACAAATATACTAACCAGTCATAAATGTGCAGGGTAATCATCTAGTAAAGGCGATAACTTCCTTGTCTTGGCTTCTAGCATCTTCTTCCGCCGCAACCAGCAGCGCTATCAACCAAACAAGCTTAGACTTGCTCAGCTAGCGCATTCCAGTGACTCACCTCCTGTGGTCAACAACATTCTAGCTACAAATTGCTACCAGTTTAGCAAGCGATGCCTGCAGCTAACCAACACAATGGCCACACTATGTAAAATCCATTACAATGAAATCAATATAGAAATATTGTAAATGTGAAGTTGTTGCGTTGCTCAACGCGAGTGCACCTGATACTATAAGTAATATATAGCTGGCACAAAAAAATGGTTTCTTTCTTTTTAAGCTTCTAAAAATAGCTTCAGAGTATGATATGATGTCTTGCCACCAGAATGCTACAAAAATTTTCCATGTAGCATTATTTTAAACCACATAAAAATCAATTTTAAAAAGACCTTACAGCACCAATTATTTTATAACTCCAGGTAATTTTTAGCAGGCGGATCAGTCTAGCGTGACGCTGTAGAAGAATACGTGCGAGCCTTGTTTTGTGGTTGTGGTGTAGTAATAATACTGATAACTAAAAAAATCTGTCACATAATAATATTATTATACTTCCATATTTTACAGGCCAAAAACATAGAGACCGTCATCATAAGAAGAAGAAGAAGAGCACAGCCACAGATGAAGATAATTTTTTTCTATAATAGTATTATGTGTATGTTTTTTTCTATGGTAACTATACGATAAATAATAAAGCAAATAACAACTTATAATAATATTATTATTGTTGTTAAGTAGATTGCTCGTACTGATTAATATTTTTCAAACGTGTATTGTTAGTTCTGTTTTATGTCAGTCATTTGATAAAAATATAAATTATGTTATAAAAACAAATACAATGTATTAATTTGATTTATTTCAATGACTAAGGTGATTGTGCATTTTTCACAAATCTTTGCGTAAGTAAAAACGGGATAGCAGATTGCACCGTAGTCATCGGATCAAAGATCACCTGAAATAGAATCACTCAGATATGCCAAACACCCTGCACTGCGTGTTGAATTCTCGGCAACAATCTAGCGTTTTCGCCCAAATCGCGGAAAAAAGTTTCAAAAAATAATTAACAGTAAGTTTTAGAAACATTAATTTTCAACCATAAATGTTACACCAAATTAATGATAACATGCAGCAATGACATGATTAGAATTTTTCCGAAAATAATAAACTAATAATGTGCTCGGAAGTTGATCATGGTGCTCGGAAAATAATTGTTTTCATGAAGGATTTCAAATATTATTTGCCAGCTCTAGAGCCTAGCCTTAGAATCAAATGAATGTAAAACTTTTGCGGACTAGCTTTACCTATTCCATGTAGTTTCGTCTTTTCGTCTAGCTGCCTTGAGTCCCAAGCTATTTGAAATATTCTGAAAGCAAGTTCGGGAAAAAAATGCCAAAAAACTATTACAAAATGACGTCCGGAGAGAATTTCACCGATTTCGCTTCGCTTGTGGAAATTCCTGTACTATCTATAATATAGGAGCAGATCTCTGTCATGGAGTCTAAGAATAAGGTTCTCCTGGTTCCAGGTGTACTTTTAGTTGGCCCCAGTTACCATGATAACCTAACATCGTATTAAGCTGTGTTTGAGCTTTGTTCATAATTAATACTTCATTAAGAAAAATAGAAAAAAAAAACAAGGCGCCATGGTTGGTAGGACTTGAAGGTTAATATGCGCCGAGCGACAACTTAAACTACTCTGTTTGCATAGCTTGCTTGGATCAAAATGGTAACAATTGCGGCTCCATGCCAAATAATTAGTTCTAGCCGTATAAAACCTAACAACTATTTTGTAGGTTTATCTTATAACTTACAGTGTTGAATAGAAACAACCAAAGCCTTTGCTCAAGCGGTTTAAGACTAAAGATAATATGTAACTTTCTAGTTTTCTTTAGCCCAAGTAGCTCCAAAAAAGGTAGATAAATTAGATAACTTGCTTTGAAATTGTAAAAATTCTAACGTAAAAACTGTCAGGTATTTGCTAGTTAATTTGAATGTCGTAAAAGAGGTAAGGTAAATCCAAAAGGAAGACATTTTAGCTTTCATCATACTTTATTGTCAAATAAAGCATCCAAACTCATTAAAGTAGCCATTACACTATCATTAACCCTCCGAACATTGATTGTGTCTATTTTGTTGGCAGGCTTAATGATCACCAAATGCAACATTTAATTTGCGCGTCTGCGTATAGGACCATAACACGACTGCTGTTGTTTGGGTGGAGATTGCGATAACCTTTGTGAATGCACAGGTTCATTAGATAATTGCCTGCTTTGAAAAGGAGGAGTAGTCACTTGTGTTCCACCATACGGGGAATGATACGCATTTGAATTTCCATAAGGAATAATTTCTGAATACCCTGCAGAAGTTGAAGGAGAAGATTGATAAAATTGTTGCTGGGATTGTTCAGGTCCATAAGAAGACTGATCCTGTGATACGTAAACTGGTAGTGAAGAAGCTTCCTCATCAAATATAATATCGTCTAGTGAAGATGGATTTGGTGCTGCGGAAGTGGAGCATGGGCTGAAAGGGAGTAAATTAGCTGCATTTTTAGATGAAACAGACATAGGCTGCAGTTTGGGTGGATCAATTGCTTCCTGCAAAAAATATTTTCATCTATCAGACATGATTTAGTTTTATCTCTCTTTAACTTATGCGGTTAAAAAGACTAAAGAAATATAATTCTGAAGAAGCTATTTTCCTACCCAGCCTCCATTGCATTCTATCCAGCGATTAATGTTGGAGTAGCATTCAAAGAATTCAACTATAAAATTGATGAGGCGGTAAAGTGAAGTTTCTGTTGAACACTCGTAAGCACGCAAAGCCAGTTCTTTTGTCATCAGAGTTACCTGTACAATAAATTACTCGAGTCAAACCAGTTTCATTTCATATAAGTTTAATAAATTATTTTCTACACAAAATGCCAAAGAAAAAATTATTTTCTTAAAATTCGTTCAATGGTTGTAATAACTTGAAAATATAAATTCTTATTTCTTGCCTAGGCGAATATTTTATCCTAGTATTACATAGCACAGCATACAATAAAAAGGATGATGTTGGGATGACATCTAATGGTTTTGAAATTCTTAGAAAGTCCAATAGAAACATCGAGGAGTTCTTTTTAGCGTTTGTGTTATTGTAGTGGATTTGCACAGTGTGACCTTTACCTGGCAGTGAGAGTTACACACTTTAGTGTTCACTGCATGCATTGGCAGCCAGCTGTTAGCTCATAAATGTTTACTACTGACCGGTGTGTTAGTAGATTAAACAACTAACTGACGGCGCTAGTCTGTTTACTCTGTTGGCTGGGTGCCAACCTTGATTGCCAGCAGGTTTAGGAAGAAGATAAAACTTACTCTTCACTTGCGTTAGTAGAGGTAATCAACAGCAGAAATTTGTATTAGTTAATTGGATGCTAATTCGCCTGTTTATTCAAAATTCTTGTCTTGTTGCTTACTTTGCAGCCTGTTCATTCATAGAATATTATATTGTTACATTCTGAACTGCCTTATTTACGTATCTGAGCATCCTTGATTAAATGAATACAGCTGTTACTTCCTGTGCTTGGATAACCACTTGTGTGCTTGTATTGTGCAATTATGTTTTTGACATTTGAGTATACCCATAACAATACAGGCAGTTACATTTATTTTACTCCAAACTTGAACCTGGTTAGTCTGGCAGATTTCCTTACTGTGTTGTACAGTGAAAATCCACTACAGTATTCCAGTTTGTACCGCTTATAGTACTCCTTGGTTGATAGTAGAAGGGACGTTATTTGCCACCTAGCGCTTTTACAGTAAGATCCAACATGGATCTTGGTTGTAACACTGCGAGAGAGTGTTGTAGTGGGCAGCAGAGAGTATCCTGCCGTCAGCACTATCTCTAGTAGTGCTTGATAAAGGTTGCGACCAAACCGCTTACAATCTTACTATCCACTTTCGTTTCCAATTTTGAAAAAAATTAAAATTCTTAGCTTATTTGACTAGTGACTACCATTTTTTGTTATTAATGAATTAGACTTGAGTGAGAGTCGTGTAAGATAATTAGGAAATCCTTAGCAGTTTTGAAGGCTTCGAGATCAACAGATGTCATCCCAGTACCAAAATAATGATGGGATACATGAGCAAAGTAGCACTGCACTTAGTCCAGGTGCAAAGTCACGATTGGTTAAAATATGGTTAAGGCTTTTACGTATGTTGTTCTATTAATTTCGAGAAATTACTTACAAAATATTTTAGAATATTTTAAATAGTTAATTTAAAGATGAATTATATAAACGATCTTTGGCAGTTGCTTTAAAAACAGCCATCTTTTCTCCTCTTAGATATAGTAGGTATACCAATCCAAAAGTACGCACAACTCTCTGATATTTGCTGGTGACCAACAGCGGACTTGAAAGTTTGAAATGGTAAAAATCTTTGAGACTTCTAAGGTTGATTAGTATTATTTGGGAAATACTAAATGTTATGAAATTTGCTACATACTAGTAACATTATATAAATTCACAAAGTTTATCAACAAGTAGCCCAGCTAAATTAGTAAAAATAAATTTTGGTTGTGCTATTAGTTTTGTTTTTGCTAATTGATACTTCAAAACATTTACAAATCTAAAGTACTTTATTCCTAAGAACTGTGACGCATTGCCCCAGTTTTCAAACAATAGCTGATCTTATTAATTTATCAATGTATCATATATTATTTTTAGCAAATATTTCTTCATTGAGTGAGAAAATGAAAATCATGGATATTGAATTAGGGTACTCTTTAGAGAATACCTGGCCAATGTATCCCCAGATGGAATGTATAGCTTCAAGCCTGTTATGTTCCATGCTGACTAGATTTCCAAGGAACTCGACTAATTCCTTTCTGGTACTTTCTACCATCGGGTCAGAATGATTCAGTCTGTCAGACCATGTAGTGTTTTCTGTCAATTCTTTCTCTGAAGAAGAGCGACATAATCAATACAATAGTTGTCTGTTATACGGCTTTGGTGGCAACAGCAGATAACTTAGAGGTTTAGTGCTAGGATGATATATCTTGGTCCTAAATCTCTAAGATCTTTCAGTCATCTATTAACCGACAGAATTTAGATTCAAATGAATTTAATGACTTAATCATAGCGAAAAATGGCGTGTTATGATGACATCTAGTGGACCTAAGGTCCTACAAAAACTTTTAGTTTTCTTAATTATTTTTAATCAACTCTGATGTAAGCTTGGTTAAATTTAATTGTTTGATAATAATAAAAAGTGTTAATTAATACTCTGACAATATTAATTGTTTGAAAATTTTTTAAATGAATTTGGTAAGTAATGACACAAAATCTAAAAAATGCAATCATCAGGAATTCTTCAAGATTTCCCAAAAATTTTCAGGACACCAAAATGTCACCCTAACACCGAAATGGCAATTAATTAATAGTTAAATAAACATAAGGTTTTAATTGTTCAAAAATTTTCGAATGAATCTGGTAAGTAATAACGCAAAGTAGAAGAAGGAAATCCTCAAGAGTTTTTAGGACTTCCAAAAAGTCTTCGTAACCAATGGATGTCATTTCAACACCAAATATCTTTTCACCAGAAATGGTTGACAGAACTGTAAATGCTTACCACACTTGGTAGGGAGATCTGCTCATATATTACTACTCTTACCATAGTTTCGCAGGACTTTTATAATGTGAGGATTTGCCTCCGTTGGCCTTTCGTTATTATAGAGTTTCTGTAGAAGACGGTTAACGCAAATCATATCAGTGTTTGGCAACCTGCACAACAGAAATTATTATTATTAAATTCAGTAAATAACAAAAACTGGTGTTGTAATGAAATCTATCGGAATTAAATTTTCTGGGAAATCTTGAAGAACTTCTGCGAATTTACTTTGTAGAATTTGTGTTATCAATTACCATGTTCATCAAAAATTTTAAAACAACTAAATTTTTATGCGCATTTAAGTTTTACTTAACAATTTTTTGGTGGTTATTAGGTATATTCGCGACCTGGATCGATCAGTACAATAAATTTTAATAAATAATATTTTTCGAAATTTATTTAATGCAAATGGGTCGGTAGCAATACTTTTAATGGATCGCAAAATACCGTCTCCACGAGCAACAAAATACTAATTTGCGAGGCATACTCATAGGTTGCAAACAGTACCGACCCATAACATAAAAATTAATATAAACCCACGTGGGTGACGTTTGTTTCAAAGCAGTTCATTCTCGGCATCATTTATTATTATTTTATTGTTATATACTATTAATTACTATATATGTTGTTTATTATTATCAATCATTATGACTTCCATGTACAATATTGATATATTGGAAACAGATTGATCAAAATAATGGAAACAGAGCTATTTTACTAAAACAATAAAGATAAATGTTATAGTTAATCGAGAATGAATTGTTTTGAAATAAACGTTGTCAACCGGACAAATGTAAAGCTGTTATTCTTTGACTCGCTACCACTATCTGCTACTTACCAATGCATCATGCTAATAGTACCGGTAAGGAATCAACAACACGATAACCGTCGCTGATGAATTGCTTACATATGTAAATTGGAATTTGTATGCCCTCACATCTGATTCGGACCAATGGATATTGTTTCTTATTATTATATAATAAAAATTGAACGCCTGGATCGATGCGTTCACTGCCAATTGATGTGGATCCCAAATATGACTAATAGAAAATTTTCATTGATCCAGGTCGCAAATACGCCTATAGAACAATAAATTTTAATCAATTCTATGTGAGAGTTAATTAAAGTCAATTAAGAAATTTTGTGGATTTTGTCATCCTACCGCCTAAAAATGTGTGAGCAGAAACTTTGATTAACCATACGAGGTGCGGGGAGTTAGCAACAGCATTTGACACTTTTGACTAGATCATCACTCAAATAAACTTCTTAGTCAAAGCAAAAGCGAGCTTCTAATATAATTTAGGTAGAGTTACATCAAACCAAACTTAGTTTCACACCCATAATTATAGACGGTTACAATAAGTAATTTACCCTCTCAATATCAAAGTATACAACACATCCAAAGTTGTTGCTGGATATGCATTAGCCATCGTCACTTATTGCTCGATCTACGACCAGGTTTTTTCTCGTTTATTTACAAATTACAGTTATGTGAAACATTTATTCATCGAAATGTTTAAATAACAATGTTTTGTGGAATGTCTATTTGAAGCTGGAACCAGAACTACCATGCAAAAATGAAATACAGCATCAATATTTTTATCATTTACTTTAATGTTTTAGAAGTTTTTCTGAAGTTTAAAATATTTTTGTGAACTATTTTACTAACTCCTGCCAGATGATTTTCTTCCACCCACGCTGTTAATTGTCAAACCGTAATTAGTTGCGGGTATATTCTGTAGTTAGACTAACCATCCCAATTAACAATTACAAAAATAATGAGGTTGTTAGGTTTGAAAAATGACTACGGCAGCAATGGTTTTTGCCAGTCCATATGAAATGATTTTTTTGGTGCTGGAAAGACATCTATCAGCCCTCAAGCCCTGAGAAATCCTTAAGATTTCGTAATTATTTTTTGATTAATTCTCAAGAAAATTGAATTAATTTTACTTATTTAATAATGCCAAAAAAATGTAATAATAGTTGAAGGAACATAAAACATCAATAGTTTTAAAATTTTAAAAGGAATATGGCAACTGATAACACAAATTTAAAAAAATGAAATGCTTAGGAATTTTGACCTATCTATGTCATCCCAACACCAAATTTTTTAATTAATTTTCAAATTTTTCTCAACTGGCTATGTATCTGGTTTTTTGTGCAAAATGATTTACGTGTAGGACTTTTCAGACATGGTAATACTATATAAGAGCTTTGTTTGGAAATCCTTTACTCAAGTTGAGGCTTCATGCTTAATATTTTTTATTCTATTATTATATTTTTATTGAGATAACTAGTATCAGTTTGCTAACTATAATATTATTACATGGAGATGCATGCATGCATGCACAAACATTGATAATTCAAAGACAAGCAAGTTACACTAATCATGTGTCAAAAAAGTAGTATACAGACATTTATAAAAAAAATTTATATCCATTAAAACATGCAAAGAGCAATATAATCTGCTTGATTTTAAGTAAAATAAATGCCGCAGATTTAATATTAGTAGTAATATATGAGCAGATCTCCCTACCAAGTGTTTTTTTGTGGTTCTGGTCTTGGGGGTTATGCAATGAGTTACGACGTTGGGTGAATTCGCCGAGTTTATATTGTATTTCATTTTAAGAGGTACTTGAGTGGCATTTGAGTGGCATTTAAGTGGCATTTGAGTTTTGATTATTTTTTTACTTGATTTGAACTCATATGGCAGCTAGATTTTGAATGTATGGCATTTAAGTTTTGATACTTTTTTCACATAATTTGAACTCATATGGCATCTTGAGAGAGAGGAGAGAGGAGAGAGGAGAGAGGAGAGAGAAAGGAGAGAGGAGTTTTATCTACATTGAATAACTATATTGATCAAAAATGAAACATTATATGATTATATACATTGATTACATAATAAGTAGGGAAAATCTTCCTATATAATATAGCTAGAGTCAGTAAATACTAAGTAATACAAAGCACTACAACTTGTAATGACAATCAATGTATACATACATACATATGGTATCTTGAGAGAAAGAAAGAGAGAGAGGAGAGAGGGAGAGAGAGAGGAGAGAGGAAGAGAGAGAGAGAGGAGAGAGGAGAGAAGAGATATATATGGTATCTTGAGAGAAAGAAAGAGAGAGATTTTTTAGTTTTCTATACATTCATGTATATATGGTTAATTATGTACATATTTATGGGTATATTTATATCTACATAGAGAGAGGAAAGAGGAGATATATCTACATTGAATAAATATATTGATCAAAAATGAATCATTGTATGATTATATACATTTATTACATAATAAGTAGGGAAAATCTTCCTATATAATATAGCTAGAGTCAGTAAATACGCACATGTCCATATTCATGTACATGTGCATAAGTGGACATGAATACGTACATGTCCATATTCATGTCCATATTCATGTCCATATTCATGTCCATATTCATGTCCATTTATGTACATGCCCATATTCATGTCCATCTATGTACATACCTATGTTCATATTTATGTACATGTGCATGTCCAAATTCATGTTCATATTAACATTTTATAGCTATGTACAGAGGAGAGAGAAGAGAGGAGAGAGAGAGATTTCTTAGTTTTTTATACAACCATGTATATATGGATAATTATGTTCATATTTATGGATATATTTATATCTAGATTGAATAATATACATTTATGACATAATAACTATATTGAATGCTACAAAATATGTTGGAAAATCACCAAATTAGTCCTCTAGATGGTTAAAATTTACAGTATTTGGGAAATAACTGCAAGAGAGGGGAGAGGAGTATTTGGTAGAGGAGAGAGGAGAGAGAGGAGGCTTGAGCGTAAATATTTCTTTTAGTTATTTACATAATAAGTATATTGAATACTATAAAATATCTTGGAAAATAGTCAAATTAGACCTCTAGATGGTTAAAATTTACAGTATTTGGGAAATAACTACAATAAAAAACATTATGAATGTATGGCATTTAAGTATTGATAGTTTTTTACATAATTCGAACTCATATGGTATCTTGAGAGAAAGAAGAGAGGAAAAGAGGAGAGAGGAGGGGAAATAAGTGCACTCAAATGAAAAAAATAAATGAAGCTAGATATTCATCTATTTGTATATATCCACAAGAAAACTGGGGTATTAGGTGAAATATTCTTTTATTCCATTCAATTTTCATTAATTTTATTTGAGTTGAAGTATTATTTACAATGGTTAGAAATTATTAAAATTACTGCTCAATCCTTTATCCAACACCTACAATAATTCTTAGTGATAGTAGTGTAATGAGACAGAGTAATAATCTACACACACCTTGTTCACTATGTATGCTGTAGCACATGTTTTTCCTTTAGTTATCTGCAGTTACTTCAATTGGATCTTATCCAGATGTTTTATAGTCTTTGCTGCTACTGCGTTTTGTCTCAAACAAGAGTCCAAAGTAGGCATTGTGTCTAGAAAATACAAAAAAACTGATTGTTACAATTGATTCATTTTTTTTCATTGGCTTTATCTACATAAAGTAGCGAAGAAAAAGTTTGTGTGAGTATGAAACTATGTAGTAGAGATAAATTTATATCTAGGTTCAATTAGCATTAAATAATCACTTATTATTTTGTTAATAATAAATAATTAGAGTCAGTTACTTTACAGTTTTTTATACAACCATGTATATATGGATAATTATGTACATATTTATGGTTATATTTATATCTAGATTGAATAATATACATTTATGACATAATAACTATATTGAATGCTACAAAATATGTTGGAAAATCACCAAATTAGTCGTCTAGATGGTTAAAATTTACAGTATTTGGGAAATAACTGCAAGAGAGGAGTATTTGGTAGAGGAGAGAGGAGAGAGGAGAGAGGAGGCTTGAGCGTAAATATTTCTTTTAGTTATTTACATAATAAGTATATTGAATACTATAAAATATCTTGGAAAATAGTCATAAAAATAAATAATTAGAGCTTTCTACTAGTGTTAAATGATTATTGATTATTTTTTACCTTATCACCACTTAGAGCCAGATGATTTAATTAACTAAAGACAAATAATTGTTTTAGCGTTTCTTACCTTGATGCTCTCCTAGTAGCTGTAGTAGATGATGCTTCTCCGCTTGCTGTTGAAGAACTGGATGCTTTCTATGTGAAAACAGTGGCTCTTAAATAGCTAAAGTTGCACTGATTAAACCCTATGAATCAGCATTTTTTCCAATGCTTTCGCGGGAATAAAAACTGTTTATTCCCGCGAAAGCAACGGTTTCCATTCGCGTGAAAATAAATTATTTATTCCCGCGAAAGCATTGGTTTGTATTCGCGGGAAAATAAAATTTTTATTCCTGCGAAAGCAACAGGTTCCATTCGCAGGAGAATAAATTATTTATTCCCGCGAAAGCATTGGTTTGTATTCGCAGGAAAATAAAATTTTTATTCCCGCGAAAGCAACAGGTTCCATTCGCGGGAAAATAAATTATTTATTCCCGCGAAAGCATTGGTTTGTATTCGCAGGAAAATAAAATTTTTATTCCCGCGAAAGCAACAAGTTCCATTCGCGGGAAAATAAATTATTTATTCCCGCGAAAGCATTGGTTTGTATTCGCGGGAAAATAAACTTTTTATTCCTGCGAAAACATTGGTTTGTATTCGCGGGAAAATAAAATTTTTATTCCTGCGAAAGCAACAGGTTCCATTCGCGGGAAAATAAATTATTTATTCCCGCGAAAGCATTGGTTTGTATTCGCAGGAAAATAAACTTTTTATTCCCGCGAAAGCAACAAGTTCCATTCGCGGGAAAATAAATTATTTATTCCCGCGAAAGCATTGGTTTGTATTCGCGGGAAAATAAATTTTTTATTCCTGCGAAAACATTGGTTTGTATTCGCGGGAAAATAAAATTTTTATTCCTGCGAAAGCAACAGGTTCCATTCGCGGGAAAATAAATTATTTATTCCCGCGAAAGCATTGGTTTGTATTCGCAGGAAAATAAAATTTTTATTCCTGCGAAAGCAACAAGTTCCATTCGCGGGAAAATAAATTATTTATTCCCGCGAAAGCATTGGTTTGTATTCGCAGGAAAATAAAATTTTTATTCCCGCGAAAGCAACAAGTTCCATTCGCGGGAAAATAAATTATTTATTCCCGCGAAAGCATTGGTTTGTATTCGCGGGAAAATAAAATTTTTATTCCTGCGAAAACATTGATTTGTATCCGCGGGAAAATAAAATTTTTATTCCTGCGAAAGCAACAGGTTCCATTTGCGGGAAAATAAATTATTTATTCCCGCGAAAGCATCGGTTTGTATTCGCAGGAAAATAAAATTTTTACTCCCGCGAAAGCAACAAGTTCCATTCGCGGGAAAATAAATTATTTATTCCCGCGAAAGCATTGGTTTGTATTCGCGGGAAAATAAAATTTTTATTCCTGCGAAAACATTGGTTTGTATTCGCAGGAAAATAAAATTTTTATTCCTGCGAAAGCAACAGGTTCCATTCGCAGGAAAATAAATTATTTATTCCCGCGAAAGCATTGGTTTGTATTCGCAGGAAAATAAAATTTTTATTCCCGCGAAAGCAACAAGTTCCATTCGCGGGAAAATAAATTATTTATTCCCGCGAAAGCATTGGTTTGTATTCGCAGGAAAATAAAATTTTTATTCCCGCGAAAGCAACAAGTTCCATTCGCGGGAAAATAAATTATTTATTCCTGCGAAAGCATTGGTTTGTATTCGCGGGAAAATAAAATTTTTATTCCTGCGAAAACATTGGTTTGTATTCGCGGGAAAATAAAATTTTTATTCCTGCGAAAGCAACAGGTTCCATTCGCGGGAAAATAAATTGCTTATTCCCGCGAAAGCAACAGTTTCTATTCGCATGAAAATAAATTATTTATTCCCGCGAAAGCAACAGTTTCTATTCACCTGAAAATAAAATATTTATTCCCGCGAAAGCAACAGTTTCTATTCGCCTGAAAAAAAATTATTTGTTCCCGCGAAAGCATTGGAAAAAATGCTGATTCATAGGGTTTTATCAGTGCAACTTTAGCTATTTAAGAGCCACTGTTTTCACACAGAAAGCATCCAGTTCTTCAACAGCAAGCGGAGAAGCATCATCTACTACAGCTACTAGGAGACCATCAAGGTAAGAAATGCTAAAATAATTATTTGTCTTTAGTTAATTAAATCATCTGGCTCTAAGTGGTGATAAGGTAAAAAATAATCAATATCAATAATTATTTAACACTAGTAGAAAGCTCTAATTATTTATTTTTAAATTTTATGCTAATAACATCTAAGCTATTTCTTTGTAAGATCACAGACTTTGACATTACCAAAATTGTGTGTTTGCCCGAGCACTAGTAAAGTAACCGACTCTAATTATTTGTTATTACCAAAATAATTATTTAATGTTAGTTGAACCTAGATATAAAGTTATCTCTACTAGATAGTTTCATACTCACACAAACTTTTTCTTCGCTACTTTATGTAGATAAAGCAGATGAAAATAAATGAATCAATTGTAACAATCAATCTTTTGTATTTTGTAGACACAATGCCTACTTTGGACTCTTGTTTGAGACAAAACGCAGTAGCAGCAAAGACTATAAAACATCTGGTCAAGATCTACCAACACCAATGATAGATCTAACACAACATGACTTTTTCTCCTACTTATATGATACCAAACCAATGAAGAGTCAAACTACATGAATTTTGAAGACAGCACACTTCTTCAACACAGCAAGAATTCCTTTTAAGACCTACCACCTACTTAGATGATGCCAAACCAATGAAGACTCAAACTACATGGATTTTGAAGACAGCACACTTCTCCAACACAGCAAGAATTCCTTTCAAGATCTACCTCCTACTTAGATGATACCAAACCAATAAAGACTCAAACCACATGGATTTTGAAGAATTCCTTTCAAGATCTACCACCTACTTAGATGATACCAAATCAATGAAGACTCAAACTACATGGATTTTGAAGACAGCACACTTCTCCAACACAGCAAGAATTTCTTTCAAGATCTACCACCTGCTTAGATGATACCAAACCAATGAAGACTCAAACTACATGGATTTTGAAGACAGCGCACTTCTCCAACACAGCAAGAATTCCTTTCAAGATCTACCACTTACTTAGATGATACCAAACCAATGAAGACTCAAACTACATGAATTTTGAAGACAGCATACTTCTCCAACACAGCAAAAATTCATTTCAAGATCTACCACCTACTTAGATGATACCAAACCAATGAAGACTCAAACTACATGGATTCTGAAGACAGCACACTTCTCCAACATAGCAAGAATTCCTTTCAAGATCTACCACCTACTTAGATGATACCAAACCAATGAAGACTCAAACTACATGGATTCTGAAGACAGCACACTTCTCCAACATAGCAAGAATTCCTTTCAAGATCTACCACCTACTTAGATGATACCAAACCAATGAAGACTCAAACTACATGGATTCTGAAGACAGCACACTTCTCCAACATAACAAGAATTCCTTTCAAGATCTACCACCTACTTAGATGATACCAAACAAATGAAGACTCAAACTACATGGATTTTGAAGACCACATACTTCACATGGATTTTGAAGACAACACACTTCTCCAACACAGAAAGAATTCCTTTCAAGATCTACCACCTACTTAGATGATACCAACTCAATGAAGACTCAAACTACATAGATTTTGAAGACAGCACACTTCTTCAACACAGCAAGAATTCCTTTCCCAACACAGCAAGAATTCCTTTCAAGATCTACAACCTACTTAGACAATACCAAACCAATGAAGACTCAAACTACATGGATTTTGAAGACAGCATACTTCTCCAACACAGCAAGAATTCATTTCAAGATCTACCACATACTTAGATAATACCAAACCAATGAAGACTCAAACTACATGAATTTTGAAGACATCACACTTCTCCAACACAGCAAGAATTCCTTTCAAGATCCACCACCTACTTAGATGATACCAATCCAATGAAGACTCAAACTACATGGATTTTGAAGACAGCATACTTCTCCAACACAGCAAGAATTCATTTCAAGATCTACCACCTAAGCACACTTCTTCAACACAGCAAGAACTCCTTTTAAGACCTACCACCTACTTAGATGATGCCAAACCAATGAAGACTCAAACTACATGGATTTTGAAGACAGCACACTTCTCCAACACAGCAAGAATTCCTTTCAAGATCTACCTCCTACTTAGATGATACCAAACCAATAAAGACTCAAACCACATGGATTTTGAAGAATTCCTTTCAAGATCTACCACCTACTTAGATGATACCAAATCAATGAAGACTCAAACTACATAGATTTTGAAGACAGCACACTTCTCCAACACAGCAAGAATTCCTTTCCCAACACAGCAAGAATTCCTTTCAAGATCTACCACCTACTTAGATGATACCAAACCAATGAAGACTCAAACTACATGGATTTTGAAGACAGCACACTTCTCCAACATAGCAAGAATTCCTTTCAAGATCTACCACCTACTTAGATGATACCAAACCAATGAAGACTCAAACTACATGGATTTTGAAGACAGCATACTTCTCCAACACAGCAAGAATTCATTTCAAGATCTACCACCTACTTAGATGATAAAAACCAATGAAGACTCAAACTACATGGATTTTGAAGACAGCACACTTCTCCAACGCAGCAAGAATTCCTTTCAAGATCTACCACCTACTTAGATGATACCAAATCAATGAAGACTCAAACTACATGGATTTTGAAGACAGCACACTTCTAAAACACAGCAAGAATTCCTTTCAAGATCTACCACCTACTTAGATGATGCCAAACCAATGAATACTCAAACTACATGAATTTTGAAGACAGCACACTTCTCCAACACAGCAAGAATTCATTTCAAGATCTACCACCTACTTAGATGATACCAAACCAATGAAGACTGAAACTACATGGATTTTGAAGACAGCATATTTCTCCAACACTGCAAGAATTCCTTTCAAGATCTACCACCTACTTAGATGATACCAAACCAATGAAGACTCAAACTACATGGATTTTGAAGACAGCATACTTCTCCAACACAGCAAGAATTCCTTTCAAGATCTACCACCTACTTAGATGATTCCAAACCAATGAAGACTCAAACTACATGGATTTTGAAGACAAGATGATACCAAACCAATGAAGAGTCAATGTTACACAACATTACTTTCTCTCCGACTTAGATGATACCAAACCAATGAAGACTCAAACTACATGGATTATACTTCGATGATGCTGAAAAAACTGTCCAGAACAAGAGCTCAAGAAGCTAATCTATAACTCAAGACAATCATATCACTATAGGTGAGTTTTACTAATTTTTACCATAAATTAAACAAAATGCTGAATCTATACATTTTCCAAGTGAAAAACAGACTTTTTTGGTGAAATTAGTGTATTTTTTACAACAAAATGCTGAATATATACATTTTCCATGTGAAAAAAGGACTGTTTCGGTGTAAATAATGTCATTTTTTACAACAAAATGCTGAATACATACATTTTCCAGGTGAAAAAAGGACTTTTTTGATGTAATTAGTGTGTTTTTTTACAACAAAATGCTGAATATATACATTTTCCAGGTGAAAAAGGGACTTTTTTGATGTAATTAGTGTATTTTTTACAACAAAATGCTGAATATATACATTTTTCCAGGTGAAAAAAGGACTTTTTTGGTGTAAATAATGTATTTTTTTACAACAAAATGCTTAATATATGCATTTTCCAGGTGAAAAAAGGACTTTTTTGATGTAATTAGTGTGTTTTTTTACAACAAAATGCTGAATATATACATTTTCCAGGTGAAAAAGGGACTTTTTTGATGTAATTAGTGTATTTTTTACAACAAAATGCTGAATATATACATTTTTCCAGGTGAAAAAAGGACTTTTTTGGTGTAAATAATGTATTTTTTTACAACAAAATGCTTAATATATGCATTTTCCAGGTGAAAAAAGGACTTTTTTGATGTAATTAGTGTATTTTTTTACAACAAAATGCTGAATATATACATTTTCCAGGTGAAAAAAGGACTGTTTTGGTGTAAATAATGTATTTTTTTACAACAAAATGCTGAATATATACCTTTTCCAGGTGAAAAAAGGACTTTTTTTGATGTAATTAGTGTATTATTTACAACAAAACGCTGAATATATACATTTTTAAGGTGAAAATAGGACTTTTTTGATGTAATTAGTGTATTTTTTCACAACAAAATGCTGAATATATACATTTTCCAGGTGAAAAAAGGACTTTTTTGGTGTAAATAATGTATTTTTTACAACAAAATGTTGAATATATACATTTTTCCAGGTAAAAAAAAGCACTTTTTTGGTTAATTAGTGTATTTTTTACAACATATTTATAAAACAAGTATTTTTTGTTTTGTTTTAGATAGATGAAAGAGAATCAAAAGCACTTGGTGAAAATAATGCTCAAGAAAAAACAAGTTGAACAATGTAACTTGGTGAGTTATTTCCCTTTTCTAATAATGTAAACTATCCAATGTGACTAGAACTATAATTCAAATTCATGTAATTATTTTACATTTTTGCTTAATCATTCTATACTAATACATAACTTTTTTATTTTAGTTCATTACGAAATTAAAAGCACATAGAACAGAAGTCTTCCTTCCTAAGATATAGCATCAGTACATCAAAGACAACATTGTAAAGGAACAAACTATGCATTAAGTGTTATTACTTTGTATTTATTACAAGTTGTAGTGCTTTGTATTACTTAGTATTTACTGACTCTAGCTATATTATATGGGGAGATTTTCCTTACTCATTATGTAATAAATGTATATAATCATACAATGATTCATTTTTAATCAATGTTATTATTCAATTTAGATATATCTCCTCTCTCCTCTCTCTATGTAGATATAAATATACCCATAACTATGTACATAATTGACCATATATACATTAATGTATAGAGAACTAAAAGATCTCTCTCTCCTCTCTCTCTTTCTCTCTTTCAAGATACCATATGTATGTGTGTATGAATGCATTGATTGTCATTACAAGTTGTAGTGCTTTGTATTATTTAGTATTTACTGACTCTAGCTATATTATATGGGAAGATTTTCCCTACTTATTATGTAATCAGCTATATAACCATAAAATGTTTCATTTTTGATCAATATATTTATTCAATGTAGATATATATCCTCTCTCTCTATGTAGATATAAATATAGCCATAAATATGTACATAATTAACCATATATACATGAATGTATAGAAAACTAAAAAATCTCTCTCCTCTCTCTCCTTTCTCTCCTCTCTCTCTCTCCTCTCTCATCTCCCATCTCTCCTCTCTCCTCTCCCCTCTCTCTCAAGATACCATATGAGTTCGAGTTATGTAAAAAAATTATCAAAACTTGAATGCCATACATTCAAAATCTATATGCCATATAAGTTCAAATTAAGTAAAAAAAATAATCAAAACTCAAATGCCACTTAAATGCCACTCAAATGCCACTCAAATACCCCTCAAATAAAATACAATATAAACTCGGCGAATTCATCCAACGTCGTAACCCATTGCATAACCTCCAAGATCAAATCCACAAAAAAACACTTGGTAGGGAGATCTGCTCATATATTACTACTAATATTTGATTGTCATGTTTTTACCAAAGAATTTAGACAAAAATATATCACGATTATAAAAAAAATATGTCCCATTATACAACCCCAAATGACTCAAAGTCCTAGTTAATCAATTTTTCTTTTAAATAGTTAGGCAATGGCTCCAATGACATTTGAGCGATAAATAACAAAATGGAATGATGAGATTCCGATCATTCTATTCTGGTTTTGTGAAATTTCGGTACGCATCATCATTTTGGTGAACAAACAATGCGGTGAGGTGGAAACTGAATCCAAGATGGCTGAGAGCAGTGTAGTTTCCACATCAGATGTTATTGCCAACTATACACTGCATGGGTATGTTTATGTGTAACCACGCGTCTCTATATGATCTTTTGTACAAACAAACTCACAGCCAAAACTCATCGGTGTCTCAAGTCTGGTCCATTGTAGTTTCTTGGGAATCTAACTTTATTTAAAATTGAAAACTCAAAAATTTGACAACAAAATTTAATAAGATGCACAAAAGTTGCCAAAAAAGGATTTGGTTTAAGAGCTCCACGTTAAAATTTGTTTCCACAAAATACTTTAAAACCTGCAGTGATGACTTTCTAGCACTTTAGATTGCTACTTTTAGTGGTTTTTTTTGTAGTAAATAGAAATAGAAGCATTATTTTTCTAAAATTTTAATCCGAAAAAGAAGATCCTAGGCTATTGAGTGCTTGAACTTGGATTAGTTTGTTGATGAAGAATTTCATTAAACCAAAAAATATTATTACTGTGTTGAGCTACAAAGTATTGCTGCAGCTAGTTACTGGTTACTAGTTACTGTGTGAATGTTACGGCTTCATGAACCACTAATTTTGTTAATTTCCTGTTTCATTTTTATTTGTTTACAAGATAATTCCATGGTTTCTATAAGTTTTAGTACAATTAATACTTTATTGATAAAGGTCTACCAGAGACCTTTACCAATCATTAAAGCTACTGGTTTACAAAAGCAAAAATTCACAACTCTTTGTTTGATTGCAGGCTAATATCAACTAGCTCTGTCAATATTCCAGCCATACAAGATTGTTTGTCAGTCAGCTCATACCAGAGCAGAGATCAGCCAATCATAACTGCTCTGGCAGAGTTTCGTAAGTATAAACTAAAAACACCTGTTTAGATATCAAAAATTAAATGACAATTAAACGATTGCTAGTTTTTTAATTAACGGTTAAAAATATTGACAAATAAATAATAACAATTTTGTTTCTAAAAATACAGTTTTCGAGAATATATTGAAGTGAAAGTATGATAATTATACAAATAATTATGCAAACAGCTAAAATGCATGCTAATAATTAAACTGGAAAATTTCTGAAAAATTGATGCAAGAAAAAAAAACACATTCAAATTGACAAAAAACCTAACGATTTTCTAATGCGTAACAACCAATGACTTTTTTGCACTGTTTTAGATCACAAATTTTTGCAAGAAGCCAACAACCTCTCCATTATACGAAAGTATATAGTCGATATTGGCAGACAGCCAACATCAAATGAGATATGCAGAAATTACCAGCGCATGGTCTATGAGGAGTGTGTAAATTGTGACAAGAATATATCTTGGTGTTCTATAATGAAGGTAGACATTGTATTTAAATTGGTATCGATGTAGGGGTTGATCCAGCGAATAACATAGCCTGACACTTAAGCGAATGATTTGCCTAGTAATATGATTACGGTGCCAGAATGAAATCTAATGATCGTGAAAACTTTAAAAAGCCCCGAGTATTTTTGTTTTAGATTTTATGTTAATATTTTATGAATTTGCTTTAAAATTAATTGAAAATTAATCATTTCTCTAGTATTTTCTCACCTTTCGGCATTAATAATTTTTAATGAAACAAATTTACATGAGAGCCATTGAAAAATAATTAAAAAATTGTAAATGTGATAGGGACTTCAAAACCTGGTTTTCTAAATGGCTAAGAGTACAATTTATGAATTTAAGAGTGGAGGTTTTGGGTAAATTATACAAAAAAACGCATGTGATTATCATGTAGATAGCAGTGATAGCCAATGCCTTAGTGAGGAATGCGTACAGCGAAGGAGACGGGAGAAGGATGATTGAGGTTATCAATTGGACAATTGAGCTTTTTAGCCTGTACTTTCTGGATGCCTGGATCAAAGCAAGTGGTGGCTGGGTAAGCCACCCCTACCTCAATATCTTTATTATCGGTATAAAATGCGAGGCTACTGTAGACTTGCACCAAAAAAAATTTGATAAAATTTATCATTTTCTTTCTAACTTTATTCAACGAGTGTTGGTGCTTAATCCAAACTTTTCTCTATCCAGCGAGCCATGACAGAAACTTGGAAACAAAGAGTTTCCTCTGAACAATTACTGGCAGAAGAAAGTTTCTACAACATGAACTCAACTTGTAGACAGCCGGAGTTCTTAGCAGAAAGAGAGAAGATATGTTGCGGAGGCAATCGCTCTCGGAAGATGGCCGATAAAATTAAAGATTGTAAAACACAAAAGGGTTATGCCTGTGGGGGTGGACCATCACAAATAAAGGCAGGAAACAACAGCAGCTGTGTGAGAGAAACATATGAAGCACAGAGAGCGAGAGAAGCTGCTGCAAATAAAAAATGCGTTCCAAACACCAAGAAAACACCTCATCAACAGCCAAAATCAATGGATAGAATCTGTAATACTAGAAGAACTGTTCAGGCAAGTACAAACTGCAAAGGCGCCTGTAAACGAGATGACAGCAATTTCGCTAGAGAAGCGTTTGAGATTCAGGAAGCTAAATGCATTACAGCACAAAAAGGGCATTGGGGAGTTCCGCGCAACTTTGCTATAGAACCTTGTTTTGAACAAAGATTCGCCACTGAAACCAAACATGGAGCTACGCCGCAGAGGAAAAGCTGTAAAACTGCTTACATAAAAAATGACTGTGATATCGCAAAAGAAGCTTATGAAATACAAAAAGCTAAATGCGCTGCTGCCAAAAAAGAACAATGGGGAATTTCTTCAAACATTGGTAATGATTCTTGTGGTGCTACTGTATCCCCAGCTGAAACATGCAAACTTGCTTATGGACAAAGTGGCAGTGAAATAGCAAGAGAAGCATATGAAATACAAAAAGCTAAATGCGCTGCTGCCAAAAATGAGTCTTGGGGAATCCATTCAAACGCTAAAAGTAAGGACACTGAAAGAGCTCAATATGGATGTAACTATGGGTGTTCGTCAACAAAAAAGCAATCAGAGTGGGCTTGCACAACAGAATCCGAGGAAGACTCTGACTTTGAAGAGGATGATACATTCACTCCAAAAAAAGTTCATGCTCTGGTTGGGACCAACAGCAAAGCCATTAAAAGGACTCCAGTTAGCTCTCCAACAATATCTCTCAAGAGAGCTTCGTTTTCTGCTGACAATCCGAAGGGAAGTCCATGCAGCAAGAGCCAGCAAGCAGGTGTGTGCTGCAATTACAGGGAGTTGCTATCTGATGATTCGGAAACTACTGAATCTGAGAGTCTGAAAGTCATCATGAAAAGCAGGTTTACCGAAACAGCAAACGCTACAGTATCTCCAAAAAATCAACTTTATAAGTCAGCAAGTCAAATGGCAGACATGACTGGAAACTGTGTCTGTAAGAACAAATATTTTTCTGGTTATAAAGAAGACAGAAGATGTGAATATGGAGCTGCTGCGCAGCAAAGATCACCAAAAAGACGAAGCAAATCAATTGGACCAGACGAAAATATATTCAAAAACAGAAAACCTTTTCATTATCTTATGCCGGTTTCTCATACCATCCAAACAACTTCATCAGACAATGTCCCATCAGGTGGAATTAGAAGACCCCGTAATAATAAAAACAGACGTTCTATGCCAGTACAGAGTGGAAGGCAAGATTCAATGTCTTGTGACCGGAAAATAAAAGTTGATCATGCTGCAGAGAAACGCAAGAGAAATTTACCAAAACGCGATAATTGCTGTTGTGCCAGACGCCTTGAAGAGTTATCAGAAGATAATCCAAGTCTGAACACAAAATGTTATATGCAAAAGACATCACCACCAGGGCAAAAGACTCATCCAGATGTACCAGTTGCAGAAAGAAATAGACGCTCATTGTCCGCTTCACCTAGACTAGTTTCTGAACAAAAAGATGGGAACCTACAACCAAATACTACCTGTGTGCCCGACCGTTATATAATTGCCGACTCGAATTCACCCAACTGCTACAGGCTAACTACAAAAAAATCACTGGAGAGCTTTGAGTATTTTAGGCTGAGAGGTAGTCATGCAGGAGCTGACCAAGTTCGTCGAGCATCATTATCAAACAAAAACAGATCTTCTCCGCCTGCCAGAGCCTAATGTTGAATGTCAGAGGCAAGCGTGAATGTCCGATTACCAACTGTTTGTGTTTCGTTGATGTCAAAGTAATTGTTACATCTTAGTTCTTGCCTATAACTGTTTAATTTGTTATTTTTGTCCTCATGTTCAATATCTAGAATACAAAAGACTAGTGAAAAATAAGTTATAAAAAAGTTAGCCGTAACATCATTTTTCATGCTAGTACAGTATATAGTACTACCAATAAAAAAGAAAACAACGCCTTCAAAGTTAACTATAACATATAAATGAAATTTTTTCTTCCCAGTTCTGCTAACAAGATATAATTTACTTGATCACGCCAAATATCATAATGAGTGGAAAATATATACACTTAATAAACCAAAAATAAATTACTACCCTAGCATTACTGACAACATCTCTTATACAATGGTTAATGACTTGCGTTTGGTATTGTTGACTGTTTATTTGTTTAAAACTGTGTATAACCAACCCATTACTGAGTTATGAATCTTGTTTAATCCAGCACATCATATGAAAAAAGCTGTTTTTCTCACAGACTCATAAAAAATTAACCTGCGTTCAGCACCGCACCTGTATTTGATTCTAAAGATACCTCTGTTTGATGGCAGTATCTAGACGGTCCTTCTTGGTGCTCGTGCAGGGCTCGCAGATAAACCACCTATTATAAGCACTGTAGCAAACACAATGGGTATATTGGGCTGGCATAAAAATGGCCAGGTTAGTTTTTCACATGAAAACGGATTAAGGAAATTCGGGAATGCTTATCTAGGGCTTGACCATCCACAGATGTCATGACAGGCAGATCCCAGGCTACACAGAGATCAAGATCTTAGAGATGAGTCATTGGCCAGCCTGCGAGAGAGCTCGCTATCGACTTTGCCTTTTGCCAGATGATACTTTATAAATATTCACTTGTGTGTGTTGTATGAATGGTTTGTAGTTATTGTTGTTTTTACTAGTGATTACACGTTTTTAAGTTTAAGTACCAATGGATTAGCATCGAATTAGGCTTGGAACTTTCAGTAAACCACCTTCTAAAAAGCTAGTCTTTTACTGCATCCATTCGTTTTTCCACTCGCGTTCAAGTTCCCTCCTGTACAGTTCCTTCAGTTCATTGCCTCGCCCTAAATGTACTGTTTGATAGATCTATGCAAACATACATGTTACTTGTTACTTGATTACTTCTACCTTTGGACATGAGCCATGGGCTTTCCTGTCTTGCAGAGTTGTTAATCAACTTTTTGTAGCTTTATTGAAGCCTTTGTCAGTCCCGTAGAACTGAGAAAGAGTCAAATCTGGATTGATTGACTGAGGAATTCTTGGTCTATGTTGGGAAACTGGACCTTATGAAAAGCACTTGCATTTAGTGTAAGATAGTTGGACAGCAAAATTCACTACAATAAATACACTCAATATTGCTGCAGAGTCAATAAATGGCAAGCAGTTGTATTGACGATAAAACACTGTTGAAAATTGAATCTGCAGTTAAGCTTTTATCTGCGAAAGGTTGCAATTGCAATGAATTATATTTTGAATAAGTTGTTCCTACAAGTTTGCAGGTGGAATGCAGGAATTTAAGAATGGCTTCACAACTGCGAGTGATGACATAAATACGCTGAGCGTTCTAGAGAGAAACTTCTACAAGCCTTCTTCATTAGAGACAAAACAAAATGGCCATCGCTACAGGAGATGTCCTTGCATCCCTAATCAGAAGAAGGTAAAAGTTTTGACTACGTCAACGTGTTTGAGTTGGTCTAAAGAGTGATCTACTATGCTATGTTACAACTGTAGACCAAAGTGATACTGGCGCAAATCGGAGTTTTCAACAAACCTCCGGTTGGGTTTATAAAAGCTTTATTTGTGTCATATTGCAGATTGAAAGATCAGAAGTATAATCAGTATTTAGGGGAAACACTGCAACGACTTACAGTTTGGGAAGACTTTGAAGACACAGCCATATTGAGTGCTTTGAAAAGACTAGGTACGTTACCATACCAAGATTCAGTTCGCTATGATATATGTAATGCGGTGTGATTGTAGAGAACTTGGTGAAATTTTTACAGAAAAGCTGTTTGACTATCGCTGGCGAGCACTTGTTTCTGACGCCTTGTATGTAAATGAGCCTTCACTTCTCAACAACAAGCAGGCAAAGACAAGTCTGGTAGCCACCATCCATGAGATCTTTGGAGATGGCGTTGTTGATTGGAACAGAATCGCTCTGGTAAAACTTGTGTCTGTTTATGCCCCAAGTCTTTATGATTATTGTTTTTTCTGTATGATTGAGCACTGTCACCCCAACTACTGACAGTTGATTACTGATGCTTATGATAATACTACTACTACTACTACCACTACTACCACTACTACTACTACTGCTATTGCTGCATCTACTACTACTATCGCTACTACTACTATGGCTACTAAAGCTGCTTTTACTACCACTCTGCTGCCACTACTGTTACTACTTTTGGTACTGATACCGCTACTACTGCTACTAATGCTACTACATGGCTACTGTTAAAGCTACAGCTACCACAACTACAACAAATTCTACTGCTACTGCAGCCGCCAATTCTACTACTACTTTCCGTGACTAATATTTACATTAATTGCACCACTCCTATTATTTCTGCACATGATACCACGACTGCTGTTGCCACTGTAGCCGCTAATGCTGCCTCTACTGCTGCTGCTGCCGCTACTGCTGCCGCTACTGCTGCCGCTACTGCTGCCGCTAATACTACTGCTGCTGCTACTACTGCTACTGCTGCTACTGCTACTACTGTTACTACTACTGCCGCTACTCTATCTACTGTTATCACTACTATTACTGCTACTATCACTGCTGCAGCTACTGCTGCAACTACTATTTCATCTCCTGAAACTGTTTCTAATAATATTGTGACAGTTTTTGTTTTTAAACCACCAAATGCAAATTAATGTATAAAGTATTTCAGCTGAAATAGCTCTTGCAGCAGTAGATTATTAATTAATTTTGGCAGTTTCATTTTTCTTATTATTTGCCAGCTACCTTTGCTGAAACTACTGCCAGCTCATAGGTAGATGTGATGTTACTACCAGATCTATTAAGATAGACCAAGTACGGTTTTGTTGTAAATACAAATAGCAGCCATTTAAAATATGCAAACTCACATTCCATTGCTTTTAACTTCAACTAGAAAATAAGAAACTGGTTTGAATCGAGCCGCAAACTTTCGAGCTCAAGTGACTAACAATGCTCAAAGCCATTATATTCTTGCAAGTAACTATCGCAATTCCACTCAATTTATTTTGGCTTTAAACTCACAATATGTACAATACATCAGATATCTGTGTTGTTAACTTGTGTTAATTTGATAGAAATTTTTAAAATGATTAAAATAATTTGATTTGCTGTAGGTTTACACAATTGTAAGTTTACTCGCTGGTGAAGCTCTGAGAATAGGCAAGATTTCCAGAGTATTCCGATACGTCGCTTGGACAGAAGAATATTTTAAAAAGAAATTGATAGACGCATGGATCGCTCGCAAATCTGGATGGGTCAGTAGTGATATTTATTATTATGCAGTAAACTATGGTCAGCAGAAAGCAATTTTTTTTAAACTTTTTAAAACATTTAAAAATAATTTTTATGTTGATCATCTTGGTGTTTGAAATGTAAACAGAAGACAGGAACAGTAATTAAGTAGGTGGGAAAAAAATTGCTAACTTAATAAATAATCTTTTACTTAACAGGAAGAAATATGTGCATTTTCAAAGAGAAGACAAAAAGAAGTAGAGAAAATGTACAGATCGGCTTGTGTCACTGTGCCCAACAGAACAGCAAGATCTGTGTCTCCTAAGCAGGAAATCTCTAGAGCACCAGAAGCTAAATTGCGATCAAAATCATTGGAGCCATGCGCTCAGAGTGACGGATACGGCTCAGTTTCCGATGCTCTCACTGATGTAGCTGATACGATGGACAGTAGATATAGGTCCCCTAGCAAAGGAACGACAGTTAATCCTAAACTAAGACTACAAAAAGACGTCAGCAGAAGCAAAGACTCTGGACTCGGTGGTTCAATGCAAAGAGACACATTGCCAAGTATACCACCCGTGTGCAGCTCTCCAAAGAGGCAAACCACAAGTATACCACCCGTGTGCAGCACTCCAAAGAGGCAAACCACAATGAATCAGCGAAAACAGAATCTGCCACGATCTCTTGGAAATGCCACTGATAGAAGTGCCGATATTCAAAGTTTTATTGATGCCGTTGCTGACACGCAGGATCCAACAATCAACATTGAATATGGAAACACAAACCTTGTATGAATATGATTTAAAACATGTCGTACCTTGTAATAAACTAAGATATGCTCAAATCTACTGTTTAAACTATTGAATGTGCCGCAACACTAAAAAAGTGAAAGATGTTAAAATTGATGTTTTAAGATAATCAGTAAACCGCTAAAATACATCTGAAGTCATTTTTATTAGTGAAGCTCTCTTTATTATGAACATGTTGACGCTTTATCCATTGAGTTAAATTCTAAAGGCAACAAAATAAAAAGGAATTGCACTTTACCCTTTTTGTATACCAATTCTAGTGACAGTAAGAAAAATTTTATTCCATGAGAATGCTAGATAGATTTATTTTCAGTGTTACACATCAATGTTTTTATTGCGCACTTTATACCACGCTTTTTGAACAAACGGGTGTCAAAAATAAATGTTGCCGGACTTAAAAAATCAAAATACGCTGAAAAAAAAGTGATTTAAGGTTTTTAAAAAGCTGCTACGTAATCATTCTTAACAAAAAGCTGGGTAGATTGGTGTGTGAGGTTTTCACGTTATCATTTTCAATAAAAAATACTGAATAAACAAAAAACATTGTTTTTGCTGGCATGTTTATCATCACTAATCACGTAAAAAAATACCAGTTGTATCAATTTCACCTAACTCACCACATTAGCGTTTGTTAAAACTGCAATTTCTAGAAGCTTAATTTGACGGATGTGAATTATGGATTAACAAGATTTCTATTCAACCATGCTTTGCTGTGCTTAGTATCTGCATAGGTATATTAATCGCCTTAAAAGTTTTTGTCACTTCAAGCGCAGAACCTCCATAGACTATGAAACGAGATATTAAATATCGCCAAACCACCATCTTACATCCTCATGGCATGTTAGTCACTTATAACAATTAATTATAATTCAATGAGCACCTAAACGGTAAAAACCCTTGCATAATTTTTTGACAAGTTTTACAGCCATTCTTTCTAATTTTTGTTATTATATTACATTTACATGGAAACACAAGCTAACAAGAAAATCCAGTATACTCTAGTGTGATTTGCTAAGATATTGTTGGAATGCCAGATGAATATGATGGCTTCACATATTTAATTAATTGTCTGGCTGAGTCTCTCAAGCATCCCAGTAAAACCGCGTTTCTGGAAGCGCAAGCACATTTATCTCATTTCAAACAGAAAGGAGAAAAGCCTGTCAAAAGCATGGCAGATTCCCCATCAAGCAGAGAAGTCATACTTTCCGTCGTCAGAAGGAGGTGATTTGGTTTTTATTTATTTTTGTTTATTTCTTTATTAATGGTTTTTTATTATTTCTACTAATTTAATTGTAATCGCGCCAGTTATTGATGACATCTGTTTTCCGAAAATTCTTTACATGATCAACTTTTTGCAGACTTCGACAGCACAGATATGATCCCAATTTAGAAGAAGCCTTTAGACATCTGCCTGTGTCAATCAACTTGGAAGGAAACCCTATTATAGATGCTATCAGAGCAGTAGGTGAGAAAGTTAACGGCTGCCATGTTTTCTTTGATTGGGAATAGTTTTGCTACCTTGGAACAATGTTAATACTATGTGAAACACTGAAATGGTTGTTTCAAAAAATAAAACCACATGTTTTTTTTATGGAACCGCCTCAATTATGTATTTTTTTGGACCAATAATAAGTCATTTTAAGCTCTTTTTATTATAAAACGCAAACTAGCTGGAGTTTATTATTGTTTTAGCAAGCATCAAATTTTTAAATTATGACGCGTTTTATTTGTAATATCTACAGAAGGGAGGTTCACGGAAAATGACAGAAGCGCCGTGATGGAAGCGTTTTGGACAAATGACTGTCACTTGGTACCAGACCACAAAGCCAAGAAGGTTTTCCTCAAGACACTGAATCTGTCCCTCAAGAAAGGACTTAGCTGGAGAAAAATAGTCAGGGTAAGGCGTCAACCATCCATGAGTGTGACTGATTTTTAACAGTTAAATAATCTTATAATACATTTAAAACGCAAGAAATGTGGAACAAAGTTTAATGGTGCTTGTAGATTTTGGTAATCTTGACTGTGCTAGCTGATCAATATTTCAAAGAAGGAAAACTTCAGCGAATTACGAGTATTATTGATTGGACTCTGAGATATTTTTCTGACAACCACATTGAGGCATGGATACAGGCTGGAGAAGGAGCATGGGTAATTTATTTTGAATTATGTTGCTGCCATTTGTAGCAGGATTTAACTTATAACCAATTGAATAATAACTTAGTTTCATTGTATAAAAATAATTAATGCGTTTGTATGTTTAGTATGACCTTGTAACCTGTGCCTTTGGATGTCCGGAGCCTGAACAACCTGAACCAGTTGATGATCAACAGGATCAATGGCAAGATGAGCCAGATGTTGCCCAAGCTGTTCAGGATGATCTCACGAAACTGAACGCCGAAGGAATAAAAGATATGGGAGATAAAATAGCCTCGATACATGAAACCCAAGCATGTACTGATAATGTACCTGAAGTTGCAGCTGTCCCCATTGCTGACCAGGATCCGGACACCACTAAAGTTCAGGATAACAAAGACTTGGTGGAAAAACTGAACAAGAAAGCTGCAAAATTCAAAAAGCCTCAACTCGATAACAATGTTTTAGACGCAATTAAAACGGAAAGCTCGCCAGAAGCAATATTTAGATCTATGAACGGGATGAGAGACCAAGCAAATAGCAACTGTGAAACAACAGACAGTTCCAGCAAAAAGAGCTCACCCAAACGTCCTCAGAGTGATAAGACATTGAGAAAATCTCTCGGAGCTTCCTCTTCCTCTCCGCATAGCGGTCCGTCATCTTCTCGCTCAAAGAGCAAAAATCTCTCAAGTAAATCTAAAAGCAGACAGAGAAATAGTATATCAAAAGCATCGCCAAATATGGAGCATCATGGTCAATCGAGCCCTCATTCAAATGGTAGAACTACAGACTATTACGCTACTGCTGAAGACAGAGATGATGACTCACCAACATCTATACCAATTACCGTACAGTCACCGAGTAACAAGAGCGCTCATCAACATGTTACCTTAAATGATGACCAAGATGGGGACGATGGCAATGACAATGAAAGGGATGGAAGTCAAGGACAAGGAGAGGATGAATGATGTTGAAATTGATTGTTGTTTATTGGTTGATCATTAATAAATGTTTAGATCAAAGATTGCTGAATTGCATTCTATATTCAACTAGATGTGAAAAAAAATGTACCCAAATAGTTCTTCTAAACATTGACTTTGTTTTTTTGCAAAAAAATTGATCAGCTAATAATTGAAATCTTTTTGCACACAATTTAGTAGTTGACAACCTGTGCATTGATTTGCAGAAAAATTTGTTTTTACAGGTTTTGCTGAATACACAAACCCTTTTTTAAACACATTTTGTGTTTTCTATAGTTGAAACTAGCAAATGCAAAACTGCACAAAATAAAATACACTTACTGTACCTTACTGTACTGCATAGTAGCAGTCTTGCACAGCCAACCAACTACTGTACTGTAAGAACCAAAGTAAAATCTTGACTAGGGTCACCAGATGTTATTAAATTTTGTTAAAGCCAATAAAATATTTCAATCTTTGACTCCAGCAATGCTAAACTAAGTTGCTTGATATAAAACTTTTAAAAATTAAAGTAAACATGTTAAAATTAAAATTACAAACTCTTGAAGTAAAAAATTAATTAAAACAATAATAAATAACAGTCAGTAACTCGAGCCTGTATTTGAATTGTGATATTCTCCCCTAAATATTGTAGTAAATGGCAATATAAATACTGAGCAGTCTACCATAGTAGCATATTAAGAAGCATATATGCTCCTTGCTTTTCCTGCTTACCATCTATATATTGCAGATGGCAACAAATAACGCTGTAGACATAGTGTTGCAAATATAAACTTGCAGACACAGTACCGTCAGCGAAAAAATATTGTCAGTATACCGCAGCAAGTGTTTCCCTATAGCTATGCTATACATATGAGTGTTTTATTTTTATTGTTTCATGTCACGCCATATCAATTGCCAGACGTTCTCTTGTGCTTCTAAGCTGGATTTTTTTGTTCTTTTACTGTCAAAGTCTCTTTAACTCAATTGAAGATTTTGAGGCTTGAGGAATGCTAAAAACCATAAATAAAACCATCGCAGAAGATCGTACAAACATTCACAGTAAAGCAAATGCTGCAGTAGATAACTTCATAAAGACTTCCTTGCTAAAAAACAAAGTGATTAATAAACTATATTTAATTTTAGAGAAATCTGGACCAGACTCATCTTTATTTTGCACCATAAACTATCTTCTTTGCCCCAAAAGCACTCATGCGGGTAGTTGAAAATGATTGAACATAATTAGACTTGTTTGAGACATCAATTAATTAGCTTCCATCATTTCTAATGCGGTAGATTGTTGTGCACCAAATCCGTAAGCAGTAACCTTCACAGACCTTTACCTGCTAGAGGTTGTCTCTGTATGGAGTGCCGTTTGTAAAAAAATTCCAAAATTTGTTTCAATTTCCCACATTCATTATTGACTTTATGGTGTTCATTTTGCACTATGTGCTTCATTATACACTTTAGTATATTCATTCCGCTTTATAGTACATTCAAAATGCACTCTAGCATATTCATTATACTCTTTAGTACATTCATTATACATTCTAGCATATTCATTCCGCTTTTTTGTATATTCAAAACACATTCTAGCACGTTCATTCTGCCCTTTAGTACATTCAATATACACTCTAGTACATTCATTCTATTCTTTAGTACCTTCAAAATATTTTATTTTATCATATTCATTCCAGATGATAGAGCATACAAAGTGTTGGATTTGCTTGCTCTTGAAGATATTACATTCATTCTGAACGATCGTACCTTCAAAACAAACTATCGTACCTTCATTATGCACGAGCACAGTGTTCAAATAGTAATGCGAAAACACACTCAGAATCGCTTTACACCATATATATAATATTTTTACAAACGGCGCTCATGATTATCAATGTGCGCCGTTTGTAAAATAATTGCTACCAAATCTACAAAACCGTTTAGTGCGGCTGTGCATTCGACCAATGAAATTGCTTTACACAAAAAAAGTTTACAGTGAATCCATTTTTATTATAGACAACTGTCTCGCGCGTTTTTCATACCAATAATTGACATATAAATAATAATGATGACAAATTTTTCTAAAAACTCGGTGTTATGTTATTATGTATATTTTTAAGGTAATCAATAATTATTGAGGAGCAATAGAAGTTTTGATGTGATTTCATGATAATAATTTGATAATAATAATTAATAAATATAAATAATGATTAATAATAATAAATAAAAATAATAAGTGATTAATAATAATAATAATTGATAATCATCATAATCATAATGATGATAATAATGATAATAATAAATATTGTTATTCTATAATTATTATATATAAGTAAGGGCATGGCTGGTGGGGCACAACGTCGGTGTGCACAGGGGCATAGACTAAATAAATAGTTTAAAAACCATCAAATAAATAATTAATTAATTATTATTATTTATTAGTAATAATAATAATTAATATATATATATATTTAATATAGTTGCCCGAGAGATAAAAAAACCAGTGAAGACTGAAGCAAGTAACACGGTGCTCAACTAGAAAAAATCGAGGAGCTAGATACTAAGTAGTATATATATATATGTCTATTATTATTATATATAATATATATATTTATTTATTATTTGTTAATTATAATATGATAATAATAATAGTAGCATTTATTATAATTATCTTAAAAAAATGATGACAGCAATAAATAATAATAATTATTAATAGTAGTAAGTAACGAGTAAATTATTTTTATTTATTTCTTGTTTAATTATGCTACTACTGTAGCTAGCACAAGTGCAATTTTTATTTTGACAATTTTTTTCTCAAATAGAGCATCAGCATTTACAAAAATATGTTGTCCATCCAATGGTGCAAAAATTATTTGTGTCACACCAGTGGTTGTCTCAGAAAAGTAATTGAGAAAAAGTACTTTTGCTTAAAAAAACAATGGTTTGTGGTCCCCGTAATTAAGCATTGATGACAATGGTATTGTTGCGGTGATGCAAAATCAGTGACGCATGACCATCCGTCACGCTAATTAGCTAATGGTACGTTATATAATTTTTTTTAATTATATGAATGTGACTCTCCAGTAAATAAATTGTTTTGTCTACATCACGTGATTGCTCCATGATAAATAGTATACCACAGAGTCGGTAAAATAACGGAGAATCTGAATGACATATTGTTGGGAAATGTAGCCAGCACACTCCAGTCGACCTGGACAGTATAAACAATCTAGTACCGAACTCTATTATCCAGTATCATACTCCCGAATTCTATTCCATATACTCACTCTTAATTAACATTGTATACTTTGCCTATTCATTATTTTATCTTGTATTGCCAACCATGTGCTGCTGTACAGTCAAGCTTAACTAAAGACAGCCTTATTGTTAACGTTTTGCCTGCCTCTTTATGTTATGGGCCAATCAGGCCAGAAGGCGGAGCCTGTTCTTTTGTGCTACAATTTATTGCTGCCAATTTGTACCCGCCTATTGTGTATATATGTTTGTGTAAGTGCAACAATAAATCAGAGTTAACCTGGCACTCTCACTTCTTCATGATTCTCTCTGCACAGCAAAGACATAAAGAACAAGTAACTAGATGCAAGCACAAGAACAAACAAGCAAGCAAACAAGACAAGCATAAGCACTTAGCAAATAATTAATTAGTGGCAACTTGGACAAGTCGACCAACAGCAAGGACAATAGTCAGTATAAAGTGGTCAGTCCAAGGGACTTACACTGCACACTACCTTCGGGAGTGTGATACTGGAACGATTGTTCAACCTGTTGGTTCGACCCAGTGCAGCTATTCTGACCGAGCAGGAACTCAGTGGAAAGTAAGGTAGTTAAGACAACTCCTCACTGTGTACAGTCTACGGACTTACACCACTGCAAATCGTGTTCAAACAGAGTAGCCTGCCGACCTTGGGGCTAGCTAGAAGCAATTGCAATACTGCTACTACACACTCACTGGAAGTGGGCCGCTGTACAGGTGACAGCTACCACTACCCCCCCAAATTCCTGTCCATTGGTGGCAGCAGTGGGATAGAGAAGAGCCCACACAAGTCGACCCACTGGAACAGTGAACGTAGGCAGGAAGCAAGATGACTAGCAGACGCCGAGCCGTGAGTTCAGATCGAGATGGCTCCCCATTACAGATTATGGGCACTCTAGCAGACATACTGGATCGTATGTCCACCAACAGCAGCAAAGACCGCTTCCGAGCTCCACAGTTCAACGGAGAGGGAGACGTTCATTATTTTATTCAACGATTCGAAGAGGTGGCCCGATCCAACCATTGGGCACCAGAAGAAACCACCATTCATTTAAGGCAGGCGCTGACAGGCAAGGCAGAGCAGTGTGGAAGGGGGCTCGACCCCCTTGCCATCACACAGGCGCTAAAAGCAAGTTTTGGCCTGACCAGAACCGAAGCGCAGCATAGGCTAACCACCTACCGAAAGGCGCACAGAGACACCCTGCGAGAACATGCACTCCAGGTGGAGCGGCTAGTAGAGGCCGCGTATGGCGATCTACCCATCCGCAACCGAGTGGAGCTCACCCTCCAAACATTCCAAAGTACCCTAGGCCATGTGTACTTACAGAGACACCTGTTGGCGATACGACCCGTAGATCTGGAAGAGGCCGTTTTGGCAGGAAATGAGTTCCTGTAGGTGCAACACCAGCCCTCAGCCCAGTCCAACGTTCGCACAGTACAGGAGGAAGAGTTGGAAGGGGCCGGACCTCCCCCTAAGGTCGACCTCAAGTGCCAAGAAGTGGAAGACCCCCTGGCCAAGCTGCTCAAAACTATCGAGCATTTGAGCAAAGAGGTGGCCGAACTTAAAGATACCACCACCAAACCCCCACCCAGACGCTGCTGGGGCTGTCAACGAACGGGACATGTACGGAGTCAGTGCAAAACTGCTACCTGGCAACCGAGGCAGGAAAACGCGTACGGCCCGCAGCAGTAGAGACCCCTGCTGGCTGCAAGAGGGCCACCCCAGCTAACCGACCAAGGGAAGAACCGACCAGACGGCCTGTAGAGAAACCAGAGTTCCTTCCACTGAGCAACCGGTTCAGCCCATTGGCCACCGACCTGGCAGAGGAGGAAGAGGAGGAAGACATGGACGAGATGGCCCAGTCGAGGCCCAGTTCCCCAAAGCCACAGAGGAAGGAGCAAACCCGAAAGAAGACACCCCCCCCCCCAAACCGAACACCAAGAACCCGATCACAGTCCACTTGAATCAAGTAGAGAGACCTTACAAGTCCAGTTACTACTTGCCTGGACGATTGGAAGGACGAACGGTTACGTATCTAATTGATACGGGGTGTAACACCAACCTGTTGTCGAAGAGAATATTCGACGTACTGCCCGCACAGGTACAGAACAACCTACAGGAATACGACTCTCATGGACTGATGGCCGACGGCACCAGACTACCCTTCTACGGGCTGCTCACGCTGACGGGGCGAATCCGGCATGTTAGGTACGAGGAAACCTTCGTGGTGAGTCAGATTAACGAGGATGTGATCCTCGGGATGCCTTTCCTCGCCAAGCAAAACTGCCAGATGGGATTCGACCGTCCAGTTCTCCGCGTACAGGGGAAGGAGTTGACCTGTACAGATAGACGCGGAAGGGACCTGGTGTCCAAGGTACAAGTTCAGAGAGATACTCACATTCCACCTCAAGCCGAGGCGACGGTGCCGTGCCACCTGACCAGCCAGACCCCGTGTGCCCAGGGGGTGATAGAAAGCATGGGAGGAGGCTTGTTGTTGGCGACCAGTGTCAACGCACCTGATGATCGTGGACGTGTGCTCGTCCGATGTCTCAACCCCTCTCAAGACAGCCTCCATGTCCCGGCAGGAGAGGTGATCGGCACGTTCATCGGTATAGGACCCTATCAGATACGGCCACTGCAGAACCACCCCCCAGAGTCATGACACCCGGAAGGGGAGCTGCCACCGCACCTCACCCACCTGTTCTCACAGGCCAGAAAGGGATGCCAAGACACCCGGGAGGAATGCCAACTCCGAAGCTTGCTCGTCCGCTACCAGGAAGTTTTCAGCCAGCACGATGGAGACATCGGCCGCACCCAGCTCGCCGAACACTCCATCCCTGTGATCCCTGGCACGCGACCAATACGGCTGCCCCCGCACCGGTTGGGCGCAGAAAAGGAGGCAGAGGCCGAACGACAAGTAAAGGAGCTGCTAGCCAAAGATCTGATTGAACCCGCCGAAGGAGCATGGAGCTCTCCAGTGGTGTTGGTACGGAAGAAAGATGACTCCTGGAGATTTTGTGTTGACTACCGCAAATTGAATGTCACACAACAGGATGCATATCCGATACCCCGGATCGATGACTCTCTGGACGCTCTCGCCGGAAGCCGGTATTTTAGTACCTTAGACTTGACCAGCGGATACTGGCAAGTACCTTTAGACGAAGACGCACAGGACAAAGCCGCCTTCATAACCCGCAGTGGTCTCTGGCGATGGAAGGTGTTGCCCTTTGGCCTCACCTCGGCTCCTGCCACATTCCAGCGACTCATGGAGCGAGTACTGAAAGGGCTCCACTGGAAGACGTTACTCCTCTACCTGGACGACGTGATAGTCATTGCTCCCGACTTCACATCACACATCCAGAGACTAGAGGAAGTGCTACAACGTCTCCAGAGTGCCCACCTAAAGGTGAAGCCCTCGAAGTGCGAACTCCTGAGTCCCCAGGTACGTTACCTCGGACATGTGGTCAGTGCAAAGGGTGTAGCTACCGACCCTGACAAGGTTGAAGCGGTAAAGACTTGGCAGGCTCCACAAGATGTGAAAGCATTGCAAGCGTTTCTGGGGACAGCCGGCTACTACAGGCAGTACTTACCCGATTACGCCACTACGGCCAAGCCGCTCACCGTCCTGACCGGGAAGGAGATTCCTTGGAAGTGGGGATATGGAACAGCAGGCATTCGAGCGTTTGAAGGAAGGTTTGAGCCAGGCACCTATCATGGGATACCCCGACCCCAAGCTTCCCTACATCCTGGACACAGACGCAAGCGCTGTGGGAGTAGGAGTGCTGTCGCAGGTCCAAGAGGGACAAGAGCGGGTGATAGCCTACTACAGTAAGACTCTGTCTCCCTCCGAGAGGAACTACTGTGTGACGCGACGAGAGCTCCTGGCAGTGATCAAGGCCGCCAAACACTTTCGACCGTACCTGTACGGAAGAAAATTCAAGTTACGCACGGACCATGCTTTCCTACGCTGGTTGTGTAGGAGGAAGGAACCCTCCAACCAGATAGCACGGTGGCTAGAGACACTAGCTGAGTTCAAGTTCAAGCTTGAACACCGACCAGGAGCACAGCACGGTAATGCGGACGGCCTTAGTCGACAGGACCCCTGTATCGACTGTAAGCAGTGCCAAGCAATAGAGCAGAGAGATGGGGGACCCACCCATGCCGAGCTAACCCTGGGGGGATCAGCAGAGCAAAGGGAAAGGACGAATGGGGGACCCACCCATGCCGAGCAAAAGGGAAGGATGAATGGGGGACCCACCCATGCAGAGCAGAAGGGAAGGATGAATGGGGGACCCACCCATGCTGAGCAAAAGGGAAGGACAAATGGGGGACCCACCCAGGCCGAACTCACCCGACAGGGACCAGCAGAGCCGAAGGGACAGGAGTAGTAATATATGAGCAGATCTCCCTACCAAGTGTTTTTTTGTGGATTAGACCTTGGAGTTTAGGCAATGGGTTACGACGTTGGATGAATTCGCCGAGTTTATATTGTATTTTATTTGAGGGGTACTTGAGTGGCATTTGAGTGGCATTTAAGTGGCATTTGAGTTTTGATAATTTTTTTACTTAATTTGAACTTATATGGCATCTAAATTTTGAATGTATGGCATTTAGGTTATGATAATTTTTTTACATAACTGTATACATAATTATAACTCATAGGGTATCTAGATTTTGAATGTAAGACATTTAAGGTCTGATAATTTTCTGTAATTCCGACTCATATGATATCTTGAGAGAGAGGAGAGAGAGGAGATATATCTACATTGAATAAATACAGTGATTGAAAATGAAACAATATGTGAATATATACATTTATTGTGTAATAAGTAGGGAAAATCTCTCCATATAATATAGCTAGAGTCAGTAAATACTAAGTAATAACAATTAATACATAGTCTTTTTTTACAATGATGTCTTTGATGTAGCGATGTTATATCTTAAGAAGGGAGATTTCTGTTTTATGTGCTTTTGAATTCGTAATGAACTAAAATAAAAAAGTTATGTATTAGTATAGAGTGATTAAACAAAAATTCAAAATAATTACATGAATTTGAATTATAGTTTTAGTTACATTGGATAGTTTACATTATATAGAAATGACTCACCGAGTCACATTGTCCGACTTGTTTTTTTGAATTAGAGACTATCCATCGCTAAAACAAAAAATTATTGGGATAGAAATAACTACAACTACATCTAAATCGAGTTGAAGTATTATTTACAATGATTAGAGAAAAACTCTCACCGAGTTTTATCATGTATCTCATCATTTTTTTTCAGCAACATATCCTGTCTCAAAATCATCAAAATCTCCACGTAGAAAATCTTCAAGTTCATCAGCATCATCAATTTCTAATATTGTTTTGTTGTGCTTTGCTTGATCACAATATTGTTTCCAATACATTCGAGCGAGGCTGTATGGAGAGCAAAATGAAAGATCGTATTCTGTCTTAAATTTTCCGTGGGTTGTTTTTCCTCTGTAGATCATCACACCTGGAGTATATCGGTTAGCTTCTGAAGCATATTTGTCTGGTATGGCAAGCGTCTTCAACAGCGTTTCTCCGCATTGTTCAATGCTATAACGGATACAAATTACATTCGACTGTCCTCCTTTAAATCGATGAGGAACGAATCTATCAACAACATCTTGGTAAGGAAAAATAGCGCCGGGTTGAAAACTATTGAGGGTGTTGATGTTCAAGAAGCGTTTGAGCTGACCTTTAGTCAATGTACTCAAATATAGTGATTCCTCTTCAGCTTTCTTTTTGCTTAGAGGATGTCTGGTAACACGTCTGACATCATACCAAAGAACGCTTTTATTTTTTGGTTTTCCCTTTCTACCCAAATATACAACGTTAAACGGAGGGGGGTAATTATCACAGTTGAAGTTTTTAGCTATTTCAACTGGACAGAGGAGTATTTTGGGTTCGAGTTCATTTATATCTGAAGGATCATGGTGGTGTACTTGAGAATATCTACACTTCTCCTTACTTGATGGATGTATCACACCAGTCACTCGCATAATGCTTGGGATAGGAAGATCTTCAAATGTTTTGCAAATCGGGACTTTTGGTGAGTCAATCACTTGAGAACCTTTAGACTTTTCTAATTCCCTAGCTCTCCTTTCATTGAGACATTCAACTGTTAAATGAGTTATAGCTGCACTCTCCATTGTTTGCTTAGCAACGGAAGTAGTTTGTTTTCTCACTGTTTGTTTTCGTTTCCTTACTATTCGTTTTTTTGGAGCAATTTTCCTTCTCTTAGGAGTTGTTTTGCCGTTTTTCATTTTATTTTCTGTTGGATATGGATCTGTGCTAAGGAGCTCTTCAGAAAGAGCATCCATAACATTCTGAAAATAAAAGGGTAATATTTGCATGAGTGGCTAAGAGTGTATTTATTACTTAGAGTGTCTTATATATATATATGTATTTATGCCAAAAGCAGTTAAAATCATAGAGTTATGGTAGATTGAGAATGTGCTTATTAAACTATTGGGATGTGGAGACAAACAACAAAGGATGTGTTCAAATATATATATATATATGTATTTACTTAATATCATACTGCTTTTAACATCTCAATTGGTAAGAAATAAAATATAATAGTTTGAGCAAAATATTGTAAAATAATAAAAAACAACTAAAAATTTTTCATAAATATGTATGAAACGCTTCTAACATTAGTTCTAAAATACCTACAGAAGAGGATAGAGCTTTATCTATTTGGACGTAATTATAAATATGCTTTCTGAATTTATGCTTAATTTTTCACGTAAATAACACGTTTTATCACATAAATGGCTTATTCATGAGTGTTTGTTGTAAAACATTTTTAAAATTATTTATATTTATACATTCCGAATCCAAATGAAAAAAAAGGACTTTTTCGTGTGTAATCAGTGTATTTCTTTTACATAGAAGTTGAAAAAATAACAAAAGTTTATATTTATTTTACATTAATTTTAATCATACTATACTAATACATCATTTTTTATTTTAGTCCATTATATCGTAAAAAGAAAACAGAGTGAAGAACTTTCCCTAAGAAATAATGAGCTGAATGATGTAACTCAGTGAGTTATTTTCCTGTTATATATAATGTAAACTATCTAATGTAGCTAAGAGTAAAATTTAAATTCGGTAAAATTTATTTATATAATGAATAACTTTTGTATTTTAGTCAATTATTGGATCACAGAGAATACGGAATACAAGAGTTCCTCCCTGGGTCTAATAATATACCAGAAGAATATCGAGGAAGATATTGTTCAAGAAAAGCGCTTTGTAACCATTGATATCGTAAGTTATAGTAGTTTGTATTACAGAAAATTTACTATAAAACAGTTTTATGAATGTAAAAACTAGATATGGTATTTTCTATTACAATTATTTACTTGTAAATTTTATTCATCTAGAGAGGTAATTTGGTGATTTTTTGACAGTTTTTAAAAAAGTTAAAAAGTACAAAAAAATCAAAAAATATCGAAAACTATATATTTCAATGATTATTTTTTAAAAAGTTCAAAAAAATGTAATAAAGCTCTGTTTTGAAACATAAAAAATTTAAAAGGATTGTGTAGGATAAAATTCTCACTCAAAAAATTATTGAAAATTGAATGAAATAAAAGAATATTTTCCCAAATACCAAAGTTTTGTAAATATAAAGTGAAAAACTCTATATATATATATATTGTTTTTAAAATAATATCGAAAACTATATATTTCAATGATTATTTTTTAAAAAAATAAAAAAATTTAAAAGGAAGGTGTAGGATAAAATCCTCACTCAAAAAATTATTGAAAATTGAATGGAATAAAAGAATATAAAGTGAAAATCTCTATATATATTTATTTTTTTAAAAAAATATCGAAAACTATATATTATAATGATTATTTTTTTAAAAAGTTGAAAAAACAAAAAAACTTTGTAATAAAACCCTGTTTTAAAACATAAAAAATTAAAAAGGAATGTAATAAAAGAATATTTTACCAAAATACCACATTTTTCTTGTAAATATCTAGTAAACATTTCTAAAATATTGTTGGTGAAATTTACTGGAAAATGGTTTCAAGTGTGTCAAAGACTAAATATGATGTTTTCATCGAAATGTTTATTTTCAAAAGATCCAAATAATAACATTGAATCAATTAGTTAAATTTAACAGTCAAATTCTTTTTTATCAAGTAGGCTTAATGTTTCTATTGTGATTAATTCTCAAATATTGTAAACTTGAACTATCTAGAGGAGTAATTTGTCGATTTTGATGTGTTTTTTTCTTTTAAAAAAATTATCATGTAATACCACATACTTCAGTTCTAATTCGTTTTGAACAATTTCATGGGAGACAAAGAATAAAAAAGTTACATTGATTTAGTTTTTAGAATTAAAGTTGCTATCGAAAATGGTTTGTTCTTGTTTAAAAAAATTATTACGTAATACCACATACTTCAGTTCTAATTCGTTTTTAGAATTGAAGTCGCCATCGAAAATGATTTGTTCTTGAATGGGTAAATCCATAGCCTCCTCCTCATCATGACAGAAGCTTTCTGATGATTGCATTTTCAAAAACAAATTACATTGTTTTAGTTTTCCGAATTGAAATTGCCATCGAAAATGGTTTGTTCTTAAACGGGAAAATCCATAGCCTTCTCATCTACATGTCTAAGTTTTCTACCCCAATATCTCCAACCTCTCAGAGATAGAAATTGTTCTGTTTAAAAAAATAATGGAAATTGTATATATAAATGATTGTTTTTGAAAAAAATGGTAAATTTTTGAAAAAAATTCAAAAGGAAAATGCAGGATAAAACCCTCACTCAAGAAACTAATTTTGTATGATAGGTTGCTTACCTAATAATAAGAAAATAATGAATAATTTATATTTAAGCAATTATTGAAAAAATTAATGAAAATTGAATAGAATAAAGGAAATATTTTACCAAATAGCCTGTTTTTTTGTAAAGATATACAAACAGATAAAATTTAACCATTTAAAGGATGATTTCTTTTTTGCAAAAAAAATAATGAAGATTTAATGAAATGAAAGAATATTTTACCAAATACCTTGTTTTTTTTGTAAATTTGTACAATTAGATGAAATTTAACCATTTATAGGATGATTTGTTTTTGTAAAAAAATTAATGAAAATTGAATAAAATAAAAAAATATTTCACCAAAATACCTCTTTTTTGTAGATGTAAACAACTAGATGAATATCTAACTTTATCCATTTTTTTCCATTTGGGATCATGTTTTGAAGGTTTTCAAGATAGTTTTAGTAAAAGCTTATGCATTGATTGTCATTACAAGTTGTAGTGTTTGGTATTATTTAATATTTACTGACTCTAGCTATATTATATGAAATTTTCCCTACTTATTACACAATAAATGTATATATTCACATATTGTTTCATTTTTAATCACTGTATTTATTCAATGTAGATATATCTCCTCTCTCTCCTCTCTCAAGATATCATATGAGTCGAATTACAAAAAATTATCAAAACTTAAATGCCATACATTCAAAATCTAGATGCTCTATGAGTTAAAGTTATGTATATAATTATGTAAAAAGTTATCAAAACTTGAATGCCATGCATTCAAAATCTATAAGTTCAAATTAAGTAAAAAAATAATCAAAACTCAAATGCCACTTAATTGCCACTCAAATGCCACTCAAATACCCCTCAGATAAAATACAATATAAACTCGGCGAATTCATCCAAAGTCGTAACCCATTGCATAACCCCCAAGATCAAATCCACAAAAAAACACTTGGTAGGGAGATCTGCTCATATATTACTACTGACAGGTGAACGTAACGGTCACCAACCCCGTAGAGAGTACCAAGGAGCTGGTACAGGCGCAACGAGAGGGGCAACACCCTGTTGCCAAGATCTATGCGGCAGTACAGGCGGGGAGGCAGCTCTCCACTAGAGAGTTAGAGGAAGGGGACACCGAACTCCGGACCCTACATGACCGAATAGAGGCGCTGAGTATCCAACCCAACGGGACGCTGGTCATAAGATCAGAACACCAGGAACGAGTCAGACTCTGCTCGGTATGTCCACCAGCATGGAGGAATAAGGTCGTGTGGGACACGCACCTGATGGCCCATGCCGGGATCAACCGAACTCGGCATCGCTTGCAGCTGGATTGGTATTGGCCTGGGATGTCGGGACTAACATGCAGACTCGTCAAGAGCTGTGGAGTGTGTCAAGTGGCAAAAAGGAGCAATAGACCCACAGCACCCGACGGACAGAGATTGCTGGCAGGCCAACCCTTCCAGAAACTGGCAGTAGATCTAGTAGGACCCCTACCTCTTACCAAGCGAAAGAATAGGTGGATAATGGTACTTACGGACCATTTCACTCGCTGGCAGGACGCCATTGCACTGCCCGACGCTACTGCTCCTACGGTGGCCACAGCTCTGGACGAAAGAGTGTTTAGTTATTGGGGCCTCCCCGAACAGCTACACTCAGACCAGGGGGCTCAATTCGAGTCCACCCTGCTGGAAGAGCTCTGCACCTTGTGGGGAGTACGGAAGACACGCACCACCCCCTACCACCCCCAAGGGAACGGTATGGTGGAGCGACAGAACTGAACGCTGGGAGATGCGTTACGGACATTATTCTTGAGTAAAGGACAAGATGAATGGGATGGGTTGCTCCCACAGATTATGCGGGCATGTAGAGCCACGCCCAACTCCACTACCAATGAAACTCCGAACCTGCTCATGCTGGGTAAAGAAGTGCGATTACCAGACCAGTTGACTGGATCACCACCCTCTCTAGAACCTCATAGTGTCAACGAGCACACTCTCAGGGTACAGAAGGACCTGGCCACCGCACATGACTACCTGAGAGACCAACAAGCCAAGCTCGGACAGGAAGAGACGGGGGAACCCCTCCGCTTCAACAAGGACGAGCTAGTGGTCATTGAAAATAAGCGGCGGACAAAGGGGAGTAATCCTAAACTTCAACCATGTTATATAGGCCCCTACACCGTCACAGAAACCTATCCCAATCACACATACCGTTTGGAGCGGAATGGCCAAGGTTTCACACAAAATGGACGCCGACTGAAAGCGTACCGTACATGCCGAGAAGAAGTAGGGAGGGCCCCACCTAGTCGCGAACAGGCCGTCCGACCAAACATGCGAGGAGCATACCGGCGACCAACAACCGCGCCCCGGGTGGAACGCACAGCCCCCCGCCCGACCTACCAGTGGAAAGGCGACCAGAGGACACCCCAACCCCAGGAGAACAAGCAGAAAGGAGACCGAGAACTCCACCACCCCCTACAGAGCCGGTAGTAAGTGAGATGCTACCAAGCTCGCCATCCCGACCACCCACACCAGTGAGACCACCTACTCCTGAAGCACCCCCGGTGGACACAGCACCTGCAGGACCCCCTGTAGAAGACGTCCACTGGCCACCCCTCAACCCTGTGCCGGTAGATGTAACCGAAGGAGGCAGGCCATCGAGAGCAAGGCGGCCTCCAATAAGGTTCACAGACTACCAGTGTTACAGAACAGAAGATAGGAAGGGACCAGGAGCAGAGAGTAGGCAGGTGAACGTGCCAACAGGAGCACTATCAGAAAGAGCACAAAAAATGGTAGATATACCATGGGCCGACGCCGAAGAAACCCGATGCAAATTGGGCTTAAATAAAGATGAAAAGAGAACAAACACGATCGATGGAGATAGATATAAACGAGAAGAGCAAGAGTGGACAACTACCACAAACGACCACTACAAGAAAGATGCGAACCGAGGGTGGATAACTCCCACTGTGACAAACATAGAAGTATCAACGAAACCAGCAAACTACCGCGGGCGGAGCCTAGACTCTCTACGTCACACCATGTGGCCGGTAGAACAAAAGAAACCGCCAGCAAGTGAAATTACAAAACAAATAAACACAACAACGAGCTGCACAGTCAGCAAACAACTCGACAAAGAAACAACTATGGCAGAAAAGCGCAAGTTATCTATTGAGGAAGACCCTGAGTTTGTGGCAGCAATTATGGCAGAGCCAATAAAGAAGAAATATAGGATACCCATGAAGGAAATGCCAGCATCGCCGACAAGAGTAGGTAATGTAACAATAGAGGAAGGTTCGGCCAGGTGTAGGATTCGACACCATCAAGCAAGTGCACCGCCACCACCAACACACGTCTACCGACCAAAGGAAATGTGGGTGACGGAAGAGACAACGAGACGAATGCAACATGCATTAAAACCAACAACTAACGACGATGTATGGCAATGCGACATCTGCAAGACAGAAAGAAGTAAGAAAAGAACAACATATCACATTAAACAACATTTTGTATATTTTTTCTGTGCATGTGGGCACAAAAGTGCCTCGCGAGACACCGTTCTAAAGCACGTGAGACAGCAAAACGGGGCAGAAGAACATGGCGGAGCAGGGAGACCACTCTATGAAGTCGACCTCGCCTCTTACACCGAATTCTGCATGGCCATGAACTGGCAAAATCCGCCACTCTTCGGAACACCCTCGCCCACAAAAGATCGGTCAAGCAGCCCCATCAACCAGAGACCTATTAAAAGACGGCTGGGAGATCGAATAGAAACGTCACAGAAAGTGATAAAGGTAGAGCTAGATATGGAGAAAGAGGAGAGAGTAATAAAGCAAAGAATAAACAGAGAACGAGGAGAAGTGAAAGAAAGTAGTATGCCGTACCGACCAAGAGGAAACAGTAAAGAAAGGAGGATTGCACGCCAAATGGAAACGGAGCGTCGAGAAGAGAAATATAGAAGGATCAAAAGAAACGAGGAAGAGTATTACCGACTAACAAAAGAAGCTTTAAGCTGCCTGCAGAAAGCCGACGAATTAAAGATGGCGATCCAGCGAGACTGAGATACGTATTAGAACATTTCCCTTCAGTTTTATTGAAATTGGCCCACGAGCGCCAATGGGGCGGAGTGTGTTAGGAAATGTAGCCAGCACACTCCAGTCGACCTGGACAGTATAAACAATCTAGTACCGAACTCTATTATCCAGTATCATACTCCCGAATTCTATTCCATATACTCACTCTTAATTAACATTGTATACTTTGCCTATTCATTATTTTATCTTGTATTGCCAACCATGTGCTGCTGTGCAGTCAAGCTTAACTAAAGACAGCCTTATTGTTAACGTTTTGCCTGCCTCTTTATGTTATGGGCCAATCAGGCCAGAAGGCGGAGCCTGTTCTTTTGTGCTACAATTTATTGCTGCCAATTTGTACCCGCCTATTGTGTATATATGTTTGTGTAAGTGCAACAATAAATCAGGGTTAACCTGGCACTCTCACTTCTTCATGATTCTCTCTGCACAGCAAAGACATAAAGAACAAGTAACTAGATGCAAGCACAAGAACAAACAAGCAAGCAAACAAGACAAGCATAAGCACTTAGCAAATAATTAATTAGTGGCAACTTGGACAAGTCGACCAACAGCAAGGACAATAGTCAGTATAAAGTGGTCAGTCCAAGGGACTTACACTGCACACTACCTTCGGGAGTGTGATACTGGAACGATTGTTCAACCTGTTAGTTCGACCCAGTGCAGCTATTCTGCCTGAGCAGGAACTCAGTGGAAAGTAAGGTAGTTAAGACAACTCCTCACTGTGTACAGTCTACGGACTTACAACACTTCAAATCGTGTTCAAACAGAGTAGCCTGCCGACCTTGGGGCTAGCTAGAAGCAATTGCAATACTGCTACTACACACTCACTGGAAATGGGCCGCTGTACAGGTGACAGCTACCACTACCCCCCAAATTCCTGTACAATATACTGCATTCTTAGTGGCCCGTGGCGCAATAGGAAATTGCAAATTTCTGAAGTACTTTCCACCCGTTATTTTTGAGGTCCACAGCTATGATGACCATGCAATTTTTGGCTAAACCTGTGCGGTTTAGTGTGTCCATTTCATAACTTTTTAAATTTTGTTTCCAGCATTTTCTGCTCCCAAGTTATTAAAAAATTAGCCACGCAGAAATATTTCAAAAATTAAAAAAACCGTGGGGGACGAATTTACATATAAATCCTTTTGTCTTATATACGCTACGCTCGCATGAGTTCTGCACTAGCTAACTACTGTAACTATATATATAATATTGTACAGGAATTCAGTACGTGTGCCAATGCTTGGCCACCTGTACGCCCTCCGACAGATTGTCTACTTGCCCAGCTGTCTATAAGCCGCCGCTGACAGAGGGTTCGGCGGATTCCACCAGTCAATGACGAATGGTCATCGCTGAGTGGGCCGAACTGTCAGTCGTACTTGTGATGACAGGGTCGAGTGTTTGAACAACTGCTTCAGGTCGACAGTTACTGATTGCTGCAGTGCATGTGCTGGGTTGACTAATTGCTACTTAGTCAGCCTTTTGTATGATTGTCTATTCATTCACTGTGATGCATTTATAATGAATTATAAGAGGCACTTGTATGAATAGTTGCGCAGGTTGAAATTATTGTGAGAACAATAGAGCTCATGAGAGTAGGTGATTAACTCTGCTTTATTGTTAGCATTACACAGGTATATATACAAGGTGTTACATAATGGAATGAGCACACATGATTGACAAACAAAGGAAAAAGGCCGTCCCTTAATAATGGTTGGCTAGTACGCTTAAAAGTAGGTGTGTTACCTCTACATAGAACTGGTGTAGGCGTGACTGTAGTAATGTGCACGCCTACTGATTGTACATAGAACAATATATGCTAGAACAAATGGTAGAAATAATGCTGGAGTAAATGTTAGAGTAAATGGTAGGATTGGTATTGTTTGTACACTTCGTTGCTATCCTTCACATACTCCGTCTCATTGACGACACTGCGTCAATAATATGATGGCAACGACGTGTGAATGTTTACAAGTCTTGACATTCTCGACGCATCTTTGCCTTGATGTCTTCGGCCTTGCCCAGTAACTCGTATGCTTCTCTTGTTAACCGGCTGACGTCCTTCTCATATTGCTCGAGTTGACTCAGGCGTTCCCGCCTTCGTCTTATCCTCTCTCTTTCGCTTTCTTCTTCTAGTGCGGTCCTCCAGTAGGTGTTGGTATGTGCAGGACTCGTCCCTCTTTCCCTGTTTGGTTTTTTCTCTCTTGGTGGGGTACTTGTTTGTTCTGGAGTCATCCTTCTTTTCTTTCGTGGGGGAGTTGACTCCTTCTGCTCTCCTAATCTCCTCTGTATGGGTACCCTTTCGGCCGCCGGCGATCGGTTCTCCTGGATAGGAGTTGGTGTGCCGATGGTTGGCGGATTCTTCCAGCCAAGGTATTGGCAAAATTCTGCATAGGTTTCTTTGTCGACCTCGTAGAGGGACTTGTTGGCTCCGCCATGTGCGGTGGCTCCGTCTTGACTTCTTATATGCTTCATGATGGCATCTTTAGATGGGCTGCGTTTACCACAAGCACAATAGAAAAAGGTAAAGTGTTGCCTAATGTGATAGATGACCCTTTTTCTTACGTGTCGGAATTCGCACAGGTTGCATCTCCACTGGTCCCCTTCTACGACTTTTTCTGCTGCTGCTTTGATTGCGCGTAGTGTATCTCCTGTGAGAAATATTTCTCTCATCTTTGTAGCAGCGCTGGTTGCAATGGAGATGTTCTGTATCCTTACTGGTGTTGGAGCCTCCTTATGGGGTATTCTTACCGACAGTTGCTTCATCTGTAGTCCAGTGCATTCGTTAGAGATTGTATGGATACACGAGGGAGTTTGTCACTTGCTGCTAGTGTTGTGATGTCTATCTTGTCAGCTAATTCTGGTTCTTTTCCGACAGTCCGAGCCATTGTTTGAAGCAGTTGAGTGAGAAGTGTGAGGTCGTTGTGATGTAGTGAGCTAGCTCGTGGTAGTTTAGTAACTGATTGTTTTCGAGCTCTCCCTCTTTCTCTATCATCTTTGCCGCCCTCGCTCTCGTTTTCATTCTCCCACGTGGTAGTGTTGTTGTGACGTATGTGGGTGGTGCCGTTGTTGTCACATGGGCGAGTATTTTCTTGTGTGGGAGTTGTCTGTTTGCTTTTGGCGGGGGAATGACTCCTAGTTCTCTGTTTTATTTTGGTTTTTCGTCTTTTTACTTCTATCCAACCGTTTCTTTCCGAATTTTCTTCTTTCTCTGCTGTTTTTTCGGAGGGGTTGGCATGGGTTGGGGCTTCTGCTGTCCCTAGGGCGCTGGTACTCTCTCTGACGTCTTGTTCTGCCATTTTGTAGCAATAGTAATCCTCTAGTCTCTTTGGCATATTCCTCTCTCTCTCTGTGGCCGACTTAGAGGAAATGGTTGTCCTGGTCGGCTAGCTAGGGCCGGCCACTCTGCTTCATTAAGTGAACCGCTTGGTTGTCTTGGTGGGTCTGTCTCTATGGTTGGGGGGTTCCCCTCTCCCTCCTCTGGAATTGTTTCGGGGTTCTCTCTGCCTCTCTTTCCTCGACGTGTGTCTGCACCTCGGGGAGGGGTATTGGTGTAGTTTGTCGCTCTACTCTCTCTTCCTCCCTGGGGGGTGTCAGGGGGGGAAGATACTCTTCTACCCTTTCCTCTGGTCTAGGTGGTGTCGGTAGTGGCAATGGCAGGGGCAATGGTGGAATCGGCTCCGTAAGGTCTTGGTTCTGATGGTGGGTTTTTGGTGGCCTCCCCCTTCTGGCTTCCTTCATGTTAGGCCGTAGTGCAGGTTCCTTACATGGTGGGGCCCTGCCCACTGGCTCCTGGCAGGTGCGGTATTGGCGCAGTCTCTGGCCATTTTGAATGGACCATTGTCCGTTCCTCTTGATTTTATACGTATGATTGGGGAAGACTTCTGTGATTCTATGCGGGCCAACGAATCGTGGTTGCAACTTGGGGTTGGCCCCTTGACCCTCCTTTTGTTTTCGAGGACCACCAGTTCTCCCTCCTGAAATACTGGTGGCTCGTCACTCTCCTGTTGGCGTACCTCTTGCTGTCGCTCCCGGAGGTACTGATGGGCTCTCTGCAGGTTCTCCTGGACCTCTGCGGTATATTCAGCTATGTTCTGCGGGTCCAGCGAGGGGGGGGGGGTCCCGGTTAACTAGTCGGGGAGACGTACCTCCCGACCGAGTGTCAAGATGTTCGGGGTCTCTCCTGTCGCGGAGTGTGGCGTTCCTCGGCATGCTCTCATGATTTGGGGCAGCAGCCCATCCCACTCGTCTTGTCCCTTTGATAAGATCAGCGCGCGTAGCGCATCTCCCAGGGTGCGATTCTGTCGCTCGACGACTCCGTTTCCCTGAGGGTTGTAGGGGGTTGTCCTGGTCTTTCTTATTCCCCATAGGCTACACAGTTCTTCCAACAGGATTGATTCGAACTGGGCACCTTGGTCAGTGTGAAGTTGTTCTGGGAGCCCCCAGTATGCGAAGACCCGTTCGTCCAAAGCGGTGGCCACTGTGGGTGCGGTTGCATCTGGCAGCGCGATGGCGTCCTGCCATCTGGTAAAGTGATCCGTCAGCACTAGCGCCCATCTGTTTTTTCTTTTTGTCAGGGGAAGGGTTCCCACCGGATCCACGGCGAGTTTCTGGAACGGCCGACCTGCGTACATTTGCTGTCGGTGGGGGTTTTCCGTCCTTCGACCGCTTTTAGCTACCTGACAGACCTCACATTCTCGAATCAGTCTTCTCACTAGTATAGAAATACCTGGCCAGTACCAATCGAGCAGAATCCTCTGTCGAGTACGATTCACGCCTGCGTGCGCCAGTCTGTGTGTGTCCCAGATGACCTGGGTCCTCCGGTTGGTGGGGCATACGATGCACTGTTTGGGTCTGGAGGGGTGGTGGAGCAACATCGTCAGTACTCCGTCTGGACGTATCTGCATGGCTCCCTTCCGTTCGCAAAGGGTCCGCAGTTCTGGTCCCCCTTCTGCTATCTCCTGCTCTGTAAGGAGACCTGGTTGTCTGACTTCAGCGTAGATTCTTGCCACAGGTCCTGTCCCTTCTCTCTGCTCCTGAGCGAGGGTGGTCATACTGGGTTCCGGACGGGTCACCGTGAGGTTGACCTGCTCTTGGGGGGTGTGTTCTGGCTCTTCTGGCCGGGCTAACTCTGCGTGTGAGGGTCCCCCGTCCCGTTGCTCAATGGTGCTGCATTGTCGGCAGTCCACACAGGGTCCTCTCCGGCTAAGTCCGTCGGCATTGCCGTGTCGGATTCCAGCTCTGTGCTCTAACTTGTAACGGAATTCCGCTAGTGTTTCTAGACACCTGGCTATTTGGTTGGAAGGCTCTTTCCTCCTGCATAGCCAGCGTAGGGAGGCGTGGTCGGTACGTAGGGTAAATTCTCGTCCGTACAGGTAGGGCCTGAAGTGTTTTACGGCCTTGATCACTGCCAATAGCGCCTTCCTAGTCACACAGTAATTTCTTTCCGCCGGGGCCAGCGTCTTGCTGTAATAGGCGATGAAAGGCCGAACAATCTATGGATTCGTTAGGATTCAAACATGTTGGATTCGATTCGGATTCGCCCCGGATTCGAGAGGGGACAACCCGTGGTTCGAGGCGAACGAGTACCCGTATCCATCACTAATAACAGGCCTAATCTTTCTGGCGTTGTTTGTTTGTAAAACAGCCATAACTGGAAACACCGCACTTACCTCCCCATGTAGCTTCTCATCATGTGGTTCTAGCCATCTGTCACTAATCCGTTGCTTAATTTCCATGTCATATTTCCGATGACATCCATTTCTTATACTATACTCTCCACACTGATATCTCAAAACCGGTTCTCCAGCTTTCCATTTCCATTGAACTGTCCATTTAGTACCATCAAAGTTCGCTATGAAATCAGAATCTTCAACACACATGTTGCTATCTTATGGCTCCTCTGTGCCTACTGCAACTACTGACCTCTGTGAACAGCCAAACTGAACACTGTTGGATGAACTAATTGTCACACCATCTAGTTTGCGTATACTATCTATTCCCATTATTAGACTGCAGCTGCAAACAATCTCTGGTGCAAGTAAACATCTTAACCTCACCCTACTGCCATTTACATACACCTCTACATACACCTCTACATCAACCTAGTCTGTGCTCAGACTCCAAAACGGATGGAGTTAGTGGCGCCCACTATCAAACTCCTCCTATTCTCCGTCTGAGAAAGTATCCTAATTTAGCTGAAGTTATCTCCCTAGCTGTAAATTGGAGTTGTATTCCCCAAACTGAATTCAATTTCGTAGCCTTAAAGTATTTTACAAACCCCGCAACAAATATCTTCATTTATTTAAATCTAGGGCTATGCTCAAATCAGTCAAACATGGGATTTGCAGCATTGGTTGTGTGTGGATTAATTGCATATGTATGTACTGACACTGAATCTCTTGGCAATGCTGCAGCGCATCACATTCCATTTTTGCCTTTTCATTTATAAATTACAGCACTGCCTTTGACTGCCCGTTATCACTAAAGGCGTCAATCATTCTTTCAATAAGTAATTTTATTCTTTATGATGAATGTCATGATGATAGGAAATACATGTAGAAAAGTGGTTGTCTAACTAGTGACAACTAGAGTAGTGGCTGTGGTAGCCTGTCTTGACAAGACAGACAGACTATGGCTGTGGGTACTGGTCTTCTATCTAGCTAGTTATCTACTATCCTATACTCAGATCTGCCTATCCTCAACTCTTCTGTACTCAGCCAAGTGTTCTACACAACCTTCACCCTACTCAGAGATGGGGGCAAATCAAAAAATTTTGACTCAAATCAAATCGTTTTAAAAATGGACCAAATCAAATCAGGGACGCGAGAACTTCAGGCAAATCAAAACAATAAAACTGTCAAACCAAATATTTGCATTTGATATCCAAATATTTGTTTCAAATCATTTTTCAAAACAAGCACTGTGAACAAAAACAAGCACACAAAAGCCATTATTTTCATCCTCTCTGCATTAATAGTGACGAAGTGCCTAAAGTTCAAAATCCCATATAAAAGTAGGTTGAAATAAATGATCACTGTTGACATTTCTGTAGCTCACATTCAATATTATTTCGCAATTACCTCACCGTACCGTATAAGAATTAAACTATTACAACTTATTTATGCCTTCACTAGGCAGTCACCACAGAAATGAGGGTTGCATGCGATGGCATTGTAAACAGGCCATTACAGCTTTGTACACTCCTACTTCACTCGGATGTTTAAGAGTCACACGAAAATAAATTATGGAAAAAAAAATTTGGGTTCAGCATTATGCTCAATGCACTGATTATCACTATACTAATACTGAAATGAAAACTTATATTGGTATATTTTCAATGACATATGCATCTTTTTAAACCTCTAAAAAATACGTTTCTTTTCTTGTTCTATCTTGTTCTAATGGAAGAGTGCCGATGGTTTAAAGTGACATGCATATACACCATTTTATTTCCAATTGCTTAATTACTTTCCTTAACTGTAGTAGCTTTCACACACACACGCACACTAGAAAACGATAAACACAGGTGATATGACTTGAAAATATAATGATTTAATTTCATAATAAAAAGTACAGATAGTTTTTTAAGATGATTTGCCACAATTTCCAATAAATTTCACATCGGAATTAGTGCATGTAAAGTAATTACTATATAAATTTAGTATTCTGACAGATATAATGAACATATGCAATAAGAAATTGAGAAGTAAAGATCTACACAACTACAAGACGAACACCATATTTCAATTGGTGGTTTTTGCAGCTGATATTACTCAGATGTGACACAAAATCATATAGTTTTTTATATATATATTCCATTGTAAAGATAAAAAATAAAAGGCGCTACAAAAATGTCATGTCTGCAGATCAAATGAAGAGTATGAGGTGAAAATGAAGCATAAAGTGTTGTAATGTAGTTGGTTGTTGCGGGACAGTGGGTTGTAGCCAATAAAAATATTGCTGACAGCTGTGACTTATAAAACATTCCCGTCAGTGAGGCATACCATGAGATATATGAAATTCTTTAATATGCAATAGCAATAGTTTAAATTATCAATACCAATTATTTCTTGCGGTGGTAAAAAGTCACTTATTGTTTACATCAGTACACAGAGTGATTTCCTTTCTAACAAAAACATTCAAAGATATTATACTATGCTTATCCACTAGAACATGGTCATCACGTTTAGTACATAGATGGTTCAGGGTCAAATTCATCACAACTGTCTCTTCTATGTGAAGTGTCTTCCTTCGTCTTTGTGTATTTCCTCAGTAGACCACATGGTGGAGCACTGCATATTCAACTTCACGGAAAGAGCAACTCATTTCGCGGGAAGAATAACTCTTGTTGCATAGGATTTCTCGAGTATTCAATCTTTCTTGACAAAAAGAGATCCACAGGGTAGCCAGCACTCTATATCCACATCTATAATATAGCAAAGTTGAGCAATGTACAATGATGATTCAGGAGAATATGATTAGAGTAAATCAAATTGAGTATGCAATTGCAATCTAAATCAAATAGCATAGCATATAATAACAATGCGATGGCAAATAACAATAACACATACTAATGTTAACCTAACATGTAATAGCACCTTTCATTGATTACCAATCAAACTACTATCAATTTATTGGGTCAAGCTGTATGAACTGCTGTACTTACGCCCTGACAGGTAAATTTAATCAATCAAAAATGCCAGAAAAATATTTTGGAAAATGATAATAAAATATGTTTTAAACAGTGCTATTTGCCCAATACTGCCACAATAAATTCAATTTAATTTTTATTCACTGACTAATTCTTAATAAATAATTGAAATCATCAATAGTATCAATTTTTGTTGACTAATAGTATTTACTATTATTAGAAGGAATCTATAATCAGCGCAATAATAAAAAAAATAATATTCCTACTAATTATTATTATAGTAATTTTGTAATTAATTGTCATTTGTTTTTGTGCTGTATTCTCTTATTCAGTACTAAACTTCAATTTTTACTATTTTCATTCTACATACTACTTACATAGTAATTTTTTACTGTCTGCTATTAATTAAAAACAATAATCATATTTATTTATCAATATTAATTGAAAAAAACCAATAAACCGGGTTTTAACAGTTTAAACCGTTTTTTATGATTTTCATGTAAATAAATGCTCCACTACTTCGGCTTTAACTGCATTATGCGGCAGAAACACCAAATAATACGATCATGTAATGAAAAAGGCATCACAATTAACTTTTTTACTTAGACTTTACAGAAATTTACATCGATGTCTATTAAAACAAAATTACAACAATAGTTATTATGTTATATTATTATTATCTGCATGTCTTTGATGATGTAAGATTAGATCTTACTGTTTAACTCTCTCCCTGGCCTGAGTGAGGCTTCGAACTACAGTGAACGGTGTACCCTGAATGCATCAAACTTTCGTTACATCTACAGTAATCCTATAATGTCATAGACATGTCCAACCAATTTAAGGGCAGTGTCTGGGCTGTGTAATTTTTTTATTGCAATATACCTACACCATCCACATGAATATTATACTGTCTTGTTTGTTAGGTCAAAAGTGTATAATGTACCCCAAATCCATCAAACTTTCATTACATCCTAATTTAATATCACTTTTCATGAAAAAAAACACCATGAAAACCAAAAAAAAACACGATTTTAAACAGGGTTTAAATCGTGCCAACCCTGAAGAGTATAGTAGGAAAAGATGAGAAAGGACTACTAGTGGACTACAAAATGTTTCATGCGTTTTAAAACAAAAGGTTGAAACAATTTTTGAAAACACAATCGTCATGTCACACTGTAATAAATATTTATTTAATTATTTTTATTTTCTACGCACTACTGCATAATTATTAATACTTTTCTCAGTCGTACTCTGATATATATATATGTAACAGCCAGAATTATGGTCCAATCAAAATTGATTTAATCTTCTATGAGCCGTGACTACAAAAAGTTTTCGGTGAGCTATGAAAACTGGAAGAAAATACTGAGACAGTTTTATTAACTAAACAGTAATAAGTACTCATATTTTACCTAACAAAACATAAAAATGTTTTCAATAGTGCACTGTCAAACATTTTGGCCATCCCATACATACGAATGAGTAAAATTAATAATTAAATGGCTACGTCTTGTCTTACATAAAGCTAAGAAGTTATTTGAGCAAAAATCACCACAACTTAATTAAGAAAGTAAGTGAACATATAAACAAAATCTATTGTTTGTAAAAAGAATTGGTTTCATTTTTAAATAAATGTAATGATTAAGTATTATAATATACATTCTCATCTTAATTAAAAATAATTAACAATTATCATCTAATAAAAAATAGCCTTGCCCCACATAATTAAGCCAAGAAATGAGAGCAAGAACCACAACAACGCAGTTAATAAAGTAGGTAAACATGTAAAAAAAATCTATTGCTTGTGAAAAATAATTTCTTTCCAAGCATATAAAATAATAATAATGATGAACTAAAACTTACAGAATCACAGTACAGCAATACATATAATAATAATATTATTATCATTTTATATTCTAATAAAATGATTGAATTATCAATGTGTTTATAACAATCAAAGTGGTTCACAGACTGACCAGTCTCTTCAATGGGGGGCTGGAGAAACTTACAGGGGCACCTAATTCCTACTCTATGAGCTGTATAAACTAAGAATAACTATAAAAAAAATCTTTTTTGGATCTATTTTAGAGGGGCTCTGCAGAGAGCCCCCTAAAATTTCTTTTGCTTAGTGCAAAGGGTGGTTGTGCGACACATGCAACCCCCCCTCTAGAATGGCCCCTGCTTACAATAGCCTGTTTATTCTAGTTGAAACATCTCAACTCCGTATTTGTGTAGATTCTTCTGGTTCAATGTGCATCAGCGCCCTATAAGGGGGATAGCCCCAGTACAACCCCATTGGCAAAATTTGTGTATCGTGTCTATTTTCATAATACTGCTGTGCTGGCAATCAGTGACCTTGCGCTGGTGCAAATCCAGCAGAAGGCCCTAATATTTAGGATCAAGTCTTCCATTAGTGCTTGGTTACTTTTTTCCAGCTCTTTAAAATAGTTTAATTGATATAAGGAAGTGACTGTGATAATAAGCGCAAATGGGAAAATGATGAAAAAAAAACACGCTCAAAGTTCTGAATAGTTTTTAATCCTTTTTGGACCAATTTTTTTCAAGAGTTACACCTCCCATATCTACCACTTAGTAGTTTCATCTCAGTTTATTCTCTATGAAGCATTTGAAATGAGAAATTACTGTAGTAATTTGAGAGATATGGTTAAGCAAAGATGAAAACATATAACAATACTAACATTAATAAAAAATGTAAAACATGTTATTAATTTGCAGAATCGAAGGCTTTTTAAAAAAAAATGATTCGAACAAAAAAGAGAAGGAAACCAACCCACATACTTCATTCCTACAACATTAACGACAGTAATAATTATTAGAAATGATAATATAATTAGTAAGAATATTAATAAAGACATCTAGTATTTTTGTTATTTATCATACTAAATAACAACTATTGATTATTGTTATTACAATCAGGCACATGATTAAATTATGTACTAATAATACTAAGACAGAAGGTTGTTTAGTATTATTACATAATTGATGTTACTTCAATATTAGTGGCAGTCATCAAGGCAAGTAGGTAAACAGCGGTATTAGACTGGCATCAGCAATGAGATAATGCTGCAATGTGAAAAGCATTATAAACATTTGATAAAACACAGCAGATTTTAGCAAAACGATACTCTTAAGCTACGTTCACACTATGCGATTCTCGGCCGAGTGGGCGGAGCCAAAAATCGGCTCGCAAGTGTGAACAGTGAAATCTTCAAGATTTCACAATCGGTGGCCGATTTTTTTTCATTGGGCAGTGATGATTCTCTGTACGATTATCGGCCTGTCTAGCCAATCAACATCCACATCACAGCTTTTCAATTGAATACTTTTCAAAAAACTTGCAGCTGCTTAATAATTATTATTTAACCAATTTTAGAATATTTTTTAATAATTCCCTGATCAATTGCAAGTCTTGTTTACAAGTAGAATATTAAGGTGGGTATACTAACTATTATCAATATAAATAGAAAACAACTACCAGCGCCATGATTATAATAATTGCATTGAAAAAAGTTATCATTTATTTATTATTCATTATAATTGAGTATACTTACCATTATTTATTATTACGATTATTTGTAATTCATTTCTTATTATTGATGAGTGAAGAAATGGTATAATTTATTGAAATATCTGGTAATATAAGCTATATTATATTATTCATTAATAATAAAATGATGTTCTGTAGTTATCAATGAAATGCGGTGTCTTGACAACATGTCAAGGCCATGCAATATCGGGCACAAAAATCGCATGTGTGAACTCTTGTAAATAATCGGGAGAGCAACTCCCGATTCCTCCCCATAATCGCATGGCCGAGAATAGTATAGTGTGAACGTAGCTTTAGACGCACAAATAACTATACTTGATTTGCTGATCACAGCCTTGGCCAATCAAAAGGCTATAGTAAAGTGGAACATATACAAAATTAACCGAAGATGACACCAAAGGCAAGAAATATGGCGGGGTACCACTTGAGGAAACCGATAAAAATAAAGTTTTTATCGAAAATATCTTCAAGTAAAATTAAAATTGAAATGTTATAACCTAGAGAATGTAATGATGAATTTGAACATGTAATTTTTAGATTGGTTTGGCAGTGCAGGAGTTTTAGTCTCACATCGCGAAACGGATTTACACTTACATATTAGATTGAAGGTTTTAAAGTGCTGCAACAAATAACCAAGCACTAATGGAAAGCTTCCTCATAACAACACAAGGGCCTTCTGCTGGAGTTGCACCAGCGCAAGGTCATTTATCACAAGCAAAACATTATAATGAAAATGCACATGGCACTAATTGTTTGTGACAAAATATTACCGCCCATAGATTGTTTGGGTAAATTCAAGAACAAATCAATTAACTATCGTTTTTTTACGATATTAATCTTCCTTTCCTAAAAATTTTCGCACACATGTTTGCTGCATAACTGCTCTGATCAATCATAGCAAAAAAATAAAACTATCACCATTATTACAATCACTATACTACACTATCACCATCTCCTAATATTATTGTTATTAGTTAATTTTTGTATAGAGTAGAAACATAGAAATGGCGAAAAGTAGAGTGAGGCTAAGGAAAATCGGGGTGAAAACAATCCAAAGAAGCATAAAGGTGCGTTTATGCCTCTCCTAGAATATAGGCCCGAAAATTACAGGGCGGAGCTCCTCGGCCGAAATGGATATGCGCCTTTATGGCTACGCGATTCAGTGGCCATTTACGGTTGTCAGCCGGTTTTCTTACGATGGGAAAACCAATATATATATTGTTATTATAACAACAGCTACTCTACTGCCACTATAATATTATTTGCTTGTTGCTGTTTTAATTTATTACCATCAGATAGATAACTAGAAGAGTAGATAATAATAAAAGCAGAAAATGGATGATGATGGAGAACTAACTATTATTATTAATATAAATAATATCATTTTATCATTGGTTAGGTACAATTACTTATTTAATTAGATCTAATAATAACAATGATGATAATAATGATCAACCAATAATAAGCTTATAAATAAACAAATTATTAACTGTTATAATAATAATTATAATAAAAAATAATTATTTAATTCATTTCAAATAAATTCATTATAATAAATAAATTAATTATTATTATTTAACAATCATAAATTAATAACAAATATGTAACAGTTTGTCAAAGTTTAGGACAATTACCAGCAACAATGAATAAGTTTTGGTATTATTTTCTTTTTTAATAATTGCAGTCCTGCATATGTTACATTCGTGGCTGCACTATGTTTAATAAATTGACATCTCCAGCAAATTACAAGCTGATCTGTGATTGGTCAGTTCACGACGAGACAACGGAAAAGTATCCGCGCCGAGAAAATTCAAATGAGCCGATTTTTTGGCCCCTGAGCCATCAAATTTCGTCACACTCGTCCACTTTTTCGGCAAAACGGCGATCGGCCCCGGAATCGCTGAGGCATAAACGCGCCTTAAAACGTTTTGTTAACTGAGTATACCAAAACCCCGAAAAACTCTTTAAACAATTGAAGTTTGTTTCAACTTGGTCTTATCTACTGCATTTACATGGCCGCATGTGACAGACTTGGGAATCACTCGTCAATGAGGATGGTATATACATGTAGTATGCACTAAGTAATCTTCTAATGCTGTCACGGACAATTTTCAAGTAAGTTTACTATATTTAAAGACAGACAAACAGACAGGAATGACGACAAATGAAGAACAATGAGGGGTAGGTTGGTGGTTGGTCGCTTCACTTCACACACAACGGTTGCGCACAAGACGGTACCCATCACATTTTATAGTGCACCCATGAGCAATCATTGCTGGAAAAAGCTTATGTACGGAAAAATTCAAGCCAGCCATCCACACTGACCGATCAGCGTCAGGGGTAAATAACTTTTTGTGAGACCGGCTAAAATCAAACATGCTTTATACTCAGCAATCACAAATAAAGAGGAAAACGGTTAGTATAGGGCAAAATGGAGCCGTTTTTCGTTTTCCATGACAAAATCGTTGTGTGTGGAGCAGCGTTAAGGAGTGGCTACACTGCCCCGATGTTTTGGTGCCGATGTGCCTATACGATGCTTCATGGCTATGTGCAGGTGGTTACACAGGCCGAAGTAGCGTGACGATGTACTCGAGCACATCGGTGAGTTGCGAGTGAACTAGACTATCATACGGCACAAAGTGCGGGTTTTTGCCTGTTTCACTTCCGATAGCGAATTATTTGTTTCCATGATATAATAATCATCACAATAATAACAATAATTAAAGAACAATTTCACTATGATGTATGGCTGTTTTTTGTTCACCATGAAAACATTGCTTTCAATATCTCTTCTGGCTCTGCTTTTTATTAAATCTTCCATATATTGCGATTATTCATTATTTATAATAAGTGATGTAATAATGAATTTTATTTCATTGCTGTATTTGCTATTAATTTTAATGATTCTATTTATACTCAGTAATGTTGAAATTATCAATTACCACCGTTCTATGTTGCCATGTAAAATTAATTCACTGTTCAAACTTTATTATAACATAATAAATCCATCGAATTCTGCAGTGGATGCTACTTGACAGAAATTCTAACGGAAATGCGTTATAAATGGTTAAACTTTATGAGCTTGGGAAAATATTTTGTTTCAACCAATCAGAGAACACCGATGTTTCTTCGGCATCGGGCATAGATCAACATGATGGTTATGCTCACGAACAGGCTCCACGATGTGCCGAAGTGGACACGCCCATCGGGCGCCCATTGCTAGGCCTTCCAATGCAAAATATCGGCCTGTGTAGCCACCCCATTTAGGTAGTCTTGGATTTTTTGATGATAAGTTTTGCACTGTTTTGTGTGGCGAGGATTGATGGAAACTGCTAGGTTAGTAGGAATAATTTTAATACAAGGAGCTCAGTCTCTGTTGTTACTTTCCACAAACCCTTAAGGTCAGACAAAACGATGTTTAGATGCATTCATCTTGCAAGATATCGCAATAGCATCACAAAGGAGAAGACCAGTTCTTATATTACTTTATTCAAAGAAGACATTCTAAGAGACATGAATATTTATGATCAGACCGGGCTCTATGTTCTTTAGTTCTGTCCAATCAAACCTTTAGCAAATTAGTACTGTTTGCCCATCTAATGCCCCACTGAAAGAAAACTGCAAATATAAACTCCCCATCCCGCTTTTGACCAGTTGTGAAAGTGAAAATCTTTGATTTGAACACTTCAGTTAAACTTTTATAGACCTAAATAAACTTTTAGTTAACACTCACGCCCTAAATAATTTGAAAAATTTACAAAAATTCAAGTCATCATGCTCAACTTCTTTCAACAGTAATTAAATAAGACGTTTATTAAAGATAACATGCCCTATACTTCAAAAATGTTCTCTTTCAGACCAGAGAGCTTATGTGACCTTTTGTAGTTGTATACAGGGTGCACAGTCGCTTAAATTATCCTATATATGGCAGACATCCGAAATACTGAAGTGCCACTTGGTTTTGCTGCATAAATGAAATGGTAATAAAATAAGTGGTATACTTTCACAGATACTGGTAACTAATATTATGGAAAGTGCATTATTTACACTTTGAAACCGGTTATTGTTGTTAGTGTGATGCTGCTAATGTGAATCAGAAATGCATGATTTGAAAAAAAAAGAAACCAATCCGCTCTGTTTTTTATTTTACCTACTATTTATTATTTTTCGTTTTTATAAACAGATGACTGAATAAAAAAAAACTTGTATTAGGCTACCCTAAAGCGAAGTATCAATAATGTCAAATAAGTAGTATGCTCATCATGAAAAAAATTGATAGATTTCATTGGTACCCGCAAAAATATATATATTTTTGGGAGTATCTATGTTATTACTATTTAAACTATTTCAAGATTACATTTCCATGATTAACTCTCAGCTATTATTAATATTTCTAAGTTATTTGATATTTAAAATTTCAAATGAAAAATAAAAGCACTATATTTTGGCACTATATTTTAACTTTATGACTTTGATTAAAATTTAAAAGTTTGATTTAAAATTCACAGAGAGCTAGAAGCATTCTGCGCTTTCAGATGAATGGTTGTTCAAAGCTTTAGCTTGTCAATCAGGCAATTGCGCTGCGAGACTTGATTTGATGAAATTACATTTCACATATAGCCGCTGCTAATGATTCAAGTTATGTGAAATTGATGTGTGTTGCAAGTATTTTTAAACTGTCACCATACACCATTATTTTGGTTTCATGATTGAGAAAAAAAGTCTCAAACCATTATTTTAAATCAACTTGAAAGAAAGAATTAGTTGTGCACTGACTCCTCCTTTTTGGATAGCAAATTATTCCAGCTCTTACTGTTTATTGAGCAGCAAATGTGATATTGTTATGAGTGATGACGAACCAGAGCCCTTTGTGAAACTACTCACTCTTGCTACATTATTATTTATACATTATTAATTGAATATTATTCCTATTATTATTATTATTACTCATTATAACAATTATTACCTATAATTAATAATTATAATCACATTTACATTATTTGTTATCTTCTAAATATTGGTAACCTACGAATCCAATTTTGTGTTATTATCAATTATAGGAATCAATCAATCATACATGAACATCATTGTCATGTTCCTGCTTGTTATGCAACTTCATGCTTGTTTTCTCAAGGGACAGTTGTTTCTCCTCACTTTTGTGTTTGCAGAGCAGCATCATTCATTCAGCTCTCATAAAAAACGAATAAAAAAACTATTTTTTACACAATGTTATTAATTGTTCTTGTTGATAGTAAACCCTGCAAAAAGATTAGAACTATTTAAAAATCACACCTACATTGTGATTATAATAATACTGTTGTAACAACCGAACTACTGTAGATATCATTCAAATAAATAATAAATATGATACTTGATATAGTAATATTCAACTCATTATCATTATTAATTATTGTTAGGGCAATTTATATTTATCAATAATAACATCTCGCCTTACTACTCAGTACTGGACAATCCATATGTGTAATATTAAATATATACTATTAGTTGCATTGATTTATAGAGATCTACAATGTTTTATCTGATTACACTGCGTGTTGTTTTACATATTAAGATATTAATAGAACGATCGACTGATTGACGGGTATGTCATACAATGTTGCTCTCAACTTTCGTGATTTGTTTTTTGGTGTGTTGCTTGCAATTTCTTGATAAAAAAAATATTACTTTGCAATTTACTGTAGACCTTAAGGTTGTCAGCTATCAGCAGCTTTGATAATGGTTAAAAGTTTGAATTTACAGACACCGGCTGATTGAATTATAAATAGAACAATTTGACAGCAGCTTACATCATACCACCAAGCAAACACATTCGATAAAAACTGAAAATTGTTAACACTGCAAAAAAGAAAACCTTTACAGGTTGATGTGAAACAGCCATCGGGCAGCCATCATCTCATGTGATGTCACACTGTCAGCGTATGTATGTGTGTGTTGTTAGCCACTAAACAAACCAAGCAACCAAATTATATTAATAATAATAAACACACACAGGAGATGATGATTTACTCATCATTACTATTATTAATTAATTATTATTAAATTATGAGTATAACTTATATTTTTAGTGTCTAGTAGCTGCATTATTATAATTATCATTATTATTGTTTGTTATAATAATATATTATTATAATTATTATTATAATAATAAATAATAATATTATAATAATGTGATGTATTATTATATATATTATTATAAATTATATACAATAATATATAAAATATATCACATATTAATTATATATTATAATAGTAGTTACAGTAGTAGTAGTAGTAATAACAATAAATAAAAATAATTTACTCATTACTTACTTACTACTATTAATAATAATAATTATTATTATAATAATAATAATTATTTATTGCGGTTGCCATTTTTCTTATAATAAATAATATATATTATATATATATATTATAAGAAAAATGGCAACAGCAATAAATAATTATAATATTATATAATTAAAATTAATAATAATATTTATTATTATTATTTATTATCAATTATTATTAAATATTTATTATTATTATTATTATTATTATTAATTATAATAATATTTATTAATATTATTAATTATTATTATCAAATGATCCTTATTGTGATAAAAAAACACGCACACCGGTCATATAATGATGTTTAGCCATGAAGTCCCATCAAAACTTCTATTGCTGCTATTGCTGCTCAATAATTACCTTTAAAATATACATAAGAACACGGAGCTTTTAGAAAAACTTGCCATTATTATTATCATTATTTATGTCAATTATTGGTATGAAAAAGGCGCCAGACAGTTTTGTCTATAATAAAAATGGAATCACTGTAAACATTTTTGTGTAAAGCAATTTCATTGGTCGAATGCATAGCCGCACTAAACGGTTTTGTAGATTTGGTAGCAATTATTTTACAAACGGCGCACAATGATAATCATGAGCGCCGTTTGTAAAAATATTATATATATGGTGTAAAGCGATTCTGAGTGTGTTTTCGCATTACTATTTGAACACTGTGCTCGTGCATAATGAAGGTACGATAGTTTGTTTTGAAGGTACGATCGTTCAGAATGAATGTAATATCTTCAAGAGCAAGCAAATCCAAGACTTTGCATGCTCTATCATCTGGAATGAATATGATGAAATAAAATATTTTGAAGGTACTAAAGAATAGAATGAATGTACTAGAGTGTATATTGAATGTACTAAAGAGCAGAATGAACGTGCTAGAATGTGTTTTGAATATACAAAAAAGCGGAATGAATATGCTAGAATGTATAATGAATGTACTAAAGAGTATAATGAATATGCTAGAGTGCATTTTGAATGTACTATAAAGTGGAATGAATATGCTAAAGTGTGTAATGAAGCACATAGTACAAAATGAACACCCTAAAGTCAATAATGAATGTGGGAAATTGAAAAAAATTTTGGAATTTTTTTACAAACGGCACTCCATATCTCTGCGGGACAGAGACACCCCTTTAGCCTTGCGTTGGCACAAGCAACAGGTGACTGGTCATCCCTGTTGCCAGTAATAGAGCGAGCACTGCTGCCTTCCCTGTACTATAAATGTAACAGGGCTGGTAGTAAGCTGACTGGGCCGATGGTGACCTTTACTCGGCCAGTAGTGACCCTTACTGAGCCGGTAGTAACCTTACTGGGTCGAGATCAAAAGAAAGACATAGCATGAGAACTTCAGAATAGCCAAGGAGCAACAAAAGGATGAATCCGTACGATATCTGCCTCCTGAAGAAGAAAAGGAAGGATGCCATCCTATATTTCAGCCCTAGGACCTACCAGGAGATGGAAACGCACAACAGCAGACATTTACCCATTAACTCCGCCCCTTATATCTGGGGGCTCGTCCTATTTAATTAATTGCCATTACTGTTTCATTTGTTGCTATTTTTAACCTTATCTTATCATTTGTCTGAGTCACTTCCTGTACACCTAATTGGTTATGTATATTCTTAGCACGTGATTGGTTAACGACAATTCTAGTTTCCTGTGCTGTAGCCTATATAATGCTGGAGCTTGCCTATACTCTTTGCACTTGTATGTTATATCTACTCTTGCCACTTGACTCTAGAGGATTGCCTCCTTAGACCTGTATCAATACGATACATGTATTCAGACCAGAGCAATCTGACTAGTTGGTCTGATCCACTGTTTCCTCATATTAGTTGCTAAAGTTATTTGAAACAAGTGACCCAGGCCATTCTGGCGGAGGCCCCTCTGCAGAGAGGAAAAGTACTTGAGCTTAGTGCGATTTTGACAAGTGGCACCTGCCATACTGGCGGTGTCCCCTCTGGGGGGAGGAAGAGTACTTGAGATTAGCAAGATTCTGTGGTACCACGCCAGAATCCACTACACTGTGTATTGGAACTCTCATCTTAATCATCTTAATACAAGCGTAGGTATTCTAAAATATTGTATGAAAAGTTATAATCTCCACTGTTTATACTTGAAACTGCTTTAATAAAAATAACAAAAACTTTCGTAGTCACAGGACAGGACAAGTTAGTAAAAGTATAGATAACCAAATTAGTTTGTGTAAAATATAAAATAGAATTATTCAAATAAAGACGATTTGAGCAGTATTCATATAGGAATATAAGACATGTTATAATTGATAATATTTATTATTGGTAAGAGAGTTTAGTCTTTCTCAATCAGAAACAAAATGATCAAAACGATCAAAAATTCTTTCAATAGTTAGCTATTAATGATTCTTGGCAAAAACTGCCAACTCATTTAAATAAAAAACAAAGTAGACATCAATTAGTGATGTCATAAGTTTGGCATAAGTTAGTTAAAAAAGAAATAAACATTGGTAATTAATTCAAAATGGCAGCTGGACTGCACACAAGGGATGTTCTAATCACCTACTTTCTGTCTAGGTTAGCTTTAAAACAATTATTTAATTTTATATTTTAGTTTATTTTGCTGTGGCTGTAGCTGTGGCATGATAAATAAGTACGAGCACACTCTTTGGACAATAATAAAGGAGTAAAAAATTGTCTAAACAGATCTATAAAAGACAAATAGTGATGGATAAAAGATGGTGGTAAATAATTAAGTTGACTTAATAATAATATTTCTCTCCCGCCATTACATATATGACAAGTTTAATTTATATTGTTTTAATCAAGTTTCCACAAATCTCACATTCATGACAAGATAGATTTTTATAATTTCCTTTAGTTACCTCAAACCTGTAGGTACAACATTCATATATTACAGGTTAGATGCCGCAGAGATTAACATCGGACATGATCCTGTAATGCAGCAGATGACCTGTAACCTTGGAGTCAATAGCTCCACACACAGGGGACTGTCGGCTTTAACAGCAATTCGTATGTAAACTTCTTTGCTTTTACTGTTGTTCATATTTTTTTCATTTCTACATTTTCCTTGAAACGGTGGAACACTGGTACCAAACCAAACTGCACAAAACTGGAAAAAATTATCACCATAATAATGCAGGTGAAAAAGAAGTTAGTATGAAAGTATTTATGCTGAAAACATGATTTCCTTTTGTGTCTGTCTAAGTTTTTGCAATCGAATGTGTTTCAGCACTTTAAAACAGAGATCAGTCTGTTTAAATGATATCGTTTATGTTTTCACATGCTTGAAATCTGTTCCATCCTCCCTTTTGTCTTTAACCATAACTTACGGCAAGTTAAATTTTCAGGAAGTTCTGTGGCTAGATCTCAGGACCAGATGGATGCAATACTGCAAGCAATTGAACTGTTTCCCAGTACAATGCCCTGCCGTGAAGCAAAACAGGCATATTTAAACTTTGCAAGAAGAACTATTGATATAGAAGAAGCTATAACATGGGGTAAAATTTTCATGGTCAGTGCTGTGTTTGTTATTATTGCTTTGCCTACATAGTAGCAATGAAAACCACAATTAAACCTTAGGGTGATAATTTATCGATGCTAAAAGTTTTTACCAGTCAAATGCTATATTGTACCTTTCAGGTGCATTGCGAAAACTAAAATATTCGTTTAATATTTTTCATTTTTTGTTCAGTCTTAAGAACAGTTTTTGTATAAAGTTTTTAAATTCTCCTAACATCTAAACTGTGAGATCAATGGTAATGTTTATAGGTTTGACTTTGTCAAGATGTAAAACTTTTCATGTAAAGCTTGTGAGAATAATTTCAATTCTGAGCAACCGATAGCAAAATTTTATCGATTGCTTTCCTATTTATTTGTTTTGATTTATTTACTTGTTTACTTAATCTTTGATCTATTTATTTATGTCCATATTTTACCGATTAATTTGAATACCGATAAAGTTTCTAATAAAAACATTTTTTCAAATATTTTTTATAATAATTATTTATTCTAGTACAAAAATAAATGTAAAATTTATAATTGTTATTGTAGTGATTGCCATTGTTGATGTTATTGTTATTAGTGTATAGTGACAACTGTGGAGATAGCATTGGCAGCAGTCAGAGACAATAGATCAGACAGAGCTGCCGAGCTGATTAACTGGTGCGATGAGCTCCTACATGAGCCTCATCCTCACTCATTCCTAAACAGAGCAGGGGCATGGGTCAGTATAGGTCATAAGACTCTTTAACTATGTTATCATTTCATTTTGGACTGTCAATGCTTGAAAGTTTGAATTTACTAAACTAATAGCAGCTTAGCAAAATATGTTGCATGATAAAAATATTTTCAAAAATGTATTGAGATTTTTTAAACTACATTTGAACACATATAAATCAAGTTTTGACATTGTTTTTAACAAATGTCGGAACGGGTATGGACAACAGTAAATACATATATTTGCTGGAATGATTCCAGAAACCTTGGGTGATGTCAGCAGACCTTAAATGAATGACATCGCTGCTATAGAGAAGAAAAATTTGTCATTCATTCCTAAAGATGTCAACATTTATCCCTGGTGGCATAAAAATACAGCTTTTACATTAATTTCCAGAGTGTAAAATCTTTATAATTTTATCAAAGTGACAAACTTTTGAATTTCTAAAATGAACATAGAACGACATCAAATAGACATTTTGTGTGTCACTGGAGACAAATGATGACACTTCCCGGAATGAATGTTATAAGTTTCCTTTTTATTACACAGTTGACATTCATACTCTTCTCCGTTGACATTCATTCCCGGTCCGTCGACCTTCATACCCGGTCCGTCGACATTCATTCCCGGTCCGTTGACCTTCATACTCGTCCGTCGACATTCATTCCTGGTTTGTTGACCTTCATACTCGTCCGTCGACATTCATTCCCGGTCTGTTGACCTTTATACCCGGTCCGTTGACCTTCATACCCGGTCCGTCGACATTCATTCCCGGTCCGTTGACCTTCATACTCGTCCGTCGACATTCATTCCCGGTCTGTTGACCTTCATACCAGGTGTGTCTGTCCATTCCAGCTATGTATCCATTCCTTTTGACTAATATCTCTGTGTTTATCACAGTCCCAGTTTTATAAAATACAGCTCAGTATAGCACTGTACTTATGCATTAATTTGTAAGTTTCTTTTAGCAATTGCGAATGAAACAAACAATTTATAATTTAAACTTTTGATATTTGATGAATAATTTTAGCACAAAAGTATTGACTGGAGAAAGAACAACTTATGCTGGCATTATCTAAAGTAAACGCCATGTTTCTCACAACATTGAAAACGATCATTGCGACCACTTTTCAGGTCTCTTTTTGTGGCATCTGAAATAAAATTGATTTTTGTTTGTTAAAATATGACACAAAAAGCTTTAATGTTTTTATAGAAAACTAGCAATGACCAAATTTTTTTTGAGAAAAAAAATGAAAGTATGAGAGCTTCTGCAAACAGATTAATTTAAAAATGTTCAACTTTGTAAAGAAAATACTGAATGTCAACATACTACATAAGTTTAATTGTCCAACTACAAAAAAAAGTAAAATTAATGACAGAAAGATATGCTGAAGCATTTGTGTGTTCTATTTGCTGCTTTACTGTACTAAAAAGGCCTCAAATGAAAAATAGCAATTAAAAACTAAAGAAATGAAATTAATGATTAAAATTTTGACTATTATCTATTGGTTTTTACTTCGCTGATGAAATGGCATAGAATAAAGTAATATTGTTTCTGTTGAAGACCCATGCACCACTGCTAAATCCCGAAAGACAACCAGATCATGTCATCTCAGATCTGGAGCTTGGACTGAGGAACATATTGTGCGCCATGGGAACTATGGCTGATATAGCAAACAAAATCAACCGGCATACTTCACCATAACATCATCTCTACAACTACGAGATCTATTTATTTTGTTTAATGATTTATTAAACATTTATTACTAACTTCATTTATTGTTTTATTTATTCATAGAATAGATTAGCGTGAATTACTTGTATTATTAGGAAATACATTTGATTGCTGCTTTTGAAAAATATCGCAAAATTAAAAAGGTTGTTCGTGGTAAATTAGTGCTTTTACTCAGTTGAAGCTTCTGGAAGTTGAAAACATTGCACATGGTTTATAAACTGACGTGAAAACACAGGATGATGAAGTATATAAAAGAACAATAAAATGGATTCTGAGATTGAGATGAAAGTTTTCTTTCCACCGGAAAGAAAAATAAGTCAGTATTAGTACTTTTTAGCTCATTTCCACCAAGTAGCATCAAAGACCAATATCCTGGTAGGATTAGTTCAACACTTTAGCTAGAGCATAAGCTAAATCAAATAGCTTTTCAATGTACAAATGCAGCACAATAAAAAGTTGCGATATTGTAGCGTTTTTCCTCTTACACTACCCACACAACAGCATCCACTTGCTTTAACTTTAGACAACCTGTGTAGGGACCACGCCCCAGACGAATGATACAGAGTTTCTAGAAATAATAATATGTTTGACGCATTCTGTTTAGCCATATAATAGACATCTAACACAATCCACAAGACTTCTGCCTTCCTGGCCCACAACAATTCCTTTTATAGGAAGTGATCAGGAAGGCTCACTCCCTTATTAGGGTGAGCAAATCACATCTAACAATACAATTGATTAACCAATTAGTGCAATTGTACAATAAGGTAAACATTTGGCAACCAATTAAGAGAGTGCACACATGGCACACAGTTTTGTAAGCCATTCTCTCCTCCCTGTTAGCTCTTGTTCCACTCCAGTGCTCAGCTGTGTGCTTTCACTCCAGAAGGCTCTTACACTTGTCTGCATCTTAAGCCCTGGTCACACGAGAACGAATTTCTGAAGAATCTGTAAACGAAACTATTTTTTCAAGCCCAGCGAATTCGTTGCCCAGCAAACCGAGCGAATATTTCAGTTTCGTCGTGATCAAGCAATGCTAGGTTTGGGAAAATCGTCATTTGCGATGTTTGCACCTGATTGGACAATTGAACCAGATAAGCTCATTAATAGGCTTATTTTCTATATGCCGCTATTGGCTGATCTCCAATGTCAGGGTCATTCACAACGAACACATGGTTTCCATAGTAGCACACTTGTTTTTTAAAAAAGTAATTATTTATTTTATTGTATTCATAATGAGGATTAAATAAATGAAAGATAATAATGATAAATTATAATCTAACAATTTGAATAGTACTGGCTGATCAAACTTAACTATTTATTAAAGTAATCTAATTCAAACTTTGCTTCAATTAATTTCCATGCTTTTACATCACGCAGTAAAGTATGAGTAGACCCGCGCACAAAACACAATGCGCTGTCATTGGCTGAAACCAGAGATCGCTAGGCGTAACGAACTAATTATAGTTTTCGTGTGACCAGCCTAAACGAAACTTTATTCGTCGTGCTTCAGCGATCACCTAATAAAGTTTCGTTATAGTTTCGTTATAGGTCTCGTGTGAACAAAGCATTAGGCTATCCTTGGTAGCCATTTATCCTTGTTAGATACCGGGTTGGCAACGATTTATCCCTGGCAAATCCGGAGTAGAGCCGGTATAGCTATTATAAGTACACATGCCTAGTATACAGGGTGGATACAGTATCTATGTTACACCAATTTAGGTGTACTTCTAACTAAGGGAGGGGGCTCTGATGACATAGTACTCTTTTCTTTAAGGGTATCAAAGGGTGTAAGGTCATGGGGACTGGGGGGGGGGGGGGGGGGAAAGGGTTTGGATCATTGGCAGCACACAAATCTCCCACAATATATACAAATATAATGGACATTTGGTATTAGAAATCAAACGAGATGAAAATGGAATCTTGAATCTGTGGTAGGTAATTGATAAACTATTTTGCTCGTTGAATTTGGTTGAAAGCTGCGTTATATTGGTAGACCAACCACAGAACAGCATGTAGTTACAGCAACTCTGAGGGGACTAGACCTTTGAGAAACAGACGCCCACAGAAGTGGATGGGGGATTAGTGTACATTCTAATACTTTCTGTTTGATACGATATGATATGATCTAGAGATCAAGAGGGAATGTACAATACAGTGTAGATACTGCTGTGTGTGCAGAGTGGCTGCGTTTTCTATGAATATGCTTTACATGTACTTAGCTATCACCTGTTTCATCAAATTGCTATGCATCTTTGTATCAATTAGCACTGGCTTTTTTAGCTATTGGCTATTTTTGCTATTATGCAATATGTAGAATTTTTTAGTTGTTTGCAGGCAATTGAGCTTAAATGCTTGGATAACATAGTGGTTTAAATTGCAACTGGCTGTGAACATTGGTTGGTATACTTTTTGGAGATTATGCACTGAAGAGAAAGCTACAATATATAATAATAAATTATAATTAATTATGACTAATATTATATCAATTTTTATTTATTAGAATTATTTGTTATTGTAAATATAATAATATATATATAATAACAATATTAACCATATAAAAAGTAATAAACATATTGATAATAGTTATTAATAATTTTTTTTACGTAAATTTTGTTATTACTATTACACAGGGACTTCACCTGTTGTAATGATGCTCAGTGATAATTTTTATTGATGATCAAACCAGTTGCAGTGTCAAATTCATGATGTCATAATTGATCATGTTCTATTTGTTTCAACTTTTTTATTAATATAAATACAAAAAAAATTAAATAAATATATTTATTAATATTTTATTTATTAATTAATTATATTATTCAACATTTTTTTCATAACTTCCACACAACAACAATGAAGAGCAATAAAAGGTGGGCTTGGTGACAATAAAACAATAATTGGCATGGATTACATAGGTGCTAACTGATTGAGTTGCTTTGTTTCATTAAAAACAATAATTATGATGCTGCTCATCCCTTATGTAACTCTTGCATTTTTTTTATTTTTAACCATCAAGGAGAGTGTCTACGCCCCTGTGGGAACTTCAAAGGTGAAGGTTTTTTAATTTTACTTATAAACTACAATGAAGAATTCTCTTTTGCATTCTACAGTAACAGTTTTTTGCATGGTAAATTTTGTTTTTACGTATCTAAAAAGGAGTGTGCTTACTCATATGGCTGAGGATTCATAAGTTTTATCATTAAATTTTATCATTAAATTTTACATTAACACAAGTTGCTACTGCGATAAAAACATAGGGCTGACATTGATATTTGCTAAGTTTTTTTTTCAAAATACGGGTGTGTTAACAACCCTGTGGTGAGTGGATGCCTTAAATTTTTTAAATTTTGAAAACGAGCCTGAAATTGATATTGTCTTTCACCCCTAGGCAACTTTATTGAAATTTTCGAACAAAATTTACTTTTTATGGTCTTGAGGGTATGAGTGTCAGTAATAATTGAGTATAATTGCAGTTTGCAAGTACCCATAGTAACTAGCTGACAAAATAAGTTTTTCTCCCTCACATAATTGAAATACCAAAAATTTCATACTCTACTCAACCTTTGATAAAGCAAAACTTTTGTTTGTTTAGAGGAGTTTTAAGCTTGATTGACCATGAACAGAAGATATGATGGCTGCTCAGGCACATCGCAAGACGATCCGCTGACCAGAGACATAGTCGTCAACTATTTTATAACCAGGTTACTTATTATTGCTTTAATACATAAACTTGGCTGTTGCATCAATGAGTTTAGAGTTAAAATATTGGTAGATATATTGAAATTCCACCTTCATCACTCTTTTGATAAGTAACTTTCGAATCTGTTTTTTTTCAATATTGAAATTGAAACCTCTATTAACATTTTAGATTATTGAAAAATCGCCCTGTTGTTTACCAGGTTTTTTCAAACCACAACAACGCTTATTTTAGTTTTAAATTGCATTTTATTTATGGAAAGTAAACGAGTGTTTTGTTTGAGATTTATCCCACAAAAGGGACAAATTTACTGCATCGTTTGCCACACAAGCCGCTTTTGGCAGACTATTTAGATTGTAGAAGACTAATCATCATGAAATTGTGTAAAAAATGAATTATTGAAAATAATTTAATAAATAAATCCTAAACATTGCACTAGTTTTTTACCTCAAGTCACAGTAGCTCCACTCTCACTAGACACTATTCATGTTCGCTGCCTCCACAACCTCATGGGTTCAAACCAGAGTGAGTCCAACCCTGTGTTATTTGGTCTAGGAAAATTTATCTCCTTATTGGACATGAGCGAATCTTCAAACTAGAATACAAAGTAATTTACCATTTACACAAAAAATACCTTAAGAAATGAACAACCAAAATGGCTCTCATCTTAGCTTGATACCCAATCACGAGCGGGTCAAGTAACAGTCTTCATATATTTGCTATTTTCCTTAGCCTGTGTGTCAGGGTTATCAACAGCTTTTCCTTCATCTTGTATAGTTTGGCTGCGAGAAATTATCATCGTATCATATTATATCAAATTGTATAGTGGTCTAGGGGTCACACAGGGAGTAGGGGGGAGTAGGGGGGAGTAGGGGGGGGGGGGGGTAGCAAAGGGGGTTCATCAGTAATTCATGACCGATAGCTAACTGATAATTATAACTGAGAAAACAAGCAGAACTATTTTGTAGAAAAGCTAGTGTAATAGAATAAAATAATAACGTAATAAAAATGTTTTATCGTTTTAATTTTTTTTATAAATTTACCTTGAGGAAATCTAGAAGCTTCTACATAGTTCCCAGATGAGCCATTTCTCTGGCTGTGACTAAATATTGAATATGTAACGAATAGCCAATCAAAAAGTATAATATCATTTTAATTTTTTGAGCTGCTTATTTGTTTCACTGAAGTATGAAAAGATTCGAAACAATTACGAGAATCATGTATGTTGTTAATAAGGTATTACCGTGTATGGTGCACAGTTGAGAGCGGTAAGGGTTGATCAATCCTTGATGTGACACCACCAACGCCTATTTTTTTTAAAATTAGAATCGGAGCGAATGTAATACAGAAACAAATAACTACAGCAACCAATTTCGTTAGACCTGAAGTGAATGTAAATACTTCCTAGAATGAACATAGACTCTGCTATGGGAATTATTATTTCGAAGTTCATTCACTTGTGACATAAAATGACATTTCGGTATTCGTTCTAGAAGAGGTCTGTTAAATAGAAGCATGAAATTGCTAATTCACTGCGAAGGACAATAAACAAACACTGCCAGAAATGAATGTTGAGATTATTATAGTAAACATACAAATTATTTACTTTATTGCACAGTCAACAATCATTCACATGTCTGGCTTCATCAATAGGTTCGTCTACATTTATCCCTGTCTATATTCACTGCTGTCAAAGTTAGTTACTGTCTACCTTTGGTCCCGCCTACATTTTTTGAGGTTCGTGGAATCTAATCAACAGCTTGTCATTTAATTATGACTTTGTCGGGTTCTTGCAATTTTATGGACACTCTCAACTGTCCTCGTACCATCCTGGCTTTTCTAATTAAATTTCCCACTTCCTGTATCAACTTCTTGTATGATACAGATTGGAGGCAACTAATTTTGACTGGAGAAGGATTGGACCAGTGAGAAGTTTAACATCCGGATGTAATGTTGGATTATTGGTGCAAGAGATCACAGAAAAAATCAATAATCACCGTACGTGAAGGAACAACTACAAACCTGCTAACCATACTGCACATGCTTGCAAAATGAAGTCAAAATGAAATACTGTTTGGAAGTACTTAACTTTGTATGTAAGAGCTCTTTACTACAATACACCTAATTACAAGTACGCCATGTTGTAGGAGCAGAAGATGTGGAAAATCACGAATGGCGGCATATCATGGGAGGAATGATTATCGAGCTCTCACCACTAACAAACGACTACCAAGCCCTACTTGCATTTACTAACAAACTTTACACCATGGTCAGAGATGATGATCCCAATCTCTGGGGCCAAATCATATTTGTATGCACTAACTTACTTAGAATGCAATCAACACTTGATGCTGCCATATAGGTTACCTGTATCACTTGGTTTGTGGGTTTTGTAGATGATTATTTTTGCGGCAGAGATTGCAGTAAGAGCTGTGAGAGATTGTCGGCCCTGCAGAGCAGTGAGCTTCATCAACAGATGTGTGGAGTTGCTATCACAACCTCATCTTCAAAGTCAAATTACAGAATGCGATGGATGGGTAAGACAATCCTTGTCACACTCTTTAAAGTGTAGTTTATTTTTTCAATTTTATTTCTTCCATTTTGTTTTAAAAAATTCTATGCTCGGCTTAATCGTGTCATAACATAAAAATGATAACCGTAATTCCAACTTTTTTCCAAAAATTTTTAGGATGGTATACTTTGTATGGCAGAGGACCTCAGAGTAAATACTTGGAGCTGTTAGCCATGGGAGACACTAGACATCTAGATATGTACCCAATATACTGTTTGAACTGTAGAAAGAAATTGGAAGAAAATATCTATTAAAAATTTTCTACAAAATCATCATCAATAAAGATATATATTTATCGTCGGTTAAAAGTATGGTTTTGGTTCAGCAATTAAATAATTTTGTCTCTAAATAAAGAAACACCAAGCATTGACAACAGAAATGCTTTGATTTGGGTAAAGGAAACTTGGAGCTTACAATATATAACTGTGGTTGATGTACTAGAAAACTGGCCTTTGATAGTTTCAAAAATATTCTGAAAGTTGTTACACACTTGGCATCAAAACAAAAATCATGTGCGTATTAGATAGATGGGAACATTTAGAATTGTTACATTCATACTGACAAAACTAGTTTACAGTTTAGAGTTAATTTGTTAAATTTCTGCCAAAAAATAAAAGAGCCATTTTGATCTCTAATTATAATATCTAATGAAATGGTTAATACGGGCTGAAGGAACCTGCTAAATGTAGCATCACTGATAGAACTGCACACATGTTTCACGGTAAATTGTAAACAATTTGGACATGATTGAATATATTCATAAAACCAGACTTCTTTTATCATCGGCAATTATTGAATTATTCACTAGCAAAACTAACTAGTGTCTTGCACGCAATAATGTATTTATTTTATTAATTTAAATATTTTATATAATGTACCTCGTTTGGAACTAGAAGACTACACAGTGCCACCATACCAATCAATAGATGTGTCACCATACCAATCAATAGATGTGTCACCATATCAATCAATAGATGTGTCACCACACCAATCAATAGATGTGTCACCTTACCAATCAATAGATGTGCCACCATACCAATCAATAGATGTGTCACCATACCAATCAATAGATGTGGCACCATACCAATCAATAGATGTGTCACCTTATCAATCAATAGATGTGTCACCACACCAATCAATAGATGTGTCACCATACCAATCAATAGATGTGTCACCTTAACAATCAATAGATGTGCCACCATACCAATCAATAGATGTGCCACCATACCAATCAATGGACGTGCCACTATACCAATCAATAGACGTGCCACTATACCAATCAATAGACGTGCCACTATACCAATCAATAGACGTGCCACTATACCAAGGTTATAACTGCAACCCAGGTTTTATTAGAAGCAAGTATCGACCATGCTTTATGTAATAAATTTTTTATCAAAAATTAAAACATCAAAAAATTGTGAATGACAAAGATTGTGAATGCTAAAGATTGTGAATGCAATGGAATAGCTTTCTACAAAATAATTTTAATCTTCGAGAAAAATTGTCGAAATTTTTCAGCTCACTGAAATTACAATAAAATTGTTGAGCTAGTAGCATATACTAACTGAGCAAAGTGACAACATGGAGCAGGTCCAAGATTTAAGCCTTCACGAAGCCTATTGCAGGACAAAAGAAATTGTGACCCACTATTTTTTGAGCAGGTAGTTATGTTGTCTTAACTTGTGACTTATCGATATATGGTAGTATAACGATGTCAGCAGTAGTACTAGTAGTTGAAATACTTGTAATGATACGAGTTGCAGCGGCAGCAGCAGCAGCAGAAGTAGTAGCAGCAGCAGCAGTAGCAGTAGTAGCAGCAGTAGCAGTAGTAGCAGCAGCAGTAGCAGTAGCAGCAGTAGCAGCAGCAGTAGTAGCAGTAGCAGCAGTAGTAGCAGCAGTAGCAGTAGTAGCAGCAGCAGTAGCAGCAGTAGCAGCAGCAGTAGCAGCAGTAGTAGTAGCAGTAGCAGTAGTAGCAGCAGCAGTATAAGCAGTAGTAGTAGCAGTGGCAGTAGCAGTAGCAGCAGTAGTAGTAGTAGCAGTGACAGTAACAGTAGCAGTACCAGTAGCAGTAGCAGCAGCAGTAGCAGTAGCAGTAGCAGTAGTAGCAGTAGCAGTAGCAGTAGCAGTAGCAGCAGTAGCAGTAGCAGTAGCGGTAGCATTAGCAGTAGTAGCAGCAGTAGTAGTAGCAGTAGCAGTAGTAGCAGCAGCAGTATAAGCAGTAGTAGTAGCAGTGGCAGTAGCAGTAGCATCAGTAGTAGTAGTAGCAGTGACAGTAACAGTAGCAGTACCAGTAGCAGTAGCAGCAGCAGTAGCAGTAGCAGTAGCAGTAGCAGCAGTAGCAGTAGCGGTAGCATTAGCAGTAGTAGCAGCAGCAGTAGTAGCAGCAGCAGTAGTAGCAGTAGCAGTAGCAGTAACAGCAGCAGTAGCAGCAGTAGCAGCAGCAATAGCAGCAGCAGTAGCAGTAGCAGCAGCAGCGGTAGCAGTAGCAGCAGCAGTAGCATTTATTAAAAGTAAAATCTGAGACAAAATAAACTGCATAAAGAATCAAGATTCTTGTCAACAAAACGAAAACTGTTAATTTGTTGCTCTTCTGTTGACTCACCTATTTTAGACTGAGAGCAGCAAATATAAATTGGCGTGAAATGGAAGAGTTCAGACACTTACCCGAATGGCCACAGCCAACAGCTTTACACAGCGAGGCAGTAGCAAAGCTTACAGATTCCAGTAAGCGCTTGCTCTACTAATTTGTAATTATTTTGTTTTTAAAGACTTTGTTAGCCTATTATGCAATTTGATGTTATATAATGGGATAGGATACAACAAAATACAGCAAAATGTGATGCAATACAAAGTGCAGTGGGACGCAGAGCACTGCATTTCAGTCCAATTCATTCACTTTGTTGGATTTCTATTACTCAATGAAAATTTTTTCTTAATGAACTAAATTCTTGATCTGTACTCATTTTTTTTCTGGTAACTTCATTGTGAGCATCGATCCGTTTTTTGTTAGAATAATCAGGAAACCGAATTTTAATTAAATTTAATTGGGCAACTCGAGCTCATCTTTAAAGTAAAACTATTTTCATGGTTTTTTATATTTAATTTATATTTATTCTTTTTAGCTTACTATCTAATAAATGGTTTTGAGTTTTATCATCTTATTTCAATTTGGGCCCCATATATTCCAAAAATAATAATTATTTTTAATCGAAATGCTGTTTGAAATTCAGGAGATGCAGCGCTCGGTGACCCGGAATGGTGTCACACTATGGCTTCAGTCCTAAAAGAGTTCTCTGATTTAATAAAAGACAGTGATGCGGAGTTCCTGGCTGCGTATGAAGCGTTGGAACAACCAATGTTGATAGAAAGCCCAATCACCTGGCGCTCCATTATTGAGGTTAGTTACAGCAGCTTGCTGTTTCAGACAGCCAATGATTGCTGATCATTCACTTCGATAACTAATTAAACGTTTTTTATTAAAGTTGCACGTAGAAATGTGTAGAAACCTCCTTACACGTGCTATTACAAGGCAGATAGTCTCTGATATACACAGGCTTGTTTCACTCAAGCTCTCCCTGACAGAAGGTCACTTGGCTGCGAATTCTTTGCAATAAACAGTCACTATAATGTGTAATCAACCCTGTAGAGAGTGATAGATGCAGTCATGACCTCTCCAGTCTCGGTCATAACCTCTGCAGATACGGGTTTGATTCCGGCAGAATCGGGGTAGCTTATCTTAAAGATGGGTGCCTTTGTCAAGTCAGCGGCTTTAGCCCTTCAGAAAACTGTATCCAGAATGCACCTATATCCGACCTTCAGATATATGCGTCCTAAGCTACAGAAAGCCTTATAACATTCAGGAGATCGGACCCATTAAATTTGCTCATTTGTCATTACTCACCTATACCATTTATTCTTATATATTCTCTAATTATCAGTATATCTGGCACTTCCTGTACCCTTGATTGGTCACCTTATTATATAGACCAATTGCTTTCTGTTGTTTTGCCTTTAAAAGACTGAAATATGTCATTAATCTTTGCATTGCATTACATCCGCGGCCAGGCGAGCAGTCTTAGTTTTTGTCTATAATGGGGTTGTGACTGGGGTTATCTCCTCTTATATAACGCGCTGATGCACATCCAACCGGAAGATGCTAAAAGTTTTATGCAGAGTACAATGCACAAATACGGAGTTATGATGTGTCAACTAGAAAAAAACAGGCTATTGCAATGCGATTGGTATAATTGAACAACCCACAAATTTTACAGGGCTATATCAGATTACGCGTACAGAAGTTTTTAATCACCCCAGTGTAGCTATAGAGCATAATCATTGAATAACCACGATGCGGTCAGCGATTAAATACGATCATTGGTATAGTAGTTAATAAATACGATAAGACACCAACGACAATTTATATAACGCAACGAAACGTTTATGTGTAAATTGATTGTCTGGTATCTCTGGGGGAAATAATAATACAAGTAATCATTAGCATCGATCTACACCTCTATGAAACTATTATTATAAATGACAATAAGAATTTAATGTGGTGATAATCATTTATAATAATAAAACTAATTATCAATTTTTTTATTATAACTTATTTAATAATATAATAACTATAATAATAATATGTTATTATTATTTATTATTATAAAATTGTAAGAAGAATCGCATTAATAATTATTATAGTAATAACAATTCAATAATAACCATTAATAATTTCAATAACAATCATAAACAGTACAATCATAATTATAAATTATTATAATAAATATAATTTATAAAAAAAATATTAGCTACGTAAAAATATAGTTATAATAGTGATAACACGGGCATCAGAGGCTTGCCGAAAAAAGTAACGGAGACAATGAGCCAGTTACTAAATGTGCTAGTATTAACCTAGCGTCTTCACTCAGTTTCAATGAACCGGGTTTGTGCTATTGAGAGTTAGCTCTCTCTGAACTTTCACACCAACCAGATATTGCTATCAACCTGGGTGTGAAGAATAGTTTTTATTACCGGACGCATCGTCTCTGATACTTTTTCGGCAGGCCCCAGAGGCCGGTGTATAACAATTATGATAAATGATAATTATAAAAAACTATAAAAAATATAAATTTTTGTTGTTGCAGATAAATTTAATGCTGCTGTCTTTAAAAATAGTTTGAAGCCTTTTAGGGACATGTCATTATAGTATATGATTGACGGCGTGGAAGCAATCAGAAAAACTGTTCATGAGTCTGCATGAAGTAACTATATTTTATACTACAAATGATGGTAACTTCCGGTCGGATGCAGAAAGTTCAAAGAGAGATAACTCTCGATGTCACAGCCCCATTACTACATCTTACCCTTGTCTGCTCTAGTGGAAGACTATCATAGAGTTGTCTAGCACTCAAATAAATGTTGTATTACTGAATAACACGGGCTAGTGTGTCTGAGCCATGAGTTCTGGCTAGTTGGTAAACTTTGTGAACAGGTGGCACTGAACGGACACTTGAGGTTATTTGTATTCTGTGGCAACCAAGGCCAGAATCTGCCACAATATTGAAATAAACTAAAACAGCAATGGAGGCATAGTTGGAATGATCATAGACAGGAAGGAATAATGTCATTGCTGGAATGAATGCTGACTATGCTAAAGAGAGAAAACTTTGACATTAATTCTTGGAAGAGCATTGATGTCGATTTTAGAAATACGACAATTTCCCACTTTTTCCAAAGTAGGCAATTTCTAGAATGAAAGTTAAAGTGATAATTTGAATATTGCCAAGAACAAATGTAAGCACTTTCGAAAAGAACATCAAAGACTTTTTTTGTATAGCGATCGTTGATATTCATACCAACATCCGTTCTAGGAAGTGTTTATGTTCATTCCAGCTGCATCAGTATTCATTTCTGTTCATGTTCAATCTTGTCTATGTTCATTTCAATCCTACTAAATAGATGCAAGTTCACTGACTACCTGTTCACAATACCCTTTGTGGTACTTGGAAGTGGAGTAGTTTCACTAACAGCGAGTCAATTAATAAAATATGTACTAGTAAAAGACTGATGACTGACTGGTTGTTATTGTAATAGATTAGCTTCCTCTATCACCGACACAACGGCATCCACTCTACTATCCTCCAACAATTCAGGGTCTACCCTGAACAGTCGTCAGCAACTCCACGGTCTCCACAACCCCGACACACTACACCAGAGTTTACACGAGTAAATACTTTATTACATTAATCTATTTAGCAATACATAAGGGTACTTGAACACAATCCATAAGACCTGCCTGTAAAGTAGCACAAGAGCTCCTTTTATAGGAGACAAGGAGGAAAACTCATCCCCTTATTAGGGGTGAACCAATCACATACAACCATAGAAAACAATGCATCAATCAAAACATACAATACAATTCGGTAAATAATACTAGCCAACGATAAAGGTGAGCACATGGCAAAAGAGCCCTGGGCTGCTTTCCCGCTCTTTTTAAAGTCATGGAAAGTTTCCACTCCTTATTTGGTCCTTCATTTCCTTGGTCTCTGTTCCTAGGCTCTTCATCTATAGCATCCAACTTCTAGAGGTGGGTAGCTAGTCTGCTAGGTCCCAGGCTATCAATTTCAGTCATCGTTGTTGACTGACAGAGCAAGGGGTGTTTGGGTGGGAGGGGGTGTGGGCCTGACTTGACTAAGTACGATGTAGATCTCCCACATTATTAGACCTGGCTTATAAAATGGGTGCAAATGAAATTGGTTTTCGCAATTTTTGCTTTAGCAATCAAGTTGCTAGCAACCATCTTTGCAAAGAGCCATTTCATTTTTTGAAAGTTCACTTGGTAGGCACCAAAAGTCTTTCTACCAGTCAAGTAACAGATGTTTTACCCAATGAACTTGTCGTTTATGAATTCAGTTTTATTCTTTATCATTTGCGTGAAACGAAATATAATGCTCAACGCTGTCTTGCTGACAGTATACCATAGTTTCGGTGGAGATCGCGTTGAGAGCAATCCGAGACGGAGCTCCTTTTGTGGCAGCACTCGTGGAAGAAATGTGTAGCGAGGCACTCTGCCAGCCATTCATATTGGAATTTATTTGTGGTTCTGGAGGCTGGGTGAGTACTATTAAAATATGAAACAAAACATGTCCTCCATTATCCGGTAAAAAGCTTTGCATTATTTATATCATAAACTCCTAATGTTTGCATATATGAGATTAACGAACTTGAGAGTGACTCGTGCAAATAGCTTTACACAGTTTTTCATTTTAAAATATTTACAAGTTGAATCTTTGTGATTGATGGCTCAAACTTTTTATTAAAAACTTTAGCTGTCATTAATAAGCTGAGTTACTGACTTTCCAAGAGAAAAACTATTTTTATAAAAAATGATGTAAATTGTTTTTCACCCTGTTTTGGCATTTGAAATTGTTTAGATACGCTTCACTTTTATAAAAATCTGCCCAACTTGGTTTATGGAAATGAAAAAAGTTATGTATAGTTGTAATGATGTATACTATGATTGTCTCAGTACCAGTCTGAGTGCAAGGCCAACATTAAAGCTGCAGCTTCAATAAACCTAGCTAAAGCATCAATATTTCCTATTCTTGAATACATCATAAAAAATCTGTTCTCTCAGTGAACATTCAAAAAAACACTTGGCCACCTCACAAGTCTTCATTAGACAGAATACTCACCGTTAGCTTTGTTTTCAAGTTTTTCAGTAAAGTTCTCAATAAAAAGTGCACATGAAAAAGTTATTTTTGCCTGAAGGGAAGAGGGCTTATTAGATTGTGCCCAATAATAAATCTGTCTCTCGACTGATAATTATTAGAGTTGTGTGCTCTTTTAGATGCCGCTAGAGTTGTGTGCTCTTCCAAGTTTCAAAAATGCATTATTTCATGCGGTGGTTTCCCCAGAGTTTTAATTATACTATAGCTCAGGCTATTAGATAGCTTGGATGTCATATAGATTTTGTTAAAAGTAATTAAATGAAAGTTTTCACTTTCTGTTTAAGACTGTCACAAGGCTCACTTTTTCCCTTCCTCCAGACCCATGGCTGTGACTAGATAGAGCCCCAAATGGTGCTTCACAATGACAGCTATCACTTCATTACGTATGATACATTACTGTAACTCTTATTTTGAAAGTATTCTACCTGTGGGTAGTGCCTACTAGGTTTCACCGAATTTTATAGTATGCTACTGAAGGGACGTAAATTTGGAGTTGTCTCCTCTTGTGTTCCTCGTTTGCTCTACTCGAAAATTATTAAGCTTAACTCTAGCTTAATAAAGACGTATTTGTCATCCCTCTCATTTAGGGAGAGACCGGCCAACCTAAGATTATCTTTTCAATTAGAAAAAACACATCATTATTTTTTTTAAATATTTTCTGATTAGTGTAATTATTTAAACACTCAAAGTGTGAAAAAAATAAAATAATGAGTAAATTGCAGCTTCGGAAAACTGACACAACAGTTTTAACAAAGCAAAGTTTTTGGTAATAATAATTATTATTAGATTGCTACCATAAATGTTTAACTGTCACGTTTATGTTCTCATGGTAGAGTGAGTTACCTGGAGCAGTAGAGGAAGAGGAAGAGGAGTGTGATGAAGAGGAAAGAGAAATAAATGATGCTGCTGCTGGAACTGGTGGAAATAAAGCACGAGTTAAAACTTTGGCCACTCGTCTGCTCATCCTTTCCGGACATCTTGCCAACTTAGCAAACCTTCTCCGACAAAACTGATGAACTAATAGTTTATATGCGAAGTTTATTTATCATTCTTTTAAGTTTTAATAAATAAAAAGAACTATAGAAAGTAGGTGCAAATGCTAATACATGTTTCCTGCAGTTATTTTTGAAACTCAGTACCACATTTTAATAATGGAAAGCAAAGCTAATTTTAAACGTCTTTCGTACAAAAGTTGATATTTAGTAATCTTTTTTTCAAAAACATTGTAGAGAGTTCCAGCCTCTTCCCTATCTATTTGTACTGTATGAGGGAATGAACAGGGGCGTTGTACAGGGGAGATAATTTTATTATTGAACATAATGGTGATTACTTGTTTCTATATCAATTAGACAGCGTTTTGTATCACTCAATTCAGACTGGTTATGGAATCAACCTTGAATTGACTTCAACCTGACTCAAACTAAACCCGGAGTCGACTAGGCTCGACGTAGGTATGTCTTTGACCTAAAATCGATCTCCAATTGAGCTACCAACCAACTACCAATTGTAAGCGAACCAACTGGCCGGACAAAGATAATTTAGTATGTGTGATGGATACGAAATTATAATAGAGATCATTCACTCAAAGCTGACAACTTACTGACACTAATGAACATTGTTCCGCTATGTAAAACTTTAAAGTGCAGTTGGAATAACAACCTCCTATTTGTTCACACCAAGCAGATGTGTTGGGTTGTATGGGGGTTTTTATCTTTCAGCTTCTCGGACACAACTGCCCTAACTGTTTCAGTTTGTACTCAGTAAACTCATCTGCTTCTGAAGAGTTGTGTGCCCAAAGGGAGACAACCATTGTTTGGCTAGGGAAAGGGAGATTTCTAATCACTCCAACTTATCGAATATGTAGAACGAAGGAATTGCTTCAACTGCGAAGATTATATAGGGTTAGGTAAAGGGGAGGAGGGGCTGGGAAAGTGAGTCTTCAGGCTAAGTTTTATTGGTGTACAGTCTTTATAATGATCACAAGAGGGTACTAAGAATTGTGGGCCATTTCTGTGGGTGTGGAGATGTCTAAGAGAGAGAAAGAAATATTCCTGTCATCACTTTACCAATATCACAATGCAACTGATGATATCTCAACTGTACAAATATTACCAACAAAACTTATTTTATTGCCCTGTTGGAAACTTGAGCCTAGGTATTTATTTTAATTCACATAAAAATAACCGGTTGATCGTTTCAAACTCCAAGTAGCTGTATCTGTCTTGTACCTTATTTGTACAGCTATTTTCCACCAGCACCAAATATTAACAAATTTTCTAAAACTCCTTACAAATATTTGTGAGCTTTCGGTAAATTTTATAACCTGTTTACAGGCGTGAACAAAATACTAAAACATTTACAATTGAAATTTAATAACTTCTAATGAGATATTAATTTTAAAGTACAGACAAAGCCTAGACTTGATGCTGTAGCACAAATTACTTGTATCACCTCATTTGTGGTTTTTGTAGACGTTTATTTTTGCGGCAGAGAATGCAGTAAGAGCTGTGAAAGATTGTAAGCCCTGCAGGGCAGTGAGCTTCATCAACAGAAGTGTGGAGTTGCTATCACAACCTCATCTTCAAAGTCAAATTACAGAATGCGATGGATGGGTAAGACAACCCTTGTCACACTCTTTAAAGTGTAGTTTATTTTTTTCAATTTTATTTCTTTTATTTTGTTTTAAAAAATTCTATGCTCGGCTGAATCGTGTCATAACATAAAAATGATAACCGTAATTACAACTTTTTTCCCCAAATTTGCAGGATAGTATACTTTGTATAGCAAAGGACCTCAGAGTAAATACTTGGAGCTGTTAGCAGTTGGAGACACTAGACATCTAGATATGTACCCAATATATAGTGTGAACCGTAGAAAGAAATTGGAAGAAAACATCAATTAAAAAATTTCAACAAAATCATCATCAATAAAGATATATTTATCGTCGGTTAAAAGTATGGTTTTGGTTCAGCAATTAAATAATTTCGTCTCTAAGTAAAGAAACACCAAACATTGACAACAGAAACGATGTGATTTGAGTAAAGGAAACTTGGAGCTTACAATATATAACCATGGTTGATGTACTAAAAAACTGGCCTTTGATAGTTTCAAAAATATTCTGAAAGTTATTACATTGTCACTTGGTATCAAAACAAAAGTCATATGCGTATTAGACGGTTGGAACATTTAAAAATGTTACATTCATACTGACAAAACTAGTTTACATTGAACTTTTTTGTTGAAATCCAGCCATCCGGCAATTATTGAATCATTAACTAGCAAAACTAACTAGTGTCTTGCACGCAATAATGTATTTATTTCGTTTATTTATTTTTTTTTTATAATGTACGTGGTTTGGAACTAGAAAACTACACAGTGCCACCATACCTATCAATAGATGTGTCATCATACCAATCAATAGATGTGTCACAATACCAATCAATAGATGTGTCACCATAACAATCAATCGATGTGCCACTATACCAATGAATAGATGTGTCACCATACCAATCAATAGATGTGCCACCATACCAATCAATAGATGTGCCACCATACCAATCAATAGATGTGTCACCTCACCAATCAATAGATGTGTCACCACACCAATCAATAGATGTGTCACTATACCAATCAATAGATGTGTCACCATACTAATCAATAGATGTGCCACTATACCAATCAATAGCTGTGCCACCATACCAATCAATAGATGTGCCACCATACCAATCAATAGATGTGCCACCATATAAATCAATAGATGTGCCACCAAGCAATAACCATCATCAATAACTGTGCTATTGGCCAAAGGAGAAGTAGACTCTATCTTTTTTTTCTTAATGGGGCTCCAACCAACCACTTGTGCCTGATTTTAATTATTTTTAATCTTTTTGACATCAGACAAATACCTACGTAGGTTTTCAACATTTTCATCTAACTTTTCGTGTGAGGATAAGTCAGAATCATAAACTGTTTCCAGTAGAGCATTTCGCTTTCTCTTCATATCTCTCACTGTTATAGTTTCCATAGGATTATAATACAATGGGGGTCTGGTCTTCTCTTCCTTTACCACTGCTTTATTCTCATTGTTCACAAACGCTCGGAGAAATTCACTATAATTATAAGAGTTTAGGCACTAAATTTTCATTGGCCACCTTATTACAGAACCACAGCTACTCAAACTTTTATCGTTTTTATTACAGTGGATTTATCACGGGATAATTCCGTGGGATTTATACGAGCGCCAGTGAACACCGCCAATACCGTTTAAGATTTGTGGCATTGACTTACAACCAACCAGCGTCGCGAAAACTCCCGTTAGGCCAATAGCAGCTGAGTATTTTAGGCGGCCATTGAATCCGGCATGAGCCATTCGCCTCCAGCTAAAAATTGGGCATAAAATTCAAAACTTCATCACAAAATAATAACAAAAATAAACTAGAGTGCAAATTATTATGCACCAAAAGTAAGTTGAAAATGTCCTCTCTTGGAAAATTGGCACAAGGTAAGTAATACACTATGTTTTTCAAGACATTTGTGACATTTATTGAGAGAGCGCCGAAATAAAATGCGAACGAAGTGTCCACACTTTCAGTATTATATATATTATTATTGTAATTGGTTTTTTAATTATTTTTAATACAATTCCTGTTTGTTACCAATCATACATGGCTCACTGTGTGTGTCACCATACCAATCAATAGATGTGTCACCATACCAATCAATAGATGTGTCACCATACCAATCAATAGATGTGTCACCACACCAATCAATAGATGTGTCACCATACCAATCAATAAATGTGCCACCATACCAATCAATAAATGTGTCACCATACCAATCAATAGATGTGTCACCATACCAATCAATAGATGTGTCACCATACCAATCAATAAATGTGCCACCATACCAATCAATAAATGTGTCACCAGACCAATCAATAGATGTGACACCATACCAATCAATAGATGTGACACCATACCAATCAATAGATGTGTCACCACACCAATCAATAGATGTGCCACCATACCAATCAATAGATGTGTCACCATACCAATTAATAGATGTGCCGCTATACCAATCAATAGATGTGACACCATACCAATCAATAGATGTATCACCATACCAATCAATAGATGTCTCACCACACCAATCAATAGATTTGCCACAAACTTTACTTGACAATAACTATTGATCATACAGAAAACTGCTACTTATCTTTTGATGAACTGCTACTCTAAGGAAAGGTTATAACTGCAATCCAGGTTTCATTAGAAGCAAGCATAGACCAGGTTTTTTGGCGATAAACTTTTATCAAAAATTAAAAGATCAAAAAGTGGTGAATGCCAAAGATTGTGAATGCAATAGTTTTTTACGAAAGACGTTTAATCTTTGAAAAAAAATTGTTGAAATTCTTCAGTTCACTAAAGTTACAATAAATTGTTGAGCTAGTAGCACATAGCAACTCAAGAAAAGTAACAACATGGCGCAGGTCCAGAATTTGAACCTTAACCAAACTTATGGCATGACAACAGAAATTTTCACTGACTATTTTCTGAGCAGGTAATTATGTTGTCGTAACATGTGACTTATCGATATATAGTAGCATAGCAGCGTCAGCAGTAGTACTAGTAGTTGAAATAATTGTAATGATACGAGTTGCAGCGGCAGCAGCAGCAGCAACAGCGCAGCAGCAGCAGTGGCAGCAGCATTAGTAGCACAAGCAGCAATGGCAACAGCAACAGTAGCAACAGCAGCGGTAGCAGTAACAGCAGCAGCAGCAGCAGCAGCAGCAGTAGCAGTAGCAGTAGCAGTAGCAGTAGCAGTAGCAGTAGCAGTAGCAGTAGCAGTAGCAGTAGCAGTAGCAGTAGCAGTAGCAGTAGCAGTAGCAGTAGCAGTAGCAGTAGCAGTAGCAGTAGCAGTAGCAGTAGCAGTAGTAGTAGCAGTAGCAGCAGTAGCAGTAGCAGCCACAGTAGCAGCAGCAGTAGCAGTAGCAGTAGCAGTAGCAGTAGCAGTAGCAGTAGCAGTAGCAGTAGAAGTAGCAGTAGTAGTAGCAGTAGTAGCAGTAGCAGCAGTAGCAGTAGCAGTAGTAGCAGTAGTAGCAGCAGTGACTGTAGCAGCAGCAGTAGCAGTAGCAGTAGCAGTAGCAGTAGCAGTAGCAGTAGCAGCAGCAGCAGAAGCAGCAGCAGCAGCAGTAGCAGCAGCAGTAGCAGTAGCAGTAGCAGCAGTAGCAGTAGCAGCAGTAGCATTAGTAGCAGTAGTAGTAATAGTAGCAGCAGTGACAGTAGCAGTAGCAGTAGCAGTAGCAGTAGCAGTAGCAGTAGCAGTAGCAGTAGCAGTAGCAGTAGCAGTAGCAGTAGCAGTAGCAGTAGCAGTAGCAGTAGTAGCAGTAGCAGCAGTAGCAGCAGCAGCAGCAGTAGCAGTAGCAGTATTAGCAGCAGTAGTAGTAGTAGCAATAGCAGTAGCGGAAGTAGTAGCATCAGCTGTAGCAGTAGCAGTAGCAGTAACAGCAGCAGTAGCAGTAGCAGTAGCAGCAGCGGGAGCAGCAGCGGTAGCAGCAGCGGTAGCAGTAGCAGTAGCAGTAGCAGTAGCAGTAGCAGTAGCAGTAGCAGTAGCAGTAGCAGTAGCAGTAGCAGTAGCAGTAGCAGCAGCAGCAGCAGCAGTAGCAGCCGCAGTAGCAGTAGCAGTAGCAGCAGCAGTAGCAGCAGCAGTAGCAGCAGTAGCAGTAGCAGCAGCAACAGTAGCAATAGCAGCAGCAGTAGCAGTAGCAGCAGTAGTAGCATCAGCTGTAGCAGTAGCAGTAGCAGTAACAGCAGCAGTAGCAGTAGCAGTAGCAGCAGCAGTAGCAGTAGCAGCAGCAGCAGAAGCAGCAGCAGCAGCAGCAGCAGCAGCAGTAGCAGTAGCAGTAGCAGCAGTAGCAGTAGCAGCAGTAGCATTAGTAGCAGTAGTAGTAATAGTAGCAGCAGTGACAGTAGCAGTAGCAGTAGCAGTAGCAGTAGCAGTAGTAGCAGTAGCAGCAGTAGCAGTAGCAGCAGCAGTAGCAGCAGTAGCAGTAGCAGCAGCAACAGTAGCAATAGCAGCAGCAGTAGCAGTAGCAGCAATAGTAGCATCAGCTGTAGCAGTAGCAGTAGCAGTAACAGCAGCAGTAGCAGTAGCAGTAGCAGTAGCAGTAGCAGTAGCAGTAGCAGCAGCGGTATCAGCAACAGTAGCAGCAGCAGTAGTAGCAGCAGCAGCGGCAGCAGTAGGAGCGGCAGCAGTAGGAGCAACAGTAGCAGCAGCAGCGGTAGCAGAAACATTTATTAAAGGCAAAAGCTAAAACAAAATAAACTGTATGAAGAATCCAGAGTCTTGTCACTAAAAAGATAAACTAATAATTTGTTGCTCTCCTGTTGACTCACCTATTTTAGACTGAGCGCAGAAAATATAAACTGGCGTGAAATGGAAGGGTTCGAGCTTTTACTTGAATGGCCACAGCCGCCAGCTTTTTACAGTGAGGCAGTAGCAAAGCTTACAGATTCCAGTAAGCGCTTGCTCTAATATTTTGTGATTATTTTGTTTTTAAAGACTTTGTTAGCTTACTATGTTACTTGATGTTATATAATGGGATAGGATACAACAAAATGCAACAAAATGTGATGCAATACAAAGTGCAGTGGGACGCAGAGCACTGCAGTTCAGTCCAATTCATTCACTTTGTTGGATTTTCATTACTCACTGAAAATCCTTTCTTAATGAAATAAATTGTGGGTCTTTACTCAATGTTTTTCTGGGGGCTTCCATGTGAGTCTCGGTCCGTTTTTTTTTCAAATAATCAGAAGACTAAATTTAAAAAAAAGTTAATCAAGCAACTTGAGCTTCTTTTTAAAGCAAAACTATTTTCATAGAGTTTTATATTTAATTTATATTTATTTTTCATAGCTTACCATATAAGAAATTTCTTTTCATTTTTATCATTCTATTTCACTTTGGACCCCATATTTTCCAAAAGTAGCATTTTTTTTAACCATAATGTTGTTTGGTTTTCAGGAAATGCAGGACTCAATAACCTAGAATGGTGAGACACTACATCTTCAGTCCTAAAAAACTTCTCTGATCTGATGCAAAGCAGTGAAGAGGAGTTCGTGGCTGCGTATGAAGAGTTGGAACAACCAATGTTGATGGAAAGCCTCATCACCTGGCGCTCCATTATTGAGGTTAGTTACAGCAGCTTGCTGTTTCAGACAGCCAATGATTGCTGATTATTCACTTCGATAGCCAGTTAGACATTTTTTTTATTAAAGTTGCTCATAGAAATGTGTAGAAACCTCTTTACACGTGCTATTACAAGATAGTCTCTAAGATATACAAACTTGTCTCACTCAAGCTCTCCCTGACAAAAGGTCACTTGGCTGCGACTTGTTTGTAGTAAACAGTCACTATAATGTGTAGTCAACCCTGTAGAGAGTGATAGATGCAGTCATGACCTCTCCAGTCTTGATCATGACCTCTGCAGATACGGGTTTGATTCCGGCAGAATCGGGGTGGCTTACCCAAAGATGGGTGCCTTTGCCAAGTAAGCGGCTTCAGCTCCTCAGAAGACAGTATCAAGAATGCACCTATATCCGACTTTCAGGTGTGCGGATCTTAAGCTACGGAAAGCCTGAGAGCACATCAGGAGATTGGACCACAACACACAAATGATGCTTACCCATTAAATCCGGTCATTTGCCATTACACACCTATACCATTTATTCTTATATATTCTCTAATTAATCAGCATGTCTGGCCTGCGTTGGGATTTTTCATTGTCACTTCCTGTACCCTTGATTGGTCACCTTATTATATAGGTCAGTTGATTCCTGTTGTTTTGCCTATAAAAACTGAACTCTGTCATTAATCTTTGAATAGCATTACATCCGTCTCCAGGCAAGCAGTCTACGTTTGTGTCTGTAACTACTACACCTTACCCTTTTCTCCCCCTAGTGGAAGACTATCATCAGTTAAGCCCGCTGACCTCATCTACCCCCCACCAGAGCGCCCTTACAAGGCAAGCTACTTCTTACCTGGTCGAATAGAGGGAAAACCGGTGTCAGTACTCATCGATACTGGATGCACCACCAACCTCTTATCACAACACCTGTTCAATCGACTGGCCCCAACTACTAAGAACTCCCTGCAAGAAGATGACTCACACGGTGTGTTAGCCAACGGATCTCACATCCCCTTCTTTGGTACCATCCGCCTACCCATTCGGCTGCGAGATGTCAAAACGGAAGCTACTTTTGTCGTAGGCCAAATAAATGAGGACGCCATTCTGGGCATGCCATTTCTCACTTCTCATCAGTGTCGCATGAAGTTCTACCTGTCAGTGATAGAAATTAATGGCCAAGAACTGCTGTGTACAGACCAGCAAGGCAGAGTACTGGCTACTGGAGTCCAGGTGGTTAGAGACACCCAGATCCCCCTCCACACCGAAGCAACCATACTGTGTCGAACTACCCACTCCATACACCTTCCCCTCGGTATCGTAGAAGACCTCCCCAACTCCCCCCCCCCCTAGCTGCCAGTCTTAATACCCGAATGACCAGCATCAGCTATTGGTGAGATGCCTCAACCCCACCAACCAACCGCTGGACTTGAAAGCTGGCAAAACGATAGGAAGGTACACTGGAGTAAACAACGGTGATCTAGGATCACCAGTAGATGAAGATGAGCCCACTTCCCCCCTCTCCACAGCCATCCCTCCCCCCGTCCCTGAACATCTACAGGAGTTGTATGTCCAAGCACTAGGCAACTGTCACACCCCCCAGGAGGCGTTCAAATTGGCACAACTCTTGCACTCGTATGAGGAAGTATTCAGTAAAGGTGACCACGACGTAGGCCTTACCAACCTAGTAGCCCACAGCATTCCCCTGAGACCTGGCGCACAGCCCATCCGTCAGCATCCCCACAGGCTAGGTCCTCATAAAGAGAGAGAGGCCGAAGAACAAGTAGCCAAGCTGCTTGAACGGGGTTGGATAGAACCCAGCACTGGCACTTGGAGTTCCCCCGTAGTATTGGTGCAGAAGAAGGATGGCACCTGGCGCTTCTGTATTGATTACCGGCGTCTAAATGCGGTTACCCAACAAGACACCTACCCCCTCCCTCGGATAGATGAGAGCCTAGATGCGCTGTCTGGAAGTCGTTATTTTAGTACCCTTACCTAGTGAGTGGGTATTGGCAAGTGCCCCTCGATGCAGACGCCAGCAACAAATCTGCCTTTTCAACTCGATCAGGCCTGTACAAGTGGAAGGTCCTCCCATTCGGTCTCACCTCTGCCCCAGCCACCTTCCAAAGACTCATGGAACGAGTACTACATGGACTTCACTGGAAGTCACTCCTCCTATACCTAGATGACATTATCGTCATCAGTCCCGACTTCCCCACCCACCTACACCGGCTGGCAGAAGTGTTACAGCGTCTCAAAGCAGCAGGACTTAAGTTAAAGCCCAGTAAATGCGAACTGCTACAGTCACAAGTCCGCTATCTTGGACACCTCGTCAGTGAGCATGGTGTTTCCACGGATCGCAAAAAAAATCGCAGTAGTCCGTGACTGGCCCACCCCCACCTGCCTTAAAGAACTCCAAGCATTCCTCGGTACAGTCGGGTATTACCGACAATACCTCCCTCGCTTCTCCACTACGGCCAAGCCCCTGACCAAGTTAACCTGCAAGGACGTTCCATGGGAATGGACAACCCCTCAGAGAGAAGCTTTTGTACAGCTTAAAGATGGACTGCTGTCTGCCCCCATTCTCGGCTACCCAGATGCCAATAGCCCGTATATATTGGACACCGATGCAAGCGATGACGGTGTTGGAGCTGTCCTCTCACAACTACAGAATGGTGAAGAAAGAGTGATAGCGTATTACAGCAAAACACTGAGCCCACCTGAACGCAACTATTGTGTCACTCCCAGAGAACTACTGGCACTAGTCAAAGCCACAAAGCATTTCAGACCCTACCTCTACGGTCGAACCTTTCGGGTGAGAACAGACCATGCCTCCCTCATGTGGCTATGTAAGCGTAAGGAGCCGTCCAGCCAAGAAGCCAGGTGGCTCGAAACTCTGTCGGAGTTCCAGTTTACCATCGAACACCGAAGTGGACACTTGCATGGAAATGCTGACGGCCTTAGTAGACGGTGTCCCTCCGACTGTAAGCAATGTAACCACATTGAAGCTAGAGACGGCGGACCCACGAAGAAAGAAATCTTACAAACCTCGCCCCACCCCTTCTCCCCTACCCCATCCACCCCAATCGACCCCACCTCGTCAAACCCCCGAGTGGTAGCTATCACTCGCCCTCCACTCCCTGATACCGACCTGATGGATGCCCAGAGAACAGGCCGCCACCCGGTAGCCATCATTTACGAGGCGGTAAAAAACCATACCCCTGTTCCCCACAGCAGTTGGAACTTGGAAGTAATGAACTCCGACAGCTGGAGAAACGCCAACACTCTATGCAGATTCGCCCAGACGATATTCTAGAAGTACACCAAGCCGGACAAAATAGAGCCCACTGGTGTGCTGTGTGCCCCCCCAGCCTGAGAAGCAAAGTAGTGTGGGAGACACACGTCTTGGCCCACCAAGGCATACAACGGACATTAAAGAGAGTAGGCCTCACACGGTACTGGCCAGGTATGGCCGCGGACGTACGGAGAGCCACTAACAGCTGTGAAACCTGTCAGCGAGCTAAACATGGCGGTACAAAACCCAACCCCACACGGCAACAAATGTATGCCGGCCGCCCTTGGCAAAAATTGGCCGTAGACCTGGTGGGCCCCCTCCCTGAGACCGATAGAGGAAACAAGTGGATACTCGTCTTAACAGACCACTTTACCCGCTGGCAAGATACACTCCCCCTCCCTGATGCCACTGCCCCTGTTGTTGCCACTGCCCTCAGCAAACACGTGTTCTGCTACTTCGGACTACCCGAGCAGATGCACACCGATCAGGGTGCCCAGTTTGAATCGAGTCTCATGCACAAACTCTGTACTCTCTGGCGGGTAAAAAAGACCCGGACCACTCCCTACCACCCCCAATCCAACGGTGTAGTAGAGCGCAATAATAGGGTATTAGGAGATGCCCTACGCTCTCTCCTGTTGAAGAGACAACCCGGAGAATGGGACTTGATTCTCCCCCAAATAATGAGAGCGTTCCGTGCCACCCCCCATTCTACTACAGGCGAAACACCAAACTTCCTAATGATGGGAAGGGAATTACGGCTTCCCGTCCAATTAACTTATCACCCCCCCCTTGGTTGAGTGTGTGCCCGTACACGAATATGCTCAAGCCCTACAGGAGAGACTTGAAGAGGTTCATGAGGCCCTCCGAATGGAGCAGCAACAGATACGAGGAGACGAGGGAGAGGAGCCATCTCTATTCAAAACCGGAGATGAAGTATGGTTGGAGAACCGGAGGAGAAGAAAAGGAGAAAATCCCAAACTCCAACCCAAGTTTGTGGGCCCCTATATAATAGAGGAAGCCTACAGTAACCACACATACCTGATCAATCGACACGGCCAACAGTCAGTGCAAAACGGCAGTCGCCTGAAACCATATAGGGCATGCCTGGAGCCGTACGGACAGGCCCCTGCAGCGTTAGAACCCGTCCGCCGCCCCAACATGCGTGGCGCTGCTCCCCGCAAGAGAGCAAACCCCCCTCCCCCTTTACAAGAAATACCCTTTCCACTCCTGGACCTTCCAATGCCTTCCCCCTATATGGCGCCCCCCTCCCCTCCAATCTCTCCCCCTGTAGAGAGACCAGCACCCAGAGCACATCCACCTGTAGAAGAGCGCTCACCTAATCTCTCCAGTGAAAATCAATCCAATCGGACGAGAACTGGCCGAGCTGTAGGTCATACAGTGAGCGAAGAACTTGTCCCCCGCCAGTTACACGCCCCCCTCCCTTAGCCCCAGCACCTACAGGCGTCCCTAGACGAAACGTAGGACCACCCCAATGATATGGCCAACCTTGGTGTCACCAAGTCACTGCAAGAAGTGATACATCACAGGAAGAAAGAACCAAGTTATTTGCTACAGTTAAAGCATTCACCACTAAGCCTGAGGACCACAACCCCCCTTGCCTAGTCTCAAAAGAATCTCTAGGGTCTCCCCTACCCCCCCCTCCAAACTTCAGCTGACTCTCTCCATTCCACCCCCCTGCAGGAACCCCCAAAGATACCCCTCTTTTTCCCCCCTGACAGGAGTCAGGCTCCCCAAGCAGCAGAACAAACCAGTTTGCAGCTGGGTAGTCAAGAAAACATTGCCCTTTTGGCTGCTAATCTGTGCCTTGAGCAGTCCGCTTCGTTGCTGCAGCTTCTCCAAAATTATTTACAAGAAATGACTACTGGAACTCCGAGCACCTGCTTACAGCTAGAGGATGACGACGACAACCTCCTGTTAGAAGCTATTCTAGCTGAATATCAGCCACCCTCTAGCCACAACGAGGATCAGCTGCTAGGAATTACAAAAGAGTTAGCACCTACTACGCTACCAACAGCCACGTCAGAAAGTCAACCTGGTGATTTGAAAAACGCCTATGATAAATGGGTACTCGAGAACGCTACGGCCAGTGACCCTTTAGCTCTTGCCACCCTTGTACCTTCCCCCCCCCCCCCCAACCGACTTGGACGAGTTCCCACCCCTCGCCCCAGCTAAAAGACCACCCACTAATCTCCCCCTGGTCCCTACTACAACCATTCCTTCAAGAAAACTTGATTACAGCTACAGCCAATGTGTGAAGAAACCCCCCAAGTCAAATCCCCCTTTCACCAGTGACCCTGGCACTACCCCGGCTCGGGATAGGTGGACCACCCTCAAAAGAACCTCACACCACCCCCCACAGAGTAGATCTGGCGTTAGAATGCTAAAAAGTATTAACTGCATCTCTTTAACCTAAATATATATTATTCCCGGTGAGGTACACCACAAATCTTTGTTGTTAATTAATTAATTAGAGACGGTGTCACTAATGGAGCAGAGTATGTGGGAGATTTGTGTGAAATCAGTGACCCCAGCCCCTTCCCTTCCCCCTCAACCCCCATACCCTGCACCCCTTGCCACCCCTGAAAGAGTGCAATAGAACCCCTTCCCTTTGCCTAGAAGTATCCTTAAATACCTGAGTTGTTCAACTGCTATTACTTATCATGTATGCCCAGTCACCTACTATACTGAGTGAGTCATTCGGAGATTACTCGGTCATATATGGCCGCCATTCGGAGAGTACCCGGTCATATATGGCCACCTATGGACAAGCGTGAGTGCACGAGGAAACCTAACAGCCTATTGGAGTTATACAAGAGAAGGAGTATTGAAGTGAGACCCAAGCTTAAGGAGGAGGAGCCTTGGAGCTAGTAAACAATGTGCCATGTGTGCACTATTCTATTTGATTGTCTTTGTTTATTTTATGTCTTGATTGTGATGATTTGTTAATAACTTATAAGGAATTGTTGTATTGGTTTACCCTAATAAGGGAGTGTACCTTCCTGGTCTCTCCTATAAAAGGAATTGTTGGAGACCAGGGAGGCAGAAGTTATTGTGGATTACTGTGAAGTTGTTGTGCATGGCTTGCAGTAATAGTGGAGTGATAATTATACTTATATCTTGCTAAATGGAATGTTGTTAATAAAGTATTATTAACAAGGAACACTTGTATCGATTGTCTGGACATTATTATTACAAACAAGGAATACATGGAAGCCGTTGTGTCGGTGCTGTAAATAGAGAAAAACACTACACTATTACAACCTTGTCTTCAAAGTCAAATTAGAAAATGCGATGGATGGGTAAGACAATCCTTGTCACTCTTCAAAGTGTCGTTTACTTTTTCAATATTTTGTAATTCGTTTGTTTTTAAAATGCCTAGGCTGAGCTCAATGATAACGGTAATTGCGACTTTTTTTTTTTACAGAATTTCAAGATAGTATACTTTGTATAGCAGAAAACCTCAGAGTAACTACTTGGAGCTGTTAGCCATGGGAGACACTAGACATCTAGATATGTACCCAATATACTGTACGGACCATAACGAGAAATAGGAAGAAAATATCTAATAAAAATATTTCTACAAAATCATCATCAACAATGATACATATTTATTTTGTCCATGAAAAACATCATTTTTGTTCTGTTCTACGTAAAATAGCAATACATCCAACATTGACAACAGAACTTATACTTTGATTTTGGTAAAGCAAAATTTTGAAGTTTATAATAGATAACTATGGTTGATGTACTAGAAAAGTGGCCTTTGATAGTTTTGAAATTTTTCTGAAAGTTGTTTCACACTTGGCATCAAAACAAAAGTCATATGCGTATTAGCCGAATGGAACACTCAAAATTGTTAGATTCATACTGACAAAAATAGTTTACCTTGAATTATTTTGTTAAAAGTCAGCCAAAAAAATAAAAGAGCCATTTCGATCTCTAATTGTAATTAATATCTAATGAGTTGGTCAATACGGGCTGAAGGAACCTACTAAATGTAGCATCGATGATAGAACTGCACACGTGTTTTAAGGTAAATTGTAAACAATTAGGATATGATTGAATATATTCATAAAACCAGACTTCTTTTATCATCGGCAATTATTGAATCATTAACTAGCAAAACTAACTAGTGTCTTGCACGCAATAATGTATTTATTTCATTAATTTAAATATTTTACATAATGTACCTCGTTTGGAACTAGAAGACTACACAGTGACACCATACCAATCAACAGATGTGTCACCATACCAATCAATAGATGTGTCACCATACCAATAGATAGATGTGTCACAATACCAATCAATAGATGTGTCACTATGTCAATCAATAGATGTGCCACTATACCAATCAACAGATGTGTCACCATACCAATCAATAGATGTGGCACCATACTAATCAATAGATGTGTCACCATAACATAAAATAGATGTGCCACCACACCAATCAATAGATGTGCACCATACCAATCAATAGTTGTGTCACCAGACCAATCAATAGATGTGTCACCAGAACAATCAATAGATCTGTCACCGTACCGATCAATAGATGTGTCACCAGACCAATCAATAGATGTGTCACCGTACCAATCAATAGATGTGTCACCACACCAATCAATATATGTGTCACCAGACCAATCAATAGATGTGTCACCACACCAATCAATAAAATTGTCAACATACCAATCAATAGATGTGTGACTAGACCAATCAATAGATGTGCCACCATACCAATCAATAGATGTGTCACCACACCAATCAATAGATGTGTCACCACACCAATCAATATATGTGTCACCAGACCAATCAATAGATGTGGCACCATACTAATCAATAGATGTGCCACCATACCAATCAATGGATGTGTCACCATACTAATCAATAGATGTTTCACCATAACATAAAATAGATGTGCCACCATACCAATCAATAGATGTGTCACCATACCAATCAATACATGTGTCACCACATCAATCAATAAATTTGTCAACATACCAATCAATAGATGTGTGACTAGACCAATCAATAGATGTGTCACCATACCAATCAATACTTGTGTCACCAGACCAATCAATAGATGTGTCACCAAACCAATCAATAGATGTGTCACCATACCGATTAAGAGATGTGTCACCAGACCAATCAATAGAAGTGTCACCAGACCAATCAATAGATGTGTCACCAGACCAATCAATAGAAGTGTCACCAGACCAATCAATAGAAGTGTCACCACACCAATCAATAGATGTGTCACCACACCAATCAATATATGTGTCACCAGACCAATCAATAGATGTGGCACCATACTAATCAATAAATGTGCCACCATACCAATCAATAGATGTGGCACCATACCAATCAATAGATGTGTCACCATACCAATCAATACATGTGTCACCACATCAATCAATAAATTTGTCAACATACCAATCAATAGATGTGTGACTAGACCAATCAATAGATGTGTCACCATACCAATCAATACTTGTGTCACCGGACCAATCAATAGATGTGTCACCAAACCAATCAATAGATGTGTCACCATACCGATTAAGAGATGTGTCACCATACCAATCAATCGATGTGTCACTAGAGCAATCAATAGATGTGTCAACAGACCAATCAATAGATGTGTCACCAGACCAATCAATAGATCTGCCACAAACTTTACTTGACTATAGCTATTGATCATACAGAAAAATATTACTTAATTTTTGATGGCCTGCTCCTCTAAGGAAGTTTTATACCTGCAATCCAGGTATTATTAGATGCAAGCATAGACCAGGTTTTTTGTGATAAAATTTTATCCGAGTGACAAAGATTGTGAATGCGATGAAATAGTTTTCTACAAAAGACGTTGAATCTTTGAGAGAAAAATTATTGAAATTCTTCAGTTCACCAAAGTTGCAATAAAATTGTTGAGCTAGTAGCACATAGCAACTCAAGAAAAGTAACAACATGGAGCAGGTCCATAATTTAAACCTTAACGAAACTTTTTGCATGACAAGAGAAATTGTCACTGACTATTTTCTGAGCAGGTATATATGTTGTCGTAACATGTGACTTATCGATGTATAGTAGTACAGCGGCGTCAGCAGTAGTACTAGTAGTTGGGATAATTGTTATGATACGAGGTGCAGCGGCAGCAACAGCGCAGCAACAGCAGCGGCAGCAACAGCGCAGCAGGAGCAGTAGCAGCAGCAGTAGCAATAGCAGCGGTAGCAACAGCAGCGGCAGCAGTAACAGTAGCAGCAGCAGTAGCAGCAACAGCAGTACCAGTAGCAGTAGTAGTAGCAGTAGCAACAGGAACAGCAGCGGCAGCAGTAACAGTAGAAGCAGCAGTAGCAGACACAGCAGGACCAGTAGTAGTAGCTGTAGCAGCAACAGCAGCGGTAGCAGTAACAGTAGCAACAGCAACAGCAGCGGCAGCAGTAACAGTAGCAGCAGCAGTAGCAGCAACAGCAGTAGCAGTAGCAGTAGCAGTAGAAGTAGCAGTAGCAGTAGCAGTAGCAGTAGCAGCAGCAGCAACAACAGCAGCGGCAGCAGTAACAGCAACAGCAGCGGCAGCAGTAACAGTAGCAGCAGCAGTAGCAGACACAGCAGTACCAGTAGTAGCAGCAGCAGTAGCAGCAGTAGTAGCAGTAGTAGTAGCAGCAGTAGCAGCAGTAGCGGTAGCAGCAGTAGCAGTAGTAGCAGCGGTAGCAGTTGCATTAGCAGTAGCAGTAGCAGTAGCAGTAGCAGTAGCAGTAGCAGTAGCAGTAGCAGCAGTAGCAGTAGCAGCAGCAGTTGCAGCAGTAGCAGCAGCAGTTGCAGCAGCAGTAGCAGCAGCAGTTGCAGCAGCAGTAGCAGCAGCATTAGCATTTATCAAAAGCAAAAGCTAAAACAAAATAAACTGCATGAAGAATCAAGAGTCTTGCCACTAAAAAGATAAACTGTTAATTAGTTGCTCTCCTGTTGACTCACCTATTTTAGACTGAGCGCAGAAAATATAAATTGGCGTGAAATGGAAGTGTTCGGGTATTTACTTGACTGGCCACAGCCGACAGCTTTACACAGTGAGGCAGTAGCAAAGCTTACCGAATCCAGTAAGTGCTTGCTCTAATAATTTGAAATTATTTTGTTTTTATAGACTTTGTTAGCCTATTATGCAACTTGATGTTAAATAATGACATAGCATAAAATAGAGTTCAACAAAATGGGATGCAGTGCAAAGTGCAGTGGGACGCTGACCACTGCAGTTCAGTCCAATTCATTCACTTTGTTGGATTTTTATTACTCACTGAAAATCCTTTCTTAAGGAAATAAATTGTGGGTCTTTACTCAATGTTTTTCTGGGGGCTTCCATGTGAGTCTCGGTCCGTTTTTTTTCAAACAATCAGAAGACTAAATTGAAAGAAAAGTTAATCAAGCAGCTTGAGCTTTTTTTAAAGCAAAATTATTTTCATAGAGTTTTATATTTAATTTATATTTATTTGTTTTAGCTATATATATAAGAAAATGGTTTTCATTTTTATCTTTCTGTTTCACTTTGGGCTCCATATTTTCCAAAAGTAGCGTTTTTTTTAAACCATAATGTTGTTTGGTTTTCAGGAAATGCAGGACTCAACAACCTAGAATGGTGTGACACTACATCTTCAGTTTTAAAAAATTTTTCTGATCTGATGCAAGGCAGTGAAGAGGAGTTCCTGGCTGCGTATGAAGAGTTGGAACAACCAATGTTGATAGAAAGCCCCATCACCTGGCGCTCCATTATTGAGGTTAGTTACAGCAGCTTGCTGTTTCAGACAGCCAATGATTGCTGATCATTCTTGTCGATAGCCAATTAAACATTTTTTTATTAAAGTTGCACGTAGAAATGTGTAGAAACCTCCTTACACATGCTATTACAAGGAAGATAGTCTCTGATATACACAGGCTTGTTTCACTCAAGGTCTCCCTGACAGAAGGTCACTTGGCTGCGACTTGTTTGCAGTAAACAGTCACTATAATGTGTAGTCAACCCTGTAGAGAGTGATAGATGCAGTCATGACCTCTCCAGTCTCGGTCAGAACCTCTACAGATACGGGTTTGAATCCGGCAGAATCGGGGTAGCTTACCTTAAAGATGGGTGCCTTTGCCAAGTCAGCGGCTTCAGGCCTTCAGAAGACAGTATCAAGAATGCACCTATATCCGACCTTCAGATGTGCGGATCCTAAGCTACGGAAAGCCTGAGAGCACATCAGGAGATTGGACCACAACACACAAATGATGCTTACCCATTAAATTCGCTCACTTGCCATTACTCACCTATACCATTTATTCTTATATATTCTCTAATTAATCAGCATGTCTGGCCTCGCGTTGGGATTTTTCATTGTCACTTCCTGTACCCTTGATTGCTCACCTTATTATATAGGTCAGTTGCTTTGCCTATAAAAACTGAACTCTGTCATTAATCTTTGCATAGCATTACATCCGTCTCCAGGCAAGCAGTCTACGTTTGTGTCGGTAACTACTACACCTTACCCTTTTCTGCCCTAGTGGAAGACTATCATAGAGTTGTTTAGCGCTCAAATAAATGTTGTATTACTGAATAACACGGGCTAGTGTGTCTGAGCCATGAGCTCTGTCTAGTTGGTAAACTTTGTAAACAGGTGGAACTGAATGAAGCAATAGTGTCCTTTTTCTTGAGAACGGACACTTGAGGTCATTTGTATTCTGTGGCAACCAAGGCCAGAATTTGCCACAATATTGAAATGAGCAAAGACAACAATGGAGGCATAGTTGGAATGATCATAGACAGGAATGAATAGTGTCATTGCTGGGATGAATGCTGACTATGCTAAAGAGAGAAAACTTTGACATTAATTCTTGGAAGTGTGTCGATGTCCATTTTAGAAATATAACAATTTACCGCTTTTTCCAAAGTAGGCAATTTCTAGAATGAAAGTTAAAGTGATACTTTAAATATTTTCAAGAGCAAATTTAAACACTTTCGGGAAAAGCTTCAAACACTTTTTTTGTATAGCGATTGTCGACATTCATTTCAACATCCATTCTAGGAGGTGTTTATGTTCGTTTCAGCTACATTGGTGTTCATTTCTGTTTATGTTCATTCTTGTTTATGTTCATTCCAGTCTATGTTCATTCTAATCTCACTAAATAGATGCGAGTTCACTGATTGCCTGTTCACAATATGCCTTTTGGTACTTAAAAATTGGAGTAGTTCTACTAGCAGTTAGTCTCCTAATAAAACATCTACTAGCAAAAGACTCATGACCAAATTATTGTTATTAGACCTGGGGGTGGTTTCAATTAGCGTCATAAAAGTGTCCTAAGGCCGTTTTGGTTGTTAATTTAGACCTAAGTGGTCGTAGGCATTTAGGACCGTTTCAATTACAAAATCTAACGACTGCTTTATGACTAAATTAGGTCCGATCCTATAACCACACACTCGTGGTTATAGTTATAGGAACTTCCTTGGCATTTATTTGTATGTAATAACGGCCTCAAATAAATTATAATAAACATATTGCGTGAGATATTGAAAAATAACATCTGGTAAAATAATGATTGTGGTTAGAAAATAAAAATGGAAGAAATACGATGATTTGAATTAGTCATGGCAATCTAAACCAAATTTCATTGCGGCCAATTCTTCCAAAAACAATTATATTGCTTAGCTTGCATTGGTACTAATACTCGTAAATAAAATTATCTCAAAAAACAACAACAACATTTATATCGTTTGAAAATGATTAACTTTGATGAACTAATAAATAAACAATTTTCAAAGGCGGCTATTCGAAAGTTGTAATAATAATCAAATCAAATTTCAGTGCGGCCGTTTCTAGGAAAGTCTTAGTGGTTTCAGTGGTCTCGCCTTAGTGCAACTGCATGACCAAGCGGTAGCAAGCATATTGCGTGCGATCAGTGATGCTTCGGTCTAATACACAATGATTATCTGCAGCAATTATTTACTAGCTAACGACGGTCTAAATTAGCGACCATCTAATTGAAACAAGATTAGCTCGGGCCTAGGCTTGTCTTAAAATTGTCACTATTTGGTTATAGGACCAGTTAGGACCAACTTCTAATTGAAACCACCCTCTGGCTTGTAAAATGGTTGCAAATGAAATTGGCTTTAGTAATCTTTGATTTAGCAATCACGTTGCTAGCAACCATTTTTAGAAAGAACCATTTCACTTTTTGAAAGTTTTTTGGTAGACACCAAAAGTCTTTCTATCAGTCAAGTAACAGATGTATTACTCAATGAACTTGTCGTCTACGAGTTTAGTTTTCTTGTTTTCTCATTTTTTGCACAATGAAATATAATACTCAACGCTGTCTTGCTGACAGTATATCCTGGTTTCGGTGGAGATCGCATTGAGCACAATCCGAGAGGGAGCTCCTAGTTTGGCAGCAAAGGTGGAAGAATTGTGTAGCGAGGCACTCTCCGAGCAGTTCGTTTTGGAATTTATTTGTGAATCTGGAGGCTGGGTGAGTACTAATAAAATATAAAATAAAACCTGTTACCCGTTATCCTTTAAAAAATGTTGTTACTTGTATCATATGTTTGTAATGCTTACATGTCTGATATAAATGGACTTGAGTGTAACTTTTGCAGTTAGTTTTACACACGTCTGTAATTTTAAAATATTTACAAGTTGAATCTTTTTGATTGATAATTTAAACTTTTGGGTTTATGAAAAGACATTTTGTTACAAAAACAAAATAGTTTTCTTTACGTCTTTTTTAAAATTTGAAATCGTTCAGATATGTTTCACTTCTATAAAAATCTGCTCAACTTGGTTTATGGAAATGGCAAAAGTTATGAATAGTTGTAATGATGTATACTATGATTGTCTCAGTACCAGTCTGAGTGCAAGGCCAACATTAAAGCCGCGGCTTCAATAAACCTAGCTAAAGCATCAATATTTCCTATTCCTGAATACATCATAAACAAATTGTTCTCTCAGTGAACATTCAAAGAAATATGAGTCACCTCACAAGTCTTCATTAGAAAGAGTATTCACCATTTGTTCAGTTTTCCAGTTTTTTTCTGTAAAACATCCAATAAAAAGTGCAAATGAAAAAGTTATTTTTGCCTGAAAGAGAGCATTTATTAGATTGTGCGCAATAATAAATCTGTCTCTCGACTGATAATTATTAGAGTTGTGTGCTTTTTTAGATGCCGCTAGAGTTGTGTGCGCTTCCAAGTTTCAAAAATGCATTATTGCATAAGGTGGTTTGCCCAGAGTTTTAATTATTTTATATCTCAGGCTATTAGAGAGCTTTGAGGTCATATAGAATTTGCTAGAAATAATTACATGAACGTTCTCACATTATGTTTAAGACTTTTTCCCTTCCTCCAGGCTTGCCCATGGCTGTGACTAGATAGAGTCCTAAATGGTGCTTCACAATGACAGCTATCACTTCATTACGTATGATACAGTATTGTAACTATTATTTTGAAAGTATTCTACCTGTGGGTAGTGCCTACTAGACTTCACCAATTTTTATAGTCTACTACTGAATCGTGTAGTAGTTTTGCACTTTCCACTATGACACAACGGTATTACTCCGAAACTGTTTACTACAATTCGGAGTCTACTCCAAATGAATGTTATCATATTTCACGGGGTCCACGACCCAGACACAGAATAACAGAGTTTTCATTTAATAAATATTTATTCCATAATTTATATAAGGGGTACTTCGCAAGATCCACTAGACTTCTGCCCTTCCAATGAAACACTATCTCATTTTATAGGGGAGGGCAGCAACTTTCACCCCCTTATTAGGGGTGAGCCAAGAAAATACACGATAACATTATGTATACAAATCACAAGGCAAGACACAACATACAATAACAACATGAACTAATCAGAGTATGAGGACATGCTAAGTTGGCTGGCCGTTCAGGCAACTGTATCTCCTTATAAGGTAACTTCCTGTAGCATTTGTCACTCCTTATTAGGCAGGCCAGTTGTGGCATCCATCACTCCTTATTAGGTAGGCTTTCTTCCTAAACTGAGCTCCACTGGTGTGGGTGGAGGGGGTACAACTTCTCCTCATTATACTTCAGGACCACTCAACCATGACTCATAACCAAAGGCTTATGATCATTTACTGCAGAGTAAGAGAGTGGGGTTTGCAGGGCTGGAGAAAAAAGGGGGATAATATTCTGCTAAAATCTCCCACAATAGACGAAAATTTCGAGTTATCTCTTTTTGTGTTTTTCATTTGCTCTACTAGGAAGTTATTACGATCAACTCTAGCTTAATAAAGACGTATTCGTCATCCCTCTCATTTAAGGAGAGACCAGCCAACCTAAGATCAACACCCAGGAGACCATCTTTCCCATTAAAAGAACACATCATTATTTTTTTTTATTATTTTCTGATTGGTGTAATTAGTTTAACTCAAAATGTGAAAAGAAACAAAATAATGAGTAATTTGGAGCTTCGAAAAAATTACACCCAACAGTTTTAACAAAGCAAAGTTTTTGGTAGTAATAATTATTATTAGATTGCTACCATAAATGTTAAACTGTTATATCTATATTTTCATGGTAGAGTGAGTTACCTGGAGCAGTAGAGCAAGACGATTGTTATGAACCGGAAAGATAACGAATGATGCTGCTGCTCGAACTGGTGGAAATGAAGCACGAGTTAAATATTTGGCCACTTGTCTGCTCAGCCTTTCCGGACATCTTGCAAACTTAGCAAACCTTCTCAGAAAAAAACTGATAAACTAATAGTTTAGATGCGAAGTTTATTTATCATTCTTTTAAGTTTTAATAAATAAAAAGAACTATAGAAAGTGGATGTAACTGCTAATACATGTTCTCTGCAGTTGTTTTTGAAACTGAGTACCACATTTTAATAATTGAAAGCAAAGCCAATTTTAAATGTCTTTGGTACAATAGTTAATGTTCAGTAATTTTGTTTCTGAAGATATTGTGGTAGATCTTAGCAGCACACATATCTACCACGTATATAATAATCTACAGGTGACTCTGACAATGACAACAAGTCAGACGACTTCCCAAAGTGAGGCACCAAAAAGCCATCACTATATATTTTAGTTGACATGAAAATCAACTGGTTGATGCAGATCAAACTCCAAGTAGCTGTAGCTGTCTTGTAGTCTATTTGCCCATCTATTTTCCACCAGCACCAAAAACTCGAACTTTCTAAAAAAATTTTTACAAATATTTGAGAGCTGTAGCTTTCATTGAATGTTAAAACATTTTTACAGGCGTGAAAAATTTATTACAGCATGATAAGTGAAATTTAAATACTTCTAATGAAATATTAATTTCAAACAATTGATTGAGGCTAGACTAGGTGCTGTAGCACAAAGTACTTGTATCACTTGATTTGTGGTTTTTGTAGATTAGTATTTTGGCAGCAGAGATTTCAGTAAGGGCTCTGAGAGATTGTTGGCCCTGCAGAGCAGTAAGCTTCCTCAACAGATGTGTGGAGTTGCTATTACAACCTTGTCTTCAAAGTCAAATTAGAAAATGCGATGGATGGGTGAGACAATCCTTGTCACACTCTTCAAAGTGTCGTTTACTTTTTCAGTTTTTAGTAATTTGTTTGTTTTTAAAATGCCTAGGCTGAGCTCAATGATAACGGTAATTGAATCTTTTCTCTACAAAATTTCATGATAGTATATTTTGTATAGCAGAAAACCTCAGAGTAACTACTTGGAACTGTTAGCCATGGGAGACACTAGACATCTAGATATGTACCCAATATACTGTACGGACCATAACAAGAAATTGGAAGAAAATATCTAATAAAAATATTTCTACAAAATCATCATCAACAAGGATACATATTTTATTTGTCCATGAAAAACATCATTTTTGTTCATTTCTACATAAAATAACAATACATCCGACATTGACAACAGAACTTATACTTTGATTTTAGTAAAGCAAAATTTTGAAGTTTATAATAGATAACTAGGGTTGATGTACTAGAAAATTGGCCTTTGATAGTTTCGAAATTATTCTGAAAGTTGTTACTGTAATGAAATGTTGCATCCTACTACTATAGCTTCCTTCGCTTGATAAAAACTAATAGAACTTGCTCTCAGCAACATTCAACATTTCATAGCGGCTGCAAATAAATCATAATTGACTCAGCATGTTTGTTCATTACAAAACAACATCAAGGCCTGGACGGCGTTATGCGCTATGCTCATTACGTGACGCTACAGCTGGCTGGCCTGGGCTGGTCAGCTGTTGGTGATTGGCTCTGGTGGTGTGGGGTAATCTGGACAGCCAATGAAAGTGAGCTGTTCATATTTGAAAACTTGGTAGTTTGGCAGGGTGCTGTTTTTGCCGCTCAGTACTTTGCTCACAACTGTGACAGCACATTAAACTTTTGTCAACTTCTTGCTTTTAATATTATTACTATTTCTTGTTAGTTACTCACTTATGTTCAAATGCACGAGCTACTGGAAGCCAAAAGGTAACATGCTGTCAACCACATTTTGCTTTAGTAATTGTTCTTTGCTACATTGATTTACTTTGTGGTCTGACATCTTACTCTGCCTTCATATTCACCCTAGTATAGAAATTTAGTGCATCTGTTACTGTTTTAGATTTCACGGTGTAAAATATATTACTACTATTATCATATTACATCACCTGTGAAATTCACCGCAATCTCTGTCAGCTCGTGCTGTCTAGTCTAGCCGACTTAAAACGCTATAGCGAAATCTTACCCTCCAACAGAGAGACAGTAGTTATATAACCTACGGAATATAACCAACGCAACAGAAAACCGAAAAGAGAGACAGTAGTTACATAACCTACGGAATATAACAAACGCAACAGAAAACCGAAAAGAGAGACAGTAGTTACATAACCTACAGAATATAACCAACGCAACAGAAAACCAAAGAGAGAAACAGTAGTTACATAACCTACGGAATATAACCAACGCAACAGAAAACCAAACAGAGAGACAATAGTTATTTAACCTACGGAATATAACGCAGCTGGTAATAAAGACAAAGCTCTGCCGACTGTAACCTGTAACGGAGAACACAACAAAGCTCCTGAACCAACAACTGCTTAACATTCAACTTGCTTCTCGGTTACGTAATTATTAACCTTACTGAGTAACTTGATATCTACCATTTGTGCACCTAGTAACTTAATATCTACTGTTTGTGCAATAATTGTGTAAAACTTGTCTGTTTTATTTGTTAACTGAGCGGGAAAAACTGACACTTAGTGAATTCAATTCTGGGTTGAGTAATTGAGTACTTGATCATTTCACTTCGTCGGTTCCTTTCGGGTCGCTCCACATCAAAACTTGCGCCTTCTTCACGCTGACGCTGCCCTGTTTTGGTCGCTGCTCGTCGCACACATATTGCCCTGGCGCATACGCGCTGTCCACAGCCCATCGGAAAATTTATATCAGTACATATATAGCGTTCATGGCCCCACCTGCATGTTGTTGTTCAGCACATTAATGCTCCTTAATAGCTTATAAATTGTCAGTTAGTAATTATCATTATTGATTATTACCGGTAGTTATAGTCAAATAGCGGTATAATTATTGATGAATGTTCTGTTGCTATTTATACTCTTACCATGTCAATTATTGTATGTGAATTCATACGTTGAATACCCGAAACGGCTCACCACATGTTAAATTGTTATAAGAGATACTAAATTTTGAACTGAGTATAGGTCAAATTATTCCGCCATGGCGGAGTGTAACACCTCAACCCCTCCTAGCCCAAGTGTGGAAACCAACGGCAATGAAAACACATCATCAGAAACTCAAAGTACCAATGAAGGAGGCTCCCAACCAAATTTAATTTCAGAAAGGTCTTCACCTGAAGTAGATACAAGACCCAAACGACCAGATAGACATAAAACTCTTTCTCTAAAAAGCAAAGAAAGCAAGGTCACCGAGCTTAGCGCTCAAATTTCCAAAATGATAAACAAAAACCTTGTAGAGTTGGACAAGCTTTATGAAAGCCAGGATACTAATGTGGACATTGAGTCCCTTGAGCTGTCTCTCAAACTAGTAGAACAGTCAGCTAATGACATCAACAGCAAGTTTAATGAGTTGACAGTGCTTGACGAGGAAAATAAAATTGTCAAAGCCGTGGCAGCAATGTTCAAGGATTATATCAAAGAGGTAGGCATAGTTAAAGAAGATACTAAGGACAGAATTGCAAAATTGCAAGAAATCGTAACCGCCGAAGAAGAAGAACTGTGCATGATAGAAAAGGAGCTTGCTAAAAAGAAACTAGAATTAGAAGAGGAACAAAAAATTTATGAGAAACGAAAGGCTGCTAGAGAGTCTGCCCTTTCTAAATATCTGACAAGAGTACATAAAGCGGAGCAAGTGGAACAACAAAACAGCCCAGCCACTGCAGTGCATAGTACATCATCTTCTTTAGAACGGCAAATGCCGGCCCTTCCTCACAACACATCTGATACCTTGAGTAAGGTTAAAGTCAGTCCTTTGTCGGAGTCACAATCTCAGCAACACTACTCCCAAATCAATGAAGCTTTCGAAACTCAAAGAGATTACTACAGAGAGCGTGTAACCCCACCACCGTCTGAGAGCGAGTCATCCATCAAACAGCTGGCCGACTGTCTTGCTCAATCTATCAAGCAAACCAAACGAACGGTGCTGGAACCTTCTACATTCAAAGGTAATCCCCTGGAATTCTCTGACTGGGAACAGGACTTTGACAGTTTCCTGGAGTCCCAAGGAGTTACTTTAGGGGCTGAAAAAATCAGGTATCTAAAAAACTACCTTACGGGAGAGGCAATGGAAGCTATACATGGCCAGTTAATGATAAAAACAAAGGAATCGTATACCTACGCTAGACAGAAATTGAGGAATCGCTTCGGGCGAACAGTAGATGTCGCCAGAGCTATGAGAGAAAAACGTGACTCCTGGCTTATTGTAAAAAACAGAGATAGCAGAGGGTTTCAGAAGTTTGCTGACTACTTAGACAACATCAGTAGTGCTATGTCTTCTATGTCGGAACTGGAAACTCTCAACAGCTATCAAGAAAATGAAAAATTGGTAGACAAGTTACCTGATTGGGCCGCACGCAAATGGGCCTCTATGGTGCATCACGCAAAGGTAAATGAGCAGAGATACCCCAAGTTTAAAGAGTTTGCCAAGTTTATGGCTGATGAAGCGGACCTGCTTACTGAGCCACTTCTCACCAGACGAATCAGAGTCACTTCAAGGACTATAACTGACAATAAACAGGAACACAACAGCAGAAGACTATGAACGCTAGCCACGAGCTCACGCGCTAATGAGCCATGTCAGTTTTGTCAAGAGGCACATATCTCCGCTGAATGCGAAGATCTAGCCTCTCTGCCATACTCCAAACGGGTAGACTTCATAAAAACAAACCGTCTCTGCTTCAGCTGCTTGGGCAAGGGGCACGGATCAAAAATGTGTTTGGCCAAGGCACCATGCAGCAAATGTAACAACCCACGACATCCAACAGTTTTACACAAAACAAGAAAGGATTGGGAAGACGAAAGAAGAGCCTCAGATGAGACAAACCTAACTTCTCGAGCATCTGCTCAAGCTGGCAGTAAAAGAAAAGAATCGCCACAAGTTGAACAAAAAGTAGAGCACACCGAGGAGACTACCAAGCTGAGCAATCATTATACATACTTTACAACAAATACAACCCAAGTTCTGAGCATGGTATTTCCAGTGAAGGTGGCTACTAACAACAAACCTCATAATGAAGTGCTGGTTTATGCTCTCGTTGACTCCATGTCAGACCACTCATACATTTCTAAAGAAGTAGCTACTATCCTCAAACCGAAGGGTAGGAAAGAGAAAGTCACAGTGGGGACTATGATCGGGGAATCCGAACCAGCATTAATCAACAATTTCACCAATCTAAACATGCGAGGTTACGAAGAAACCCAAAAAAATACCCTTCACAGCCTTTGAATGGGATGAAATCACTTGCAACCGAAGCCAAATACCAACTCTGGACAACATAGTACAGTTTCTGCATCTTCAGGAACATACCAGCAAATTACCACCTCTGCTAGACATACCTATAGGACTTCTAATTGGAAGAAACTGTTCAGACGCCTTCTTACCACTAAAGATTATCAAGTCTGAAAAGAAAAGACAACCATTTGCTCAAAGAACGCCTCTGGGATGGTTCGTACTCGGTGGCGACAAATGTGAAGAAGCTAGCAAGAACAAGTTAAGCGTGTTTTCAACCTCCATAATAATTAACAACATGGATGAAAACAGCATGCTATCTCAGGAGGACATAAGGTTTCTGGACATCATGGAACAACAAGCAAAGCAAACGAGCAACGGGTCTTTCAAAATGCCCCTCCCCTTCAAACATCGACCAGCATTGCCTAACAATCGCAGCCAAGCAGAAAAAAGAATGACTGGATTCCGAAAAAAAGTTGAACGGTGACAGCAGCTTCAAAAATGAGTACAAAGGATTCATACAGGAGCTGCTTGATAAAGGGCATGCCGAGCCAGCACCGAAATATTGTGAAGCTGGAAGAGTGTGGTACATTCCTCACTTCGCAGTAAGGCACCCTAAAAAGAAGAAACTGAGGGTTGTATTCGACTGCAGTGCTCAATTCAAGGGCATATCACTCAATGAGTTGCTCCTACAAGGTCCTGACCTGATAAACAGCTTGGTGGGAATACTGTGTAGATTTCGAATAAAGCCCATTGCTATAGCATGTGATGTGGAAAAGATGTACTACAATTTCTATGTGCAAGTACAGGACCGTGACTACCTACGATTCTTATGGCAAAGCGAAGACGGAACAGTGGAAGATTACAGAATGACAGTCCACCTCTTTGGTGCAAGCATTTCACCTGCTGTCGCAACATACGGACTGAGGAAGCTAGCAGCACAGCACCAGAAAGATTGGCCTAATGCGGCCAACTTTATCCAAAGAAACTGCTATGTGGACGATGGCATAACAAGCGTGGACAGCACAGAAGAAGCAGTGAACCTGATACATGATGCCAGAACACTCTGCGAAGAGGGGAACCTAAGGCTACATAAGTTTGTCAGCAACGATCCAGAAGTTCTTAACTCCGTGCCTGCAGCTGAAAGGCTCCCGACAAACCTGGACCTCTTCAGGGAATCTGAAACAACACAACGGACTCTAGGATTACAATGGGCGATAAGCCATGACTCTCTTAAGTTCAGCAACAGCACGTTCTCCCCAAAGCCTACAACAAGATGAGGGTTGTTGTCAGTAGTAAGTCAGCCATTTGATCCCCTAGGACTATTCTCACCATTCACACTCATCGGAAAAAATATTCCGCAAAAGGTCAACAAAACAGGAATTGACTGGGATGAGGAGATAACAAGAGATGTACTACCAAAATGGAACACATGGTTCCAACAACTGGAACGGCTAGACCAAATTGAAATACCGAGATGTGTCCAACCCACAGGATTTGGAACCATCAAACGCAGAGAAATCCACAACTTTTGCGATGCGAGCACCTATGGAATTGGCGGCTGCTCATACATGACGGTGATAAACGAAAGAAATGAAATCTACACCAGCCTAATGTTGGGAAAGTCCAAGGTCATTTCGTCTAAAGGAATAGTCACCATCCCTAGGTTGGAGCTACACGGCGCTTTATTAGCCACTCGCCTAAGTGACATACTGACACGTGAAATAGACAATGCAATAGATGGAGAATACTTTTGGACAGAGTGGAAAATAAATTATTTGAAAGAAATATCCAGACGTCAGAAATGGCGAGACAAAAAGAGAAATCTGCTAAATGGATATATTGTCATAGTTCAGGATGACGATGTCAAGCGTAACGAATGGAAGACGGGGGTAATCGAGAACACCAGCTTAGGAACAGATGGATTGGTCAGAAAAGCCACGGTCAAACTGGCCAATCGTTATCTAGATCGTCGGGGAGTGCCCATGCACGAACCATCTATACTCGAACGACCAGTCCAAAAACTTATTGTGTTGCTACCCAAGGAACCTGAAGGTTAGTAGCCAGAGGAATAAACAGTTGTTCATGAACTTATCTTACTGAAATCATATCTTTACCTAGTCCTTATCTTATAATAATCAACATCCTCATATATAGCATGAATATATTACATAAAGGTTTTAGCTATCATATGGACACCAATGCTTTGCATATTTTCGTTGGTACGAATTGTTTCTTTTTATTATTTCTTTAATAAAAATCAAAGGGGGAGTGTAATGAAATGTTGCATCCTACTACTATAGCTTCCTTCGCTTGATAAAAACTAATAGAACTTGCTCTCAGCAACATTCAACATTTCATAGCGGCTGCAAATAAATCATAATTGACTCAGCATGTTTGTTCATTACAAAACAACATCAAGGCCTGGACGGCGTTATGCGCTATGCTCATTACGTGACGCTACAGCTGGCTGGCCTGGGCTGGTCAGCTGTTGGTGATTGGCTCTGGTGGTGTGGGGTAATCTGGACAGCCAATGAAAGTGAGCTGTTCATATTTGAAAACTTGGTAGTTTGGCAGGGTGCTGTTTTTGCCGCTCAGTACTTTGCTCACAACTGTGACAGCACATTAAACTTTTGTCAACTTCTTGCTTTTAATATTATTACTATTTCTTGTTAGTTACTCACTTATGTTCAAATGCACGAGCTACTGGAAGCCAAAAGGTAACATGCTGTCAACCACATTTTGCTTTAGTAATTGTTCTTTGCTACATTGATTTACTTTGTGGTCTGACATCTTACTCTGCCTTCATATTCACCCTAGTATAGAAATTTAGTGCATCTGTTACTGTTTTAGATTTCACGGTGTAAAATATATTACTACTATTATCATATTACATCACCTGTGAAATTCACCGCAATCTCTGTCAGCTCGTGCTGTCTAGTCTAGCCGACTTAAAACGCTATAGTTACACACTTGGCATCAAAACAAAAGTCATATGCGTATTAGCCGAATGGAACATTTAAAATTGTTAGATTCATACTGACAAAAATAGTTTACCTTGAATTCTTTTGTTAAAAGTCAGCCTAAGAATAAAAGAGCCATTTCGATCTCTAATTATAATATCTAATGAAATGGTTAATACGGGCTGAAGGAACCTGCTAAATGTAGCATCGATGATAGAACTGCACACATGTTGTACAGTAAATTGTAAATACTTTGGACATGATTGAATATATTCATAAAACCAGACTTCTTTTATCATCGGCAATTATTGAATTATCAACTAGCAAAACTAACTAATGTCGTGCACGCAATAATGTATTTATTTCATTAATTTAAAGATTTTTTTATAATGTACCTCGTTTGGAACTAGAAGACTACACAGAGCGACCATACCAATCAATAGATGTGTCACCATACCAATCAATAGATGTGTCACCAGACTAATCAACAGATGTGGCACCATACCAATCAGTAGATGTGTCACAATACCAATCAATAGATGTGTCACCATACCAATCGATAGATGTGTCACTAGACCAATAAATAGATGTTTCACCATACCAATCAATAGTTGTGTCACCAGACCAAACAATAGATGTGTCACCAAACCAATCAATAGATGTGCCACCATAGCAATTGAGAGATATGTCACCAGACCAATCAATAGATGTGTCACCAGACCAAACAATAGATGTGTCACCAAACCAATCAATAGATGTGTCACCATAGCAATTGAGAGATATGTCACCAGACCAATCAATAGATGTGTCACTAGACCAATCAATAGATGTGTCACCAGATCAATCAATAGATCTGCCACAAACTTTACTTGACTATAACAATTGATCATACAGAAAAATATTACTTAATTTTTGATGGCCTGCTCCTCTAAGGAAAGGTTATACCTGCAATCCAGGTTTCATTAGAAGCAAGCATAGACCAGGTTTTTTGTGATGAAAATTATCAAAAATTAAAAGATCAAAAATTTGTGAGTGACAAAGATTGTGAATGCTATGAAATAGTTTTCTACAAAAGATGTTTAATGTTTGAGAAAAATTGTCGAAATTCTTCAGTTTACTAAAGTTACTATAAAATTGTTGAGCTAGTAGCACATAACAACTCAAGAAAAGTAACAACATGGAGCAGGTCCATATTTTAAACCTTACCGAAACTTTTCGCATGACAAGAGAAATTGTTACTGACTATTTTCTGAGCAGGTATATATGTTGTCGTAACATGTGACTTATCGATATATAGTAGTATAGCGGCGTCAGCAGTAGTACTAGTAGTTGGGATAATTGTGAAGATACGAGGTGCAGCGGCAGCAACAGCGCAGCAACAGCAGCGGCAGCAATAGCGCAGCAGCAGCAGTAGCAGCAGCGGTAGCGATAGAAGCGGGAGCAACAGCAGCGGCAGCAGTAACAGTAGCAGCAGCAGTAACAGTAGCAGGAGCAGCAGCAGCAGCAGTAGCAGCAGCAGCAGTCGCAGCAGCAGCAGCAGTAGCAACAGTAGCAGTAGCAGTAACAGTAGCTACTGCTACTGCTGCAACAGCAACAGCAACAGCATCGGCAGCAATAACAGTGGCAGTAGGAGTAGCAGTAGTAGAAGCAGTAGCAGTAGTAGCAGTAGCAGTAGCAGTAGCAGCAGTAGCAGTAGCAGTAGCAGCAGCAGTAGCAGCAGCAGTAACAGTAGCAGTAGCAGTAGTAGTAGCAGCAGCAGCAGCAGTAGTAGTAGTAGCAGTAGCAGCAGTAGCAATAGCAGCAGTAGCAATAGCAGTAACAGTAGCAGCAGCAGTAGCAGTAGTAGTAGCAGTAGCAGCAGCTGCAGCGGTAGTAGCAGTAGCAGTAGCTGTAGCAGTAGTAGCAGTAGCAGCAGCAGTAGCAACAGCAGTAGCAGCAGTAGTAGTAGCAGCAGAAGCAGTCCCAGTAGTAGTAGTAGTAGTAGCAGTAGCAGTAGCAGCAGCAGCAGCAGCAGCAGCAGTAGCAGTAGTAGTAGTAGTAGTAGTAGTAGTAGCAGTAGGAGTAGCAGCAGTAGTAGCAGTAGCAATTGCAGTAGCAGCAGCAATATCAGGAGTAGTAGCAGCAGTAGCAGTAGCAGCAGCAGCAGCAGTAGCAGTAGCAGTAGCAGTAGCAGTAGCAGCAGTAGCAGTAGCAGTAGCAGTAGCAGTAGCAGTAGCAGTAGCAGTAGCTGTAGCAGTAGTAGCAGCAGTAGCAGTAGCAGAAGCAGAAGCAGTAGCAGTAGCAATAGCAGTAGCAGCAGCAGTAGTAGCAGCAGCTGTAGCAGTATTAGTAGTAGCAGTAGCAGTAGCAGTAGCAGTAGCAGTAGCAGTAGCATTAGCAGCAGCAGTAGCAATAGCAGCAGCAATAGCAGTATAGCAGTAGCAGCAGCAGCAGTAGCAGCAGCAGCAGTAGAAGCAGCAGTAGCAGTAGCAGAAGCAGTTGAAGTAGCAGTAGCAGAAGCAGTAGCAGTAGCAGTAGCAGTAGCAGTAGCAGTAGCAGTAGCAGCAGCAGTAGTAGTAGCAGCAGTAATAGTAATAGTAGCAGGAGTAGCAGTAGCAGTATAGCAGTATAGCAGTAGCAGCAGTAGCCGCAGCAGTAGCAGCAGCAATAGCAGCAGCGGTAACATTTATTAAAACAAAATAAACTGCATGAAGAATCAAGAGTCCAGTCACTAAAAATATAAACTGTTAACTTGTTGCTCTCCTGTTGACTCACCTATTTTAGACTGAGAGCAGAAAATATAAATTGGTGTGAAATGGAAGTGTTCGGGTATTTACTTGACTGGCCACAGCCGACAGCTATACACAGCGAGACAGTAGCAAAGCTTACAGATTTCAGTAAGCGCTTGCTTTTATAATTTGTACTTTTTTGTTTTTAAAGACTTTGTTAGCCTATTATGCAACTTGATGTTATATAATGACATAGCATAAAATAGAGTTCAACGAAATGGGATGCAGTGCAAAGTGCAGTGGGACGCAAACCACTGCAGTTCAGTCCAATTCATTCACATTGTTGGATTTTTATTACTCACTGAAAATCCTTTCTTAATGAACTAAGTTGTGGGTCTTTACTCAATGTTTTTCTGGGGGCTTCCATTTGAGTATCGGTCCGCTTTTTTTTTAAAAAATCAAAAGACTAAATTTAAAGAAAAGTTAATCAAGCAACTTGAGCTTCTTTTTAAAGCAAAATTATTTTCATAGAGTTTTATATTTAATTTATATTTTTTTTTAGCTATATATATAAGAAAATGGTTTTCATTTTTCTCATTCTGTTTCACTTTGGGCCCAATCTTTTCCAAAAGTAGCATTTTTTTTAAACCATAATGTTGTTTGGTTTTCAGGAAATGCAGGACTCAATAACCTAGAATGGTGTGACACTACATCTTCAGTGCTAAAAAATTTCTCTGATCTGATGCAATGCAGTGAAGAGGAGTTCCTGGCTGCGTATGAAGAGTTGGAACGACCAATGTTGATAGAAAGCCCCATCACCTGGCACTCCATTATTGAGGTTCGTTACAGCAGCTTGCTGTTTCAGACAGCCAATGATTGCTGATCATTCACTTCGATAGCCAATTAGGCGTTTTCTTATTAAAGTTGCTCGTAGAAATGTGTAGAAACCTTCTTACACGTGCAATTAAAAGGAAGATAGTATCTGATATACACAGGCTTGTTTCACTCAAGCTCTCCCTGACAAAAGGTCACTTGGCTGCGACTTGTTTGCAGTAAACAGTCACTATAATGTGTAGTCAACCCTGTAGAGAGTGATAGATGCAGTCATGACCTCTCCAGTCTCGGTCATGACCTCTGCAGATACGGGTTTGAATCCGGCAGAATCGGGTAGCTTACTTTAAAGATCGGTGCCTTTGCCAAGTCAGCGGCTTCAGCTCTTCAGAAGACAGTATCAAGAATGCACCTATATCCGACCTTCAGGTGTGCGGATCTTAAGCTACGGAAAGCCTGAGAGCACATCAGGAGATCAGACCACAACACACAAATGATGCTTACCCATTAAATTCGCTCATTTGCCATTACTCACCTATACCATTTATTCTTATGTATTCTCTAATTAATCAGCATGTCTGGCACTTCCTGTACCATTGATTGCTTCCTGTAAAAACTGAACTCTGTCATTAATCTTTGCATAGCATTACATCCGTCTCCAGGCAAGCAGTCTACGTTTGTGTCTGTAACTACTACACCTTACCCTTTTCTGCCCTAGTGGAAGACTATCATAGAGTTGTCTAGCACTCAAATAAATGTTGTATTACCGAGTAACCCGTAGCCATGAGCTCTGTCTAGTTGGTAAACGTTGTGAACAGGTGGCACTGAATGAAGCAATAGTGTCCTTTCACTTGAGAACGGACACTTGAGGTTATTTGTATTCTGTGGCAACCAAGATCAGAATCTGCCACAATATTGAAATGAGCAAAGACAATGATGGAGGCATAGTTGGAATGATCATAGACAGGAATGAATAATGTCATTGCTGGAATGAGTGCAGACTATGCTAAGGAGAGAAAACTTTGACATTAATTCCTGGAAGTGTGTCGATGTCCATTTTAGAAATATAACAATTTACCGCTTTTTCAAAGTGGGCAATTTCTAGAATGAAAGTTAAAGTGATACTTTAAATATTTTCAAGAGCAAATTTAAACACTTTCGGGAAAAGCCTCAAACACTATTTTTGTATAGCGGTTGTCGACATTCATTTCAACATCCATTCTAGGAGGTGTTTATGTTCATTTCAGCTACATTGGTGTTCATTTCTGTTTACGTTCATTCTTGTCTATGTTCATTCTCATCTCACTAAATAGATGCGAGTTCACTGACTACCTGTTCACAATATGCTTTTTGGTACTTGAGAGTTGGAGCAGCTCTACTAGCAGTTAGTCTGCTAATAAAACATGTACTAGCAAAAGACTCATGACCAAATGGTTGTTATTAGACCTGGCTTGTAAAATGGCTGCAAATGAAATTGGCTTTAGTAATCTTTATTCTAGCAATCAAGTTGCTAGCAACCATTTTTAGAAAGAACCATTTCACTTTCTGAAAGTAATTTTTTGGTAGGCACCAAAAGTCTTTCTATCAGTCAAGTAACAGATGTTTTACTCAATGAACTTGTCGTCTACGAGTTTAGTTTTCTTTTTTTCTCAGTTTTTTGCACAATGAAATATAATACTCAACGCTATCTTGCTGACAGTATATCCTGGTTTCGGTGGAGATCGCATTGAGCACAATCCGAGAGGGAGCTCCTAGTTTGGCAGCAAAAGTGGAGGAAACGTGTAGCCAGGTACTCTCCGAGCAGTTCGTTTTGGAATTTATTTGTGAATCTGGAGGCTGGGTGAGTACTATTAAAATATAAAATAAAACGTGTTACCCATGTTATTTGAATCATAAGTTTGTAATGCTTACATATCTGGTATAAATGGACTTGAGTGAAACTTTTGCAGACAGTTTTACACAGGTCTGTTATTTTAACATATTTACAAGTAGTATCTTTTTGATTGATAGTTTAAACTTTTGGGTTTCTGAGAGAAAAGACATTTTATTACGAAAACAAAATAGTTTTCTTTACGTTTTTTTTAAAATTTGAAATCGTTCAGATATGTTTCACTTTTACAAAAACTTGCTCAACTTGGTTTATGGAAATGGCAAAAGTTATGAATAGTTGTAATGATGTATACTATGATTGTATCAGTACCAGTCTGAGTGCAAGGCCAACATTAAAGCTGCAGCTTCAATAAACCTAGCTAAAGCATCAATATTTACTCTTCCTGAATACATCATAAACAAATTGTTCTCTCAGTGATTATTCTAAGAAATATGAGTCACCTCACAAGTCTTCATTAGAAAGAGTATTCATCATTTGTTTAGTTTTCAAGTTTTTTCTTTAAAACATTCAATAAAAAGTGCAAATGAAAAAGTTATTTTTGCCAGAAAGAGAGGGTTTATTAGATTGTGCGCAAAAATAAATCTGTCTCTCGACTGATAATTATTAGAATTGTGTGCTCTTTTAGATGCCGCTGGAGTTGTGTGCTCTTCAAAGTTTTAAAAATGCATTATTGCATGCGTTGTGTTTTGCCCAGAGTTGTAATTATTTTATTTCTCAGGCTATTAGAGAGCTTTGAGGTCAAATAGATTTTGCTAGAAATAATTACATGAACGTTCTCACATTATCTTTAAGAATTTTTCCCTTCCTCCAGGCTTGCCCATGGCTGTGACTAGATAGAGTCCTAAATGGTGCTTCACAATGACAGCTATCACTTCATTACGTATGATACAGTATTGTAACTATTATTTTGAAAGTATTCCACCTGTGGATAAGGCCTACTAGATTTCACCAATGTTTATAGTCTACTACTGAATAGTGTAGTAGTTTTGCACTTTCCACTATGACATAACGGTATTACTCCGAAACTGTTTACTACAATTTGGAGTCTACTCCAAATAAATGTTACCATACTTCACGGGGTCCACGACCCAGACACAGAATAACAGAGTTTTCATTTAATAAATATTTATTCCATAACTTATATAGCAATATATAAGGGGTACTTAGCAATGAAACACTTTCTCCTTTTATAGGGGAGGGCAGCAACTTTCACCCCCTTATTAGGGGTGAGCCAATAAGTTACACGTAAAAATTATATGTACAAATCACAAGGCAAGACACAACATACAATAACAACATGAACCAATCAGAGTCATGAGGACATGTTAAGTTGGCTGGGCGTTCAGGCAACTGTCTCCCCTTATAAGGTAACTTCCTTATAAGGTAGCATTTGTCACTCCTTATTAGGCAGGCCAGTTGTGGCATCCATCACTCCTTATTAGGTAGGCTTTCTTCCTATACTGAACTCCACTGGTGTGGGTGGAGGGGTTACAACTTCTCCTCATTATACTTCAGGACCACTCAACCATGACTCATAGCCAAAGTCTTATGATCATTTACTGCAGAGTAAGAGAGTGGGGTTTGCAGGGCTGGAGAAAAAAGGGGGATAATATTCTGCTAAAATCTCCCACAATAGACGTAAATTTTGAATTATCTCTTTTTGTGTTTCTCATTTGCTCTACTAGGAAGTTATCACGATCAACTCTAGCTTAATAAAGGCGTATTCGTCATCCCTCTCATTTAAGGAGAGACCGGCCAACCTAAGATCAACACCCAGGAGACCATCTATCCCATTAAAAGAACACATCATTATTTTTTTTATTATTTTCTGATTGGTGTAATTAGTTTAACTCAAAATGTGAAAAGAAACAAAATACTGAGTAAATTGCAGCTTCGAAAAAATTACACACAACAGTGTTAACAAAGCAAAGTGTTTGGTAGTAATAATTATTAGTAGATTGCTACCATAAATGTTAAACTGTTATATCTATATTTTCATGGTAGAGTGAGTTACCTGGAGCAGTAGAGCAAGACGATTGTTATGAACCGGAACGATAACGAATGATGCTGCTGCTGGAACTGGTGGAAATAAAGCACGAGTTAAAAATTTGGCCACTTGTCTGCTCATCCTTTCCGGACATCTTGCAAACTTAGCAAACCTTCTCAGAAAAAAACTGATAAACTAATAGTTTAGATGCGAAGTTTATTTATCATTCTTTTAAGTTTTAATAAATAAAAAGAACTATAGAAAGTGGACGTAACTGCTAATACATGTTCTCTGCAGTTGTTTTTGAAACTGAGTACCACATTTTAATAATTGAAAGCAAAGCTAACTTTAGATGTCTTTGGTACAATAGTTAATGTTCAGTAATTTTGTTTCTGAAGATATTATGGTGGACCTCCCAAAGTGAGACACCAAAAAGCCACTAAAATCAACTGGTTGATGTAGATCAAACTCCAAGTAGCTGTAGCTGTCTTGTAGTCTATTTGCCCATCTATTTCCTACCAGCACCAAATGCTCAAACTTTCTAAATTTTTTTTTACAAGTATTTGAAAGCTGTAGCTTTCATTGAATATTAAAACATTTTTGCAGACGTGAAAATTTATGAAAACATGAAAAGTGACATTTAAATACTTCTAATGAAATATTAACTTCAAAGAATTGATTAAGGCTAGACTGGATGCTGTAGCACAAGGTACTTGTATCACTTGATTTGTGGTTTTTGTAGATTAGTATTTTGGCAGCAGAGATTTCAGTAAGAGCTCTGAGAGATTGTTGGCCCTGCAGAGCAGTAAGCCTCCTCAACAGATGTGTGGAGTTGCTATTACAACCTTGTCTTGAAAGTCAAATTAGGAAATGCGATGGATGGGTAAGACAATCCTTGTCACACTCTTCAAAGTGTCGTTTACTTTTTCAATTTTTTGTAATTTGTTTGTTTTTAAAATGCCTAGGCTGAGCTCAATGATAACGGTAATTGCAACTATTTTATACAAAATTTCAGGATAGTATATTTTGTATAGCAGAAAACCTCAGAGTAACTACTTGGAGCTGTTAGCCATGGGAGACACTAGACATCTAGATATGTACCCAATATACTGTACGGACCATAACAAGAAATTGGAAGAAAATATCTAATAAAAATATTTCAACAAAATCATCATCAACAAGGATACATATTTATTTTGTCCATGAAAAACATAATTTTTGTTCATTTCTACATAAAATAACAATACATCCAACATTGACAACAGCACTTATGCTTTGATTTTGGTGAAACAAAATTTTGAGGTTTATAATAGATAACTATGGTTGATGTACTAGAAAATTGGCCTTTGATAGTTTTGAAATTATTCTGATAATTGTTTCACACTTGGCATCAAAACAAAAGTCATATGCGTATTAGCCGAATTGAACATTTAAAATTGTTACATTCATACTGATAAAAATAGTTTACCTTGAATTCTTTTGTTGAAAGTCAGCCAAAAAATACAACAGCCATTTCGATCTCTAATTATAATATCTAATGAAATGGTTAATACGGGCTGAAGGAACCTACTAAATGTAGCATCGATGATACAACTGCACACATGTTTTACGGTAAATTGTAAATAATTTGGACATGATTGAATATATTCATAAAACCAGACTTCCTTTATTGCCGCATTTTTTAATGAGTCTTTAAACTTTCAAAGCCATATTGTTCTTAAGCCTTTGTTCTTTACATTCAACCTGAAAAGAAGTGAGTTTTGGGAATTTTGAGTGAGTCAAAAACAGGGATAGATGAAGGTAAAATCCATTTGTATCATAAAGTGAATATATTATTCAACAAATGCTAATCGCCTTGAACTGACTGTCTTCTTGATTTCAGCTAGTTTAGCTAGTTTATAAGTATATTGAGACCTCCTACTCCTAGTAGTTGATGGCTGTACAAGCTTCAACTTCTGTTACGTGAGAAGTACGTACACTGCCTGGAATTAAAGGGACAGAAGCATTAGAAAAATCAAGTCAAGAAATGAATGCGAACAAATTACTTCGCCAAAGTTTTTAAAAAAGGAACAAGTAGGTAAAAATAGTCCGTATATTTTTGATAAATGTGAAACAACTTTCATTTGATAATAAATAATGATCATGCAAAGAATTTTTCTATTTTGCTACCTCGCTACTTTGAGGAAAGGTTACAATAACTTTTTGTCAAAAACTAAAAAAGTCAGAAACATTTTAAATGCCAATGCCAAGAAATGTTTTTTACAATATGGTTTTAATCTTTGAGAAAAATTCTTGAAATTTTTCAACTTACTGAAATTACAATAAAATTGTTGAGCTAGTAGCACATACTAACTCTAGCAAAGTAACAACATGGAGCAATTCCAGAATTTAAGTGTTAACGAAATTGACTGCAGGACAAAAGCGATTGTGACTCACTATTTTCTGAGCAGGTAGATTTGTTGTCTTAACTTGTAGTTGATCAAAAGACATCTGTAGTAGATGTCATTGCTATAATAATGTTAGTTGTGTCAAACTAGCTGCCGGGTTGGTGGCAGCAGCAATAATAGTAGTCGTGTAATTGTAGTGATAAAATTGGCTGCTGCAGTTGTAGTAATAATACTGATAGTAGTAACAGCATCAGTAGCATCTGCAGGAGTAGAACAAGTAGTATCAGTAGTAGTAGGAGTAGCAGTAGCAGCAGTAGCAGTAGTAGCAGCAGCAGTAGCATCTGCAGGAGTAGAACAAGTAGTATCAGTAGTAGTAGGAGTAGCAGGAGCAGTAGTAGTAGTAGCAGTAGCAGCAGCAGCAGTAGCAGCAGCAGTAGCAGTAGTAGCAGTAGTAGTAGTAATAGTAGCAGTAGCAGTAGCAGCAGTAGCAGCAGTAGCAGCAGTAGCAGTAGTAGCAGCAGCAGTAGCAGTAGTAGTAACAGCAGCAGTAGTAGCAGCAGTAGCAGTAGTAGTAGTAGCAGTAGTAGTAGCAGTAACAGTAACAGTAGCAGCAGTAGCAGCCGCAGTAGCAGCAGTAGCAGTAGCAGTAGCAGCAGCAGCAGCAGTAGCAGTAGCAGTAGCAGTAACAGTAGCTGCAACAGTAGCAGTGGAAGTAGCAGTAGCAGTAGCTGTAACAGTAGCAGTAGAAGCAGCAGTAGCAGTAGCAGTAGCAGTAGCAGTAGCAGTAGCAGTAGCAGTAGCAGTAGCAGTAGCAGTAGCAGTAGCAGTAGCAGTAGCAGTAGCAGTAGCAGTAGCAGTAGCAGTAGCAGCAGTAGCAGTAGCAGTAGCAGCAGCAGCAGTAGCAGTAGCAGTAGCAGCAGTAGAAGTAGCAGCAGCAGCAGTAGCAGTAGCAGTAGCAGCAGCAGTAGCAGCAGCAGTTGCAGCAGCAGTAGCAGCAGCAGTTGCAGCAACAGTAGCAGCAGCATTAGCATTTATTAAAAGCAAAAGCTAAAACAAAATAAACTGTATGAAGAATCAAGAATCTTGTCACTTAAAAGATAAACCAATACTTCGTTGCTCTCCTGTTGACTCACCTATTTTAGACTGAGAGCAGAAAATATAAATTGGTGTGAAATGGAAGAGTTCGAGTATTTACTTGAATGGCCACAGCCGACAGCTTTACACAGTGAGGCAGTAGCAAAGCTTACCGAATCCAGTAAGTGCTTGCTCTAATAATTTGTAATTATTTTTGTTTTTTAAGAAACTTTGTTAGCCTACTATGCAGCCCGATGCTATATAATGAGATAGCTTACAATATAATTAAAAAAAATGTGAATGCATTAGAGCGCATTAGCAGCATTAGCAGCGCAAAGCAAAGCAGCGCTGAGCGACGCAGCGCAGAGGGGCGCAGAGCGGAGCATAGCGGAGCATAGCGGCGCAGAGCGGCTTGGCGATTTATTGACCGTGTTTGATTAGTCACTCACTGAAAACCCATTTTTAATAGATTAGGTTGTAGGGTTCTACTCAATTTTTTCGGGATGCTTCTTTGTAAGTATCGATTTGTTTTTCTTTTGAATAATGAAGCAACTGATTTTTAGTTAAACCAAGTCTAGCAACCGGAGCTTATCTTTACAACAAAACTGTTTTAATGATTTTTATATTTGCTTTATATTTCTTCTTTCAACTAAGTCTCTAAAAAACGATTGTAGTTTTTATCATTTCATTTCACTTTGGGTCCCATATAATCCAAAGACGGTATTTTTCTATCAAAAAGCTGTTTGTTATTTAGGAGATGCCGGAATTGGTGACCCAGAATGGTGTCACACTATGGCTGCACTCCTCAAAGATTTCTCTCTGTCCTCCCAGATGACAAAAGGTAGTGACGAGCTCTTCTTGAGTGCGTACAAGGAGTTGGCCCAAGCAATCTTGACTGAAGGCAACATCATCTGGGACTCCATCATATTTGTGAGTTACACGAGCCTATCTTGGTAATTCAGGCAGACAATTGGAGGTGTTCATTTAATCCGATCACAAATTAAAAAACATGGAATCATGAACATCGCCAGGAATGAATGGAGGCATAGTTGGGATGGACAGAGACACTTCCTGGAATGAACATTGACAGACCTGGAAGGAGAGTCGACTATGCTTGAAAGGAAAAATCTTCCACTTTAGCTGTTGAAAGTGCTGACCATTCGTTACTGGCATCATGCAAACCATCGTTTTGAAATACTTTGAAAAAATATAAACGTTTAACATTTTTCTCAAAGTAGACAACTCCTGGAATCAAAGTGGAAATGATCTTGTAGATAGCGCAGAGAACCGATGAAGACACTTCCCGAAATAGACATCGGAAATCTGTTTTGTATAGCATTGTTGACATTCATTTCAGGTCCGCTCCCGGATTTGTCTGCATTCATTCCTGTTGACATTCATTCTTGTTGGTATTCATTCCTGTCTATGTTCATTTCAATACCCCAAATAGACGCTCGTTCAATCGTTGCCAGTTCACAATATCTTTTATGGTACTTGGGAGTTGGAGTAGTTCTGCAAGCAGTTATACTTAGTTTAAACGGCCGAATTTCAGCCGCATTATGCATTCGTGTTTTCTCAATACGGCACCAATTCGGCTGAATAAAGCAGTCACATTTTAGTCAAATTTCCAGCCGTAAGTGCGGCAACGGTTGCCGTAACTCCGACATAAAATTTGCCAGTCAACCATGACCACAAACAACAACGACCGCATGGCAGCCCACGAGGTAATGATTTTATGTATTTGTGATTGTGAACGCCACACAACCATGTAATAGTAGCGGTTGTTCTTGTCATTGCTTGATGAGAGACAGCCTGCCAATCAAGTGATAACAATCCACTCACGATGTCAAGTGGTCATGGTCCTCTCAATAATAAGGATAATAATAATAAATAACAACAACAGTTAAATTATTAATGATTATAATAAATATTATTATTGTAATTATTATTATTGTTTAAATTAATGTCTAAATAATTATTATTATTTATTGTGTAAATAATTGTTACTATTTATTGTAATTATAGAAATAATAATAAATAATAATAATAACACACTGCTGATAAGAGGCCTGATCGTATAAACCAGGAGTGCTTTGCAGCCGAATCACAAAAACCAACTATCCGATCCGCCTCAACTCCTGCTGATTAAATCGGCCGGAGGTGCAGTCGGTTCTCAGCCAGATTCATAACACGACTGCTTAATGTGGCTGAAATTCGACCGTTTAAACCAAGTATTAGTCTACTAAGAAAACATGTACTAGTAAAAGACCAATGACTGACTGGTTGTTATTAAACTTGGCCAATGAAATGGGTGCAAATAAAATTGGCTTTAGTAATATTTTTCTAGCAATCACGTAGCTAGTAACCATTATGGCAGCAAAAAAACCGTTAGGGAAGCTTAGCAAACTGTCTTTTAATTTTGGATACTGCCACTGTCCTCATTTTGCCAGAGAATTTGACTGCCGCATTAAATGAGGATTTGCAATGGATCATTTTACATGAGAGTTATCTGCCAGTACAGTAAAATAGTTGTATTTCTTTCCAAAAAATTGTTAGTGTCTTTGAGGATAGAGTCAACTTTATCATTTTCAAAAACCAAGGCTAGTTTTCAATGTTTCCAAACTAAAGTAAAAAAACATATCTTATCAGTTCTGTAAACAGAAATACAATACTCGACGCTATCTTCTTGACAGTATATTCTGATGTCGGTGGAGATAGCACTTAGAGCAATCCGAGACGGAGCTCCTATTTTGGCAGCAATCGTGGAGGAAATGTGTGGCGACGCTCTCTGCCAGCCGTTCATATTGGAATTTATTTGTGAATCTGGAGGCTGGGTGAGTACTATTAAAATATAAAATAAAACGTGTTACCCGTTATCCTGTAAACAATGTTGTTATTCTTATCATAAGTTTGTAATGCTTACATATATGATATAAACGGACCTGAGTGTAGCTCTTGCAGATAGTTTTACACAGGTCTGTCATTTTAAAATATTTACAAGTTGAATTTTAAAGTAATTAGAAGTTGAACTTTTTTGATTATTTTTTTGAACTTTTTATCAAAAAAGTTAGCTGTCATTAATAAGCTGAGTTTTTTGAGTTTCTCAGAGAAAAGCCATTGTTATCAAAATTAATATACTTTTTTTATCAGTTTTTGGAAATCGAAATCGTTCAGATATGCTTCACTTCTACAAAAACCTGCTCAACTTGGTTTATGGAAATGACAAAAGTTATGAATAGTTGTAATGATGTATACTATGATTGTCTCAGTACCTGTCTGAGTGCAAGGCCAACATTAGAGCTGCAGCTTCAATAAACCTAGCTAAATCATCAATATTTCCTATTCCTATATATATCATAGACAAATTGTTCTCTCAGTGAAAGTAGTAATATATGAGCAGATCTCCCTACCAAGTGTTTTTTTGTGGATCTGGTCTTGGAGTTTAGGCAATGGGTTACGATGTTGGATGAATTCGCCGAGTTTATATTGTATTTCATTTGAGGGGTACTTGAGTGGCATTTGAGTGGCATTTAAGTGGCATTTGAGTTTTGTTAATTTTTTTACCTAATTTGAACTTATATGGCATCTAAATTTTGAATGTATGGCATTTAGGTTATGATAATTTTTTTACGTAACTGTATACATAATTATAACTCATAGGGTATCTAGATTTTGAATGTAAGACATTTAAGGTCTGATAATTTTCTGTAATTCCGACTCATATGATATCTTGAGAGAGAGGAGAGAGAGGAGATATATCTACATTGAATAAATACAGTGATTAAAAATGAAACAATATGTGAATATATACATTTATTGTGTAATAAGTAGGGAAAATCTCTCCATATAATATAGCTAGAGTCAGTAAATACTAAGTAATAACAATTAATACATAGTCTTTTTTTACAATGATGTCTTTGATGTAGTGATGTTATATCTTAAGAAGGGAGACTTCTGTTTTATGTGCTTTTGAATTCGTAATGAACTAAAATAAAAAGTTATGTATTAGTATAGAATGATTAAACAGAAATTTAAAATAATTACATGAATTTGAATTATAGCTTTAGTTACATTGGATAGTTTACATTATATAGAAATGGCTCACCGAGTCACATTGCCCGTCTTGTTTTTTTGAATTAGAGACTAACCATCGCTAAAACAAAAAATTATTGGGGTAGAAATAACTACAACTACATCTAAATCGAGTTGAAGTATTATTTACAATGATTAGAGAAAAACTCTCACCGAGTTTTATCATATATCTCATCATTTTTTTTCAGCAACATATCCTGTCTCAAAATCATCAAAATCTCCACGTAGAAAATCTTCAAGTTCATCATCATCATCAATTTCTAATATTGTTTTGTTGTGCTTTGCTTGATCACAATATTGTTTCCAATACATTCGACCGAGGCTGTATGGAGAGCAAAATGAAAGATCGTATTCTGTCTTAAATTTTCCGTGGGTTGTTTTTCCTCTGTAGATCATCACACCTGGAGTATATCGGTTAGCTTCTGAAGCATATTTGTCTGGTATGGCAAGCGTCTTCAACAGCGTTTCTCCGCATTGTTCAATGCTATAACGAATACAAATTACATTCGACTGCCCTCCTTTAAATCAATGAGGAACGAATCTATCAACAACATCTTGGTAAGGAAAAATAGCGCCGGGTTGAAAACTATTGAGGGTGTTGATGTTCAAGAAGCGTTTGAGCTGACCTTTAGTCAATGTACTCAAATATAGTGATTCCTCTTCAGCTTTCTTTTTGCTTAGAGGATGTCTGGTAACACGTCTGACATCATACCAAAGAACGCTTTTATTTTTTGGTTTTCCCTTTCTACCCAAATATACAACGTTAAACGGAGGGGGGTAATTATCACAGTTGAAGTTTTTAGCTATTTCAACTGGACAGAGGAGTATTTTGGGTTCGAGTTCATTTATATCTGAAGGATCATGGTAGTGTACTTGAGAATATCTACACTTCTCCTTACTTGATGGATGTATCACACCAGTCACTCGCATAATGCTTGGGATAGGAAGATCTTCAAATGTTTTGCAAATCGGGACTTTTGGTGAGTCAATCACTTGAGAACCTTTAGACTTTTCTAATTTCCTAGCTCTCCTTTCATTGAGACATTGAACTGTTAAATGAGTTATAGCTGCACTCTCCATTGTTTGCTTAGCAACGGAAGTAGTTTGTTTTCTCACTGTTTGTTTTCGTTTCCTTACTATTCGTTTTTTTGGAGCAATTTTCCTTCTCTTAGGAGTTGTTTTGCCGTTTTTCATTTTTTTTCTGTTGGATATGGATCTGTGCTAAAGAGCTCTTCAGAAAGAGCATCCATAACATTCTAAAAATAAAAAGGGTAATATTTGCATGAGTGGCTAAGAGTGTATTTATTACTTAGAGTGTCTTATATATATATATATATATGTATTTATGCCAAAAGCAGTTAAAATCATAGAGTTATGGTAGATTGAGAATGTGCTTATTAAACTATTGGGATGTGGAGACAAACAACAAAGGATGCGTTCAAATATATATATATATGTATTTACTTAATATCATACTGCTTTTAACATCTCAATTGGTAATAAATAAAATATAATAGTTTGAGCAAAATATTGTAAAATAATAAAAAACAACTAAAAATTTTTCATAAATATGTATGAAACGCTTCTAACATTAGTTCTAAAATACCTACAGAAGAGGATAGAGCTTTATCTATTTGGATGTAATTATAAATATGCTTTCTGAATTTATAAAAAGTTTTTTTGTTCCATGTAATGTTATATAATTTTTTGAAAACTATTTGATTCCAAGCACTTCTTTCAATTTCTTTTAAAAATTTATTAATATTAACGACTTCCACCATTGACAAAACGATTTCGAAACCGTATTTTATAATGTCATCAAAACTTTCTGTAGATATATCATGTTTCTTACAACACATCCCCATACTCATCATGTGTTGAGTTATACAGAATATTATAACTTGAAATGTCAAACGTTCTACAGCTTTTTCTTCAACAACATCATTATTTATCACATAGTTATGATACATTTCTGGAAGGAAGTCCTTTAAGTAGATTGGATTTGTTGTTGCATTGTTCTAAAATACAAGCGATAATTAGATAACTAAAATAATTAAAGGTGTTTAACAGGTGTTAAATAGTAATTTTTATTAATTCTTACCTTTTCATCAGGCTGAGATTCCGACTTTAGATACAATGGTTGACTTTCTACGACTTGAGTATTCATTCTGGAAAAACAGAAAAAATTGGTTCAATTCTTTATAATCAATTTAAAGATAGATATGTCATAAAGCCTTCAGATAGTTGTGTTAGCTAACGGAAATAATTGAATTTAAGTTTTACCTTTATGAAGAGAGAACTCTTAGTAGTTGCAATGGAAGATGTAGTAGATAGATGTTGCTCCTTTGCTCACTGTTGTTGAACTGGATGCTTTCTGTCTGAAACCGTTGTCTCTTATATAGGTGAATGTGTGAAAATAAATTTTTTATTCCCGCAAAAGCATTGGTTTGTATTCGCGTGAAAATAAAGTATTCATTCCCGCGAAAGCAACAGTTTCCATTCGCGTGAAAATTAAATGTTTATTCCCGCGAAAGCATTGGTTTGTATTCGCGTGAAAATAAAGTATTCATTCCCGCGAAAGCAACAGTTTCCATTCGCGTGAAAATTAAATGTTTATTCCCGCGAAAGCATTGGTTTGTATTCGCGTGAAAATAAAGTATTCATTCCCGCGAAAGCAACAGTTTCCATTCGCGTGAAAATTAAATGTTTATTCCCGCGAAAGCATTGGTTTGTATTCGCGTGAAAATAAAGTATTCATTCCCGCGAAAGCAACAGTTTCCATTCGCGTGAAAATTAAATGTTTATTCCTGCGAAAGCATTGGTTTGTATTCGCGTGAAGATAAAGTATTCATTCCCGCGAAAGCAACCGTTTCCAGTCGCGTGAAAATTAAATGTTTATTCCCGCAAAAGCATTGGTTTGTATTCGCGTGAAAATGAAGTATTCATTCCCGCGAAAGCAACAGTTTCCATTCGCGTGCAAATTAAATGTTTATTCCCACGAAAGCATTGATTTGTATTCGCGTGAAAATAAAGTATTCATTCCCGCGAAAGCAACAGTTTCCATTCGCGTGAAAATTGAATGTTTGTTCCCGCGAAAGCATTGGTTTGTATTCGCGTGAAAATGAAGTATTCATTCCCGCGAAAGCAACAGTTTCGATTCGCGTGAAAATTAAATGTTTATTCCCGCGAAAGCAATGGTTTGTATTCGCGTGAAAATAAATTATTTATTCCCGCGAAAGCAACGGTTTGTATACACATGAAAATAAAATGTTTATTCCAGCGAAGGCAGTGGGTTCTATTTGCGTGAAAATAAATTATTTATTCCCGCGAAAGCAACAGTTTCCATTCGCGTGAAAATTAAATGTTTATTCCCGCGATAGCATTGGTTTGTATTCGCGTGAAAATAAAGTATTCATTCCCGCGAAAGCAACAGTTTCCATTCGCGTGAAAATTAAATGTTTATTCCCGCGAAAGCATTGGTTTGTATTCGCGTGAAAATAAAGTATTCATTCCCGCGAAAGCAACAGTTTCCATTCGCGTGAAAATTAAATGTTTATTCCCGCGAAAGCATTGGTTTGTATTCGCGTGAAAATGAAGTATTCATTCCCGCGAAAGTAACAGTTTCCATTCGCGTGCAAATTAAATGTTTATTCCCGCGAAAGCATTGATTTGTATTCGCGTGAAGATAAAGTACTCATTCCCGCGAAAGCAACAGTTTCCATTCGCGTGAAAATTAAATGTTTATTCCCGCGAAAGCATTGGTTTGTATTCGCGTGAAAATAAAGTATTCATTCCCGCGAAAGCAACAGTTTCCATTCGCGTGAAAATTAAATGTTTATTCCCGCGAAAGCATTGGTTTGTATTCGCGTGAAAATAAAGTATTCATTCCCGCGAAAGCAACAGTTTCCATTCGCGTGAAAATTAAATGTTTATTCCCGCGAAAGCATTGGTTTGTATTCGCGTGAAAATAAAGTATTCATTCCCGCGAAAGCAACAGTTTCCATTCGGGTGAAAATTGAATGTTTATTCCCGCGAAAGCATTGGTTTGTATTCGCGTGAAAATGAAGTATTCATTCCCGCGAAAGCAACAGTTTCCATTCGCGTGAAAATTAAATGTTTATTCCCGCGAAAGCAATGGTTTGTATTCGCGTGAAAATAAAGTATTCATTCCCGCGAAAGCAACAGATTCCATTCGCGTGAAAATTAAATGTTTATTCCCGCGAAAGCATTGATTTGTATTCGCGTGAAAATACAGTATTCATTCCCGCGAAAGCAACAGTTTCCATTCGCGTGAAAATTGAATGTTTATTCCCGCGAAAGCATTGGTTTGTATTCGCGTGAAAATGAAGTATTCATTCCCGCGAAAGCAACAGTTTCCATTCGCGTGAAAATTAAATGTTTATTCCCGCGAAAGCAATGGTTTGTATTCGCGTGAAAATAAATTATTTATTCCCGCAAAAGCAACGGTTTGTATACACATGAAAATAAAATGTTTATTCCCGCGAAGGCAGTGGGTTCTATTTGCGTGAAAATAAATTATTTATTCTTGCGAAAGCATTGGTGTTCTTCCGTAAAAACAATGTTTCATTAATTTAACCTTATGATAAATGGCATGATTTCAGCTATATAAGAAGCACTGTTTTTACACAGAAAGCAGTCACTTCGACATTAGCAACTGAAGGAGCAAGATCTACTACAACATCATCTACTACAACTGCTAGAAGGACTTTTCTGTTTGGAGGTAAGTCAACTTGATTGAGTATAAATTTAATTTTTATCGATTTAGATACTAACAGCGGTATGATATTGAGTAAATATATATATATATATATATGTATATATATCTTCAAATTGGTTTGAAAAAGAAATCATAACATGGATTTTTACTTTATCTTTTAGAATGTCGACACAAGTCAATACAAAACAACTGAAGAATAAAGAGCCAAAACCTTCACAAGATAAGAAGGTGATTGATGACATTGTACTTCTTCAACGCACTATGATTCCCTTTCAAAGCGCCAGTCTGAATACTCTGGCAACTCTCATCATCAAAAGCGCCTCTCTGTTAAGTACTCTATCTCCAGCTTCCAGAAGAAACATTGAAAACATAGTCAAAGTTGAAGATTTACCAATACCTACAGTTATGCAGGTGTTAACCGTTGAGCTCCATGATGAAACGAACTGCACCATCATATACAACTATGAAAAGGATGGAAAGGTAGTTAGAGTGAAGAGCACTATTCCATTAGCAGCAGGATTACTTGTCAATGAAGCTTCGCAAATAAGACCACTAGTTTTGATCTACATGGGTGTTGAAAAGACTGGAAAAGCAATTTTTCGTGCTGCTACAGAAACAGGAACTACTTTGAGGTGTAAGAATGTGTTTGATGTATTACCAGAAAAAAGTATGCGACAAATCAATGCTTATTTCGAGGTAGCTAATCTTCAGGATTTCCCAACAGATAGTGTCATATGTTTCCAAAACCCTGAAGTTATAACAAAGTCTGACAGGCGATGGAATGGAAATGAAGAGACTCTTCTAGTTCAATACAGAAGTGTTGTAGATGAAGAATTACTGATCCGAGATATGCGCATTCCTCATCAAATAGCCTCTGCTGTGACATCGGAGAGATTTGGAGTGATTTTGTTCAAGGGTCTGAGTCGAAACGCAGACAATTCAATTTTCTACAACATCAGTGTACTCGCAGCTCATCAAGCCTTCGTCCAAGCCTCGGAACTGGCTGATAATCCAAAATCTGAGGATTTTCTCAACCACTTCGATGATGCTGAAAAAGAAGACTGTGCAGAACAAAAGCTCGAGAAGCTAATCTATAACTCGAGGGATTCATATCACTATAGGTAAGTCTTATTAATTTTTACCATAATTTTAAAAAGTTGATTTGTGAAAATTTTGTGTATTCTTACAATGAAAAACCCCTTAAAATGATAAATTTGGGAACATTTTTGTAAAACATTTTCAAGTTATATATATATATTTCGAATTAATAAAGGATTTTGTTGTGTCCAGTGTATTTTTTACATTAAAGTTGGAAAAATAACAAAAGGTGATAATTATTTTACAAAAATGTTCAATTTTTCACATAAATGATCAACTCATAACCTTTTTTTGTAAAACATTTTTAAATTATATATATTTCGGATTAAAAAAAGGATTTTTTTTGTGTAATCGGTGTATTTTTTTACATAAAAATTTAAAAAATAACAAAAGGTTATAATTATTTTGCAAAAATGTTCAGTTTTTCACATAAATGATCAATTCATAAACATTTTTTGTAAAACATTTTTAAATTATATCTATTTCGGATTAAAAAAAGGACTTTTTTGTGCAATCAGTGTATTTTTTTACATAAAAGTTTAAAAAATAACAAAAGGTTATAATTATTTTACAAAAATGTTTAGTTTTTCACAAAAATGATCAATTCATAAACATTTTTTGTAAAACATTTTTAAATTATATATATTTCGGATTAAAAAAAGGACTTTTTTGTGTAATCAGTGTATTTTTTTACATAAAAGTTTAAAAAATAACAAAAGGTTATAATTATTTTACAAAAATGTTTAGATTTTCACATAAATGATCAATTGATAAACATTTTTTGTAAAACATTTTTAAATTATATATGTTTTTGATTAAAAAAAAGGGTTTTTTTGTGTAATCAGTGTATTTTTTTAGCTAGAAGTTGAAAAAAATCACAAAAGGTTATAATTATTTTACAAAAATGCTTAATTTTTCACGTAAATAACACGTTTTATCACATAAATGGCTTATTCATGAGTGTTTGTTGTAAAACATTTTTAAAATTATATATATATATTTATATTTATACATTCCGAATCCAAATGAAAAAAAGGACTTTTTCGTGTGTAATCAGTGTATTTTTTTTACATAGAAGTTGAAAAAATAACAAAAGTTTATATTCATTTTACATTAATTTTAATCATACTATACTAATACATCATTTTTTATTTTAGTCCATTATATCGTAAAAAGAAAACAGAGTAAAGAACTTTCCCTAAGAAATAATGAGCTGAATGATGTAACTCAGTGAGTTATTTTCCTGTTATATATAATGTAAACTATCTAATGTAGCTAAGAGTAAAATTTAAATTCGGTAAAATTTATTTATATAATGAATAACTTTTGTATTTTAGTCAATTATTGGATCACAGAGAATACGGAATACAAGAGTTCCTCCCTGGGTCTAATAATATACCAGAAGAATATCAAAGAAGATATTGTTCAAGAAAAGCGCTTTGTAACCATTGATATCGTAAGCTATAGTAGTTTGTATTACAGAAAGTTTACTATAAAACAGTTTTATGAATGTAAAAACTAGATATGGTATTTTCTATTACAATTATTTACTTGTAAATTTTATTCATCTAGAGAGGTAATTTGGTGATTTTTTGACAGTTTTTTAAAAAAGTTAAAAAGTACAAAAAAATCAAAAAATATCGAAAACTATATATTTCAATGATTATTTTTTAAAAAGTTCAAAAAAAATGTAATAAAGCTCTGTTTTGAAACATAAAAAATTTAAAAGGATTGTGTAGGATAAAATTCTCACTCAAAAAATTATTGAAAATTGAATGAAATAAAAGAATATTTTCCCAAATACCAAAGTTTTGTAAATATAAAGTGAAAAACTCTATATATATATATTGTTTTTAAAATAATATCGAAAACTATATATTTCAATGATTATTTTTTAAAAAAATAAAAAAATTTAAAAGGAAGGTGTAGGATAAAATCCTCACTCAAAAAATTATTGAAAATTGAATGGAATAAAAGAATATAAAGTGAAAATCTCTATATATATATTTATTTTTTTAAAAAAATATCGAAAACTATATATTATAATGATTATTTTATTAAAAAGTTGAAAAACAAAAAAACTTTGTAATAAAACGCTGTTTTAAAACGAAAAAAATTAAAAAGGAATGTAATAAAAGAATATTTTACCAAAATACCACATTTTTCTTGTAAATATCTAGTAAACATTTCTAAAATATTGTTGGTGAAATTTACTGGAAAATGGTTTTAAGTGTGTCAAAGACTAAATATGATGTTTTCATTGAAATGTTTATTTTCAAAAGATCCAAATAATAACATTGAATCAATTAGTTAAATTTAACAGTCAAATTCTTTTTTATCAAGTAGGTTTAATGTTTCTATTGTGATTAATTCTCAAATATTGTAAACTTGAACTATCTAAAGGAGTAATTTGTCGATTTTGATGTGTTTTTTTCTTTTAAAAAATTATCATGTAATACCACATACTTCAGTTCTAATTCGTTTTGAACAATTTCATGGGAGACAAAGAATAAAAAAGTTACATTGATTTAGTTTTTAGAATTAAAGTTGCTATCGAAAATGGTTTGTTCTTGTTTAAAAAAATTATTACGCAATACCACATACTTCAGTTCTAATTCGTTTTTAGAATTGAAGTCGCCATCGAAAATGGTTTGTTCTTGAATGGGTAAATCCATAGCCTTCTCCTCATCATGACAGAAGCTTTCTGATGATTGCATTTTGAAAAACAAATTACATTGTTTTAGTTTTCCGAATTTAAGTTGCCATCGAAAATGGTTTGTTCTTAAACGGGAAAATCCATAGCCTTCTCATCATCATGTCTAAGTTTTCTACCCCAATATCTCCAACCTCTCAGAGATAGAATTGTTCTGTTTAAAAAAAATAATGGAAATTGTATATATAAATGATTGTTTTTGAAAAAAATGGTAAATTTTTGAAAAAAATTCAAAAGGAAGATGCAGGATAAAACCCTCACTCAAGAAACTAATTTTGTATGATAGGTTGCTTACCTAATAATAAGAAAATAATGAATAATTTATATTTAAGCAATTATTGAAAAAATTAATGAAAATTGAATAGAATAAAGGAAATATTTTACCAAATAGCCTGTTTGTTGTAAAGATATACAAACAGATAAAATTTAACCATTTAAAGGATGATTTCTTTTTTGCAAAAAAAAATAATGAAGATTTAATGAAATGAAAGAATATTTTACCAAATACCTTGTTTTTTTTGTAAATTTGTACAATTAGATGAAATTTAACCATTTATAGGATGATTTGTTTTTGTAAAAAAATTAATGAAAATTGAATAAAATAAAAAAATATTTCACCAAAATACCTCTTTTTTGTAGATGTAAACAACTAGATGAATATCTAACTTTATCCATTTTTTTCCATTTGGGATCATGTTTTGAAGGTTTTCAAGATAGTTTTAGTAAAAGCTTATGCATTGATTGTCATTACAAGTTGTAGTGTTTGGTATTATTTAATATTTACTGACTCTAGCTATATTATATGAAATTTTCCCTACTTATTACACAATAAATGTATATATTCACATATTGTTTCATTTTTAATCACTGTATTTATTCAATGTAGATATATCTCCTCTCTCTCCTCTCTCAAGATATCATATGAGTCGAATTACAAAAAATTATCAAAACTTAAATGCCATACATTCAAAATCTAGATGCTCTATGAGTTAAAGTTATGTATATAATTATGTAAAAAATTATCAAAACTTGAATGCCATGCATTCAAAATCTATAAGTTCAAATTAAGTAAAAAAATAATCAAAACTCAAATGCCACTTAATTGCCACTCAAATGCCACTCAAATACCCCTCAAATAAAATACAATATAAACTCGGCGAATTCATCCAACGTCGTAACCCATTGCATAACCCCCAAGATCAAATCCACAAAAAAACACTTGGTAGGGAGATCTGCTCATATGTTACTACTAGTGAACATTCAAAGAAATATGAGTCACCTCACAAGTCTTCATTAGACAGAATATTTGCTATCTGTTCGGTTTTCCAATTTTTGTCAGCGAAACTCTCAATAACAAATGCAAAAGAAAAAGTTATTTTTGCCTGAAAGAAAGAGGCTCTATTAGATTGTGCCCAATAATAAATCTGTCTCTCGACTAATAATTATTGGAGTTGTGTGCTCTTTTAGATGCCGCTAGAGTTGTGTGCTCTTCTAAGTTTTCTAGATGCATTATTGCATGCTCTGGCTTGCCCTGAGTTTTAATTATACTATAGCTGAGGCTATTACATAGCTTGGACGTCATATAGCTTTAGTTAAAAATAACAACATAAATGTTCTCACTTTTTTTTTATGACTGTCAGAAAGCTCACTTTTTCCCTTCCTCCAAGCTTACCCATGGCTGTGACTAGATAGAGCCCTAAATGGTGCTTCACAATGACAGCTATCACTTCATTACATATGATACAGTACTGTAACTCTTATTTGGAAAGTATTCCACCTGTGGGTAGTGCCTACTAGATTTCACCAAAGGTTTTAGTCCACTTCTGAATAAAATTGGATTTATCTCTTCGTGTGTTCCTCATTTGCTTCACTCCAAAGCAAGGTAGCACAACTCCAGCTTAGTAATGAAGGGGGAACCACTCAACCAATACCAATACGCAAGAGATCATTTTTCTCATGAGAAAAAATACATGATTAGTTTTGTTTTTGTTATTTTCTCATTACTGTAATTAGCTAAGCCAACAAAATGCGAAAAAAATAAAACAATGTGCAGATTCGGAAAAATGATATAAAATATTTTTAACAAAGTTAAACTTTTTGGAAACAATAATTATTATTTGATTGCTACCATCAATTTTAAACCTTTATCATTGTATCGTCATGGTAGAGTGAGTTACCTGGAGCAGTAGAGGAAGAGGAAGAGGAGTGTGATGAAGAGGAAAGAGAAATGAATGATGCTGCTGCTGGAACTGGTGGAAATAAAGCACGGATTAAAAATTTGGCTACTCGTCTACTCACCCTTTCCGGACATCTTGCCAACTTAGCAAACCTTCTCAGACAAAACTGATAAACCGATAATTTATATGCCAAGTTCATTTATCATTCCTTTGAGTTTTAATTAATAAAAAGAACTATAGAAAGTGGATGTAACTGCTAAATTATATTTCCGGCAGTTATTTTTGAAACTCGGTACCACATTTTAATAATGGAAAGCAAAGCTAATTTTAAATGTCTTTGGTGCAAAAGTTAATATTTAGTAATTTTGTTTTTGAAAACATTGTAGAGAATTCCAGCCTCTTCCCTATCTATTTGTACTGTATGAGGGGGAGAAACATTGGAGTGGTACAGGGGAGGTAATTTGATTATCGAAAATAATGGTGATTACTTGTTTCTAGAGAGATTTCTAAACCACTCCAACCGGACTGCACCTGGAAACGACCTTGACTGCATCTGGAGTTGACCATGACTCAATTTTGACTAAACCTGGAGTAAACTAGGCTTGATGTAGGCATGTCATGAACTCGACTTTAACTTGACTTAAACTAAACCTGGAGTCTACCAGGCTCATCCTGAGTATGCCTTTGACTTGAACTTGACCTCCAATTGAACTAACAACCACCTATCAGGTGTAACCAAGGCAACTGGCTGGACGAATATAATTTAGTATGTGTGACAAATACAGAATCATAATAGAGAAGATTCACTCAACAAAGCTGACAACTTACTGACACTAATGAGCATTGTTCCGCTATTTAAAAAGTTAAAGTGCAGTTGGAATAACAACCTCCTATTTGTTCACCCCAAGCAGATGTGTTGGGCTGTATGGGGGTTTTTATCTTTCGACTTCTCAGACACATCTGCCCTAACTGTTTCAGTTTGTACTCGGTAAACTCATCTGCTTGTGGAGAGTTGTGTGCCCAAAGGGAGACAACCATTGTTTGGCTAGGGAAAGGGGGACTTATAATTACTCTAAAGCGCTGTAACTTAGAGACCATAGGGAAAGAGGGAATTGCTTCGGCTGTGAGGATTTCATAGAGCTTGGTGAAAAGGGAAGGGATGGGAGAGTAGGCTACCAGGCTTTGTTTGATTGTAATATAGTCTTTACAATAATCACAAGAGGGTACTAGGAATTGTGGGCCACTTATGTGGGTGTGAAGGTGTCTAACAGAGAGAGAAATATTCCTGTCATCACTTTATCAATATCACAATGCAACTGATGATAACTCAACTGTACAAAATGTTACCAACAAAACTTATTTTACTGCCTTGTTGCAAACTTGAGCTCAGGTATTTATTTCAGTTTACATAAAAAATAATTGGTTGATGGGTATCAACTTCCAAGTAGCTGTAGCTGTCTTGTACTTTATTTGTATAGCTATATCCCACCAGCACCAAATATTCAAACCTTTTGAAACTCTTTACAAATATTTGTGAGCTGTAGTTTTTATTAAATGTTAAGACTTTTTATAGGCGCGAAAAATGTATTAAAACATTAACAAGTGACATTTAAATACTTCCAATGAAATCTTCATTTGAAGGTATAGATTAAGGCTAGACTAACGGGAGTTTGTGTTAGCTCCAGGGTTCATAGCCTCATTTCCACAAGCTCATGCTAGTGCTGGTTCAGTTAACTTGTAAAAACTCAGGCTTCGCAGTCTCAGTATTTTGCCTCAATAGGTGCATTAGTGGTTGCCTACGGTCACAGGAAGCTTAATGCTGGCTCACAACTTTAGATGCTTTTGCTTTTAGAAGCGTATAAATTGTTTTGAAACAGTCTAGTGTTTTCTCATTGACAATAATTGGGTAAATGTAGTAAACAACTTAATAAACTGTATTTCAAAAAATCCCTAGTGCTTATAATCAACAAAAGTTGAACAATGTAGTTGAAAAATTTCATGCAATAAAACCACATTTTTCGTTTTTTTCATTTTTCGGTTTTTCGACAACCATAAAGTTTTGCAAACAGTGTAGCTGCTTTGCAAACAATCCGAGTGGTTTTTTGTTCAAATGATTCGAATCGATTGGAAAAGATCAAACTGTGTGAAAATTTAGAAATTAATACGAAATAATTAAACACTGTACGAGCTCTTTGAACATAGTTTGAGCTGTTTAAAGTCAGCGAAATTACATAACTGCTTTAGCAGATGGACGCTTGAACTTACTAAATGTTCTCATCTTTTTGATTTATAGGTGAAATTTTAGAATCACAGAACTTTTGAAAAAAGCCCTGATAAACTGCTTGCGCTAACTTAAAAGTCTGTTTACTTGGTGTATTACCACCTGTAGATACCTGTCGGACCTGTCAGTAACACAACAACCATATCAATATTTCCCACCTCAAATATAATTAAGAGTCATATTGAGTACAATTACTTTAATTTTCACAATTATACCAAAATGCAATTTAAACAAAATTAATTTTCTGCAAGATTAGTGTTTTTTTTTACTCGACGATCCACAACAGTCTATCTACTCCAAGAAAGAACATCTGATGTCTGCAACAGCTTGAGCGAGAAGTTTTTTTTATACAAAAGTGTTAGTGGACTTTAAAAAATAAAACATTCAAACAAGCACCCGTCAGAAAATATTTCAGTTGAATTTTTTATCTAACAAAACTAGCAATAGCAGAATAAAAGAGTTTCAGCAGTTGGGCATACTATGACAACAAAAAAACATATCTATGGCATTTTTGTTTCATTGTACATTTGGGCACCCAGTAAAGTAACAGAAAGCATGTAAGTTTCATACTTGTGGCTAAAAAAAAGACAACTCCAATTTAAACAAAATATTGGTAGATTAGGAAAGTGAATCAACAATCAGCTACATAATTTTCATTTAATGCTCTAAGTCTTCTATAATTTTTTTGTTAAAGCATATTAAACATATATAGAAGCTATTTTAATATTGGCAACATCAAAAAAAATTTCAAATCGTGAACATCGCAAGCCACACTGAGTGACCCAAAACTTGTCTTTTTCACATTGATGGCTTTTGGATATGCAACAAAAAAATTAGCTCTGATTATTTTTAAATGAGTTAGCTTAGTTGTTATTAAGTAATATATTAAACAGAAAACCATTACAGTTGCTTTGAATGCTGATTCGCCAGCCTAATCATGGGTCAAGCACGCATTAATGAACAATTATGTACTTAACTGGGTGTGCCTACTACCGAGTATGTCTGGTAAAACCACGAGAAACACTCCAACATCTCTCAGTTGTACCAGGGATGTTATTTTGTCTTTGACAAAAGCATTCAACCCTGATGAAACTATTGTTGTGCTGTAAACGCATTGATGATGTGTTAAAAGTAAATTTTAAGTAAAAATAAACCTGATGGATGTATTTTTAATCTTAGAAATATGGTTGTCAAAATATTTGTGGAACCTGACTAGCTCATGACGAGTTTGTTTGAGACTTCTTTGATGTCTGTTGCAATCTGTGCAATGTGTGAGGCATAAACCAACACAGAATTGTTTGATTGACCTCTCAGCGTAACAGCCTTATGGAGACATCCATAGTGTTGTGAGACTTGAACTTTTTCCACTTTGTGTTGGACTCCATTATTGCTACCGGGTGTCCGAGAATGAGTGTAATTAGTAAAGTATTGGTTTTCTAGCAGATTGCTGTGATATTGGCCAATGAATAACTTAGATGAGCTGAAGCATTAATTAAAAAGGCACTACAAGTATGATAGATGACCTGTATTGTGAGACAGCATGAATATGCCGTGTGAGGTTGTTCTCTATGGATGAGAGCAATACTTTCATGCTATATCCGGTATAAAGCAGCTAGTACATGGTGTGCTATAAACCAATCGCCATTTGGCAAGTTTTTGTTACGGTCAAAGTTTTTTAGATCTTATTGACATTTTGTATCATCTTATTGCTCTTTTAGCGCACACCTTTATCAGACTACAAATCTTTTTAAATTGTTTTTTATGCTTAGACAAAACAATTCCAATCAACTATGCGACTCTGAAGTATTTCTTAAACTGAAAATTAGAAAAGTTAGTTTTATTATTACAAAACCAGTCAGTTGTATCTACATCAGAAGGCTTAAGAGTAAACATTTCAAACTTCCAATCACTCTAAAGTGAAAACCAGCAGTACATCTGTCTATGGTAGAATTTTTGTCCGGTTACCTGGCAAGATTAGCGATGTCACGGTCTAGAAGCAGTATGTCTTAAATGGTTGAGCCTGTAAACCACATTAAGTCTTTAATGGTAAAAAAATGTTTTTCAGTCTCTTTCCCTCCCACTTAGCATATTTACCCTGAGTATAACCTCATTAGTGGCTGGATGTAACATCAACCTATAAATCTATTCTAATGTTAGCATTAACCTAAGATTTACCTCGCTAGTTGGGATTAGTATGGGATTAACTCTTTGATATCTTATGAGTTTTGCGGTTGTTAAAGACGTCAAAAGTGTTTAAAGCAATGCTGTCCGCAAGCACGGAATGACCCAACTATAACTAACATTTTCCTCACATTTATGCGTTACAAGATGCTATTTGAACTTTGCGAATGGCTATTAAAAAGAAATGCTACCATAGCTTTTTCTAGTAATGGCATTATATACAATTTTTTTACTACACACCAATATTAGTAAAATTAAATATCATTTTGAAAAACTTCAACTGTAAAACCTTTGTAGATAAATTACTTTCAACACTAGCTGTCATATTCTAATAAGCACCCACTTGTGCAACTCTTGCTGTTCCTTGGCCTTGCTTTAAATCTATCCCCACCCCTCACTCTATCCCATCTCTCCCTTCCTCTGCCCCGCTCTATACCCATACTCTATCTCATCTCCCCCTTCCTCTGCCCCGCTCTATACCCATACTCTATCCCATCTCCCTTCCTCTGCCCCACTCTATACCCATACTCTATCCCATCTCTCCCTTCCTCTGCCCCGCTCTATACCCTCACTCTATCCCATCTCTCCCTTCCTCTGCCCCACTCTATACCCATACTCTGTATCATCTCTCCCTTCCTTTGCCCCGTTCTATACCCATACTCTGTATCATCTCTCCCTTCCTCTGCCCGGCTCTATACCCTCACTCTATCCCATCTCTCCCTTCCTCTGCCCCACACTATACGCATACTCTATCCCATCTCTCCCTTCCTCTGCCCCACTCTATAACCTCACTCTATCTCATCTCCCCCTTCTTCTGCCCCACTCTATACCCATACTCTGTACCATCTCTCCCTTCCTTTGCCCCGCTCTATACCCATACTCTGTACCATCTCTCCGTTCCTTTGCCCCACTCTATACCCTCACTCTATCTCATATCCCCTTCTTCTCCCCCACTCTATACCCATACTCTGTACCATCTCTCCCTTCCTTTGCCCCGCTCTATACCCATACTCTGTACCATCTCTCCCTTCCTTTGCCCCGCTCTATATCCTCACTCTGTACCATCTCTCCCTTCCTCTGCCCCGCTCTATACCCATACTCTGTACCATCTCTCCCTTCCTTTGCCCCGCTCTATATCCTCACTCTGTACCATCTCTCCCTTCCTCTGCCCTGCTCTATACCCATACTCTATCCCATCTCTCCCTTCCTCTGCCCCGCTCTATACCCATACTCTGTCCCATCTCTTCCTTCCTCTGCCCCACTCTATACCATTACTCTGTCCCATCTCTCCCTTCCTCTGCCCCGCTCTATACCATTACTCTGTCCCATCTCTCCCTTCCTCTGCCCCACTCTATACCCTCACTCTATCCCATCTCTCCCTTCCTCTGCCCCGCTCTATACCCTCACTCTATCCCATCTCTCCCTTTCTCTGCCCCGCTCTATACCCTCACTCTATCCCATCTCTCCCTTCCTCTGCCCCACTGTATACCCATACTCTATCCCATCTCTCCCTTCCTCTTCCCCACACTATACCCATACTTTGTACCATTCTAGCCATGCTCTACCTTCTTTATCTCTCTCACTTCTACCTCAACTTGATAGAAGCCACAGTAGGATTATCAGCTGACGGATGGTTCATTGAGTTCCACGCTGGAACTTACAAATTAATTGTATTAACTGCTGCAGTCTACTGCGGGGAGCAAATTGTGAACAGCAAAATTGTATTAAAAACATTTCCAATTTGTACATACTGAAGGAATAATTAAGCAATAAAAAAAAATAATTTTATTTATCACCCAACACTGGTATTAAAAAAATAGAACTACTTCATGATTTACCTCCCCTAATATTATTGGAATAAGTTTAAAAAACATAGTGATTTTTGAACTGAGACCAAGCGCCAAATTTAAACATTGACCTTAAGTGTAAATGGTTTAACATACTACTTATTCAGCAGATCTCATTTCTCTTAACTTAGTGGAACAGACAGACATGAGCATGGGTAGAAATACACATAAAAACATAGTTTTTCTCTTTGAGAGAAGCTAGAGGGGAATATTCAATTGTGTTTTATAGTCAACAATCGCAGATCAACAGAACAAACTCTTGACTTGAACAAGTGTAAGCCAGCTTACTGATCCTAAGCCAGTGACACTTCTGATACATATATCATTCACACGGCAGTAATAAAAGCTCTTAGGAAAGGTTATTGCACCCTGCTGCCATGGAAACAAACTGAGAAGTATAGATACGGTGTGATGTGATTTTAGACTGCTGCACAAAACTAAGCGCACTGACGGAAGTCATCTTAATTGCAATTAGGAAAAAACTTTTTGGTTTCTTGGTCATAAACAATGGTTGATATAGTATTATATTATCGGATATCACGTCAAATCTCTATTACTGTACGTTAAAGTAACAGTCTTTAACTTTGTGAAAGATTCTTATCATAAAAACAATTTTTTCAGTCTTTGAAACTGAAAAACTTTGTTCACTTATTTTTCTACATACCTAGAAAAAAAAACAGATATGGTGATAGCCGAAAAAATCCAAGTAAAACTTCTGAAATAGAGTATTTCAAGTCTTAGTTTGACTGCACAATGACATTAACATGTGAAACGTTGACCAAATAATATAGTGAAAATCTCTCAAAATTGGGGACACCCAAGGGTCAGAAACTGACTGACTTCGATCTTTTGGAATAAAAAAGACGCTTGTATAATCGTTTCACTACATGTTTGTTTGTAATAGTACTCATAAATGCGATGGTTTATTGCTGGTTTCTTTTATCTCCATGAATAAACAGGAAATTTAATCCATTTTTAATAAGCAGTAGTATTATCTAGTTTTACGTGCTTGCTTTACATTACTCTGTCTCATCTAAATAGTTTAAAAAAATACTCTTTCGACGCTGAGAGTGGAATAATTGAAAAGATTCTGTACGTTTGGAAATCGAAGTTTGCTAAGATTTTGAGTTTAATGCTCCAAAGCAAAACTGAATAATTGTTTTAATAAAACTGATCTAGAAAGTTAAATAGTTTGTTGAGAAACCTTGTCTGTTTGATGCAATCTTTTTACAATGTTGAAAACTTCTGGCTCTTTCTAAAGAGGTCACTAAACTCTAATTGCAAAGTTTTCACAGTTTACTCCAACAAAAGCTTTTGGATCTTAAGTAAGCTTCAGGCTTAAATGTTTGATTCTTTACATATACCTACGTCATTTGCTGTTGTTGTACTAATAACCATAATAAATAACTACTTCTGTTGATGTTGATTTATTTAACAAAAATGATGAGAAAAAATAGCTGATGACCATCAAAGAACGGATTATGGCCATAACATTGACATGGTTTAACCCCAAACACCTACGCTCGCTCGTAGTGCAAATCTTTGCGGTGTATAACAGACTTTATAGTAACATCAAATGCTGCTTTAACCATAGTTGGGAGTAAACTAAATAAAAAACTAATACTGTTCTTTTTTTAATGAACCTTTCTGCTGCTTTCTTTACTAAAAGATTCTAACCGAATCTAAAGGTTGTTTGTACTATTGAGCTCATCATCTAAAACTAAATACGCATTATTTCTTATGCTGTATGATGAAAAGTTTTTTCTCAAACCTCAAAATGTACATAGCACCGATGGGGAATGCTGTTGTTAACATCAAAGACTGAGCACTAAACAATCAAAAAGTTTTATCATTAGTTTGTTGAATCCTACTGAAAGAGAGTTCAGATGTTTATTTTAAGATCTACATGAGATTTTGCTTTCTTTAAAGCAACCATACCATAGAAAAAAGACTATGCCAGCTCATGTCTTGTACATATCAACAAATGAAGTAAGACAATGGTGATTGGGCCAAATAGTTGTATATTAATGTTATTATTATTAGTTTTACCGCGTCATTCATAGTTTTGATGAAACCTAAAAACTTTAAACTTAGCAGAACACAAAGTTGCCTCTACCTTCAGGATTATCATTATTGAACTTTTGTAATGTTGATTCGTTTGCTAATATCTCAATGTCAAAAAGCTCATTTTTTTAAAGTAAAAAATTTAGTGGCATGTTTAAGGTTTCAAACAGTACATTTTTATCAAAAAATAAATGCAAATTTTTTTTGCAGATACTCTGATCTGGAATTTCCAATTTTGTTTTCAATTCAAGCTGTTCCAAAAAGTGGACAACGATTTGAAAAGCTTTTATTTTGAGTGCATTTTGAAACAGAATAAACCAATTTTACTTTCAAGCTAGTTGGACACGAAATAGACATCATGGCTGATGGTATGCACCCAGCTTGTTGTCACTAAAGAGACACATGATTAGTGGAAACGTTGGAGAGGTTAACATTGCAGAAGGTAATTGTCTCTAGTGACCTTAACTATAATCTATCACTCCATTAGCAAGAAAGTGAGTAACTTATTTATTACCCGCCAGGTACATGTCTTATTCACTTGGGAGCTGGACTTCAAGCTGTGTAGACATGGCACTGGATGCAAGAAATCTACTCGCTGGTGAGTGGAAAACATAAGCTAACAAATATAACGTTTCAAATTGTTTTAACAATTTGTAATAAGTAATAATGAAATTGAAACAAATTTGTTAACAAGAAAACAATGCATTTTATTTATTTTTTATACCTAATTAATAGCAAACTAAAGTTTGGTCTGGTATAGTAATTCATAACATAGACGTCTTAGCTTCTAAAAGCACCTAAACAATTTTACCATAAACTGAATGCTTGCAAAAGGTCTTTTTATATTCAAATTAACTGAGAGGATGCGGAAAATAGTTTATGGAACTGTATATCAAAACAAGTTTAATTTTATGCAATAAAATCTTATTTTCAGAATAACATCTGAAAAAATTGATTAGCTGTATAGTTGTTTTGCAAAAGATTCGAATTGTTTCAAAAAATAACTATTTTGGAACGGTAGGAAATGTTTAGAAATTATCTCTGAGATATGGATAAAACTTCAACGGTTTGCAAAAAAATTTCATCACAAAGACCTAGTCATAATGATTAATAGTAGTAATATATGAGCAGATCTCCCTACCAAGTGTTTTTTTGTGGATTTGATCTTGGAGTCGAGACAATGGGTTACGGCGTTGGATGAATTCGCCGAGTTTATATTGTATTTTACTTGAGGGGTATTTGAGTGGCATTTGAATGGCATTTAAGTGGCATTTGAGTTTTGATTAGTTTTTTACTTAATTTGAACTTATATGGCATATAGATTTTGAATGTATGGCATTCAAGTTTTGATAACTTTTTTACATAACTCGAACTCATATGGTATCTTGAGAGAGAGGGGAGAGGAGAGAGGAGAGAGGAGAGATGGGAGATGAGAGAGGAGAGAGAGAGAGAGGAGAGAGATTTTTTAGTTTTCTATACATTCATGTATATATGGTTAGTTATGTACATATTTATGGCTATATTTATATCTACATAGAGAGAGGAGATATATCTACATTGAACAAATATATTGATCAAAAATGAAAATTATATGATTATATACCTGATTACATAATAAGTAGGGAAAAATCTTCTGGAGAGAGGGGAGAGGAGAGATGAGAGAGGAGAGAAGAGAGAGGAGAGAGAGGAGAGATTTTTTTTTAGTTTTTTATACATTTATGTATATATGGATAATTATGTACATATTTATGGATATATTTACATTTACATTGAATAATATACATTTATTACATAATAAGTATATTAAATGCTATAAAATATGTTGGAAAATTACCAAATTAGACCTCTAGATGGTTAAAATCTACAGTATTTGGGAAATAACTGCAAGAGAGGAGAGAGGAGTATTTGGTAGAGGAGAGAGTATGTTGAGAGAGAGGAGAGATAAAAAGAGGAGAGAGGAGAGAGGAGATATATCTACATTGAATAAATACAGTGATTAAAAATGAAACAATATGTGAATATATACATTTATTGTGTAATAAGTAGGGAAAATCTCATACAATATAGCTAGAGTCAGTAAATATTAAATAATACAAACTTAGGAAGGAAGACTTCTGTTCTATGTACTTTTGATTCCATAATGAACTAAAATAAAAAGTTATGTATTAGTATATGTAAAATAATTACATGAATTTGAATTATAGTTCTAGTTACATTAGATAGTTTACATTATTAGAAAAGGGAAATAACTCACCAAGTTACATTGTTCAACTTGTTCTTTCTTGAGCATTATTTTCACCAAGTGCTTTTGATTCTCTTTCATCTATCTAAAACAAAACAAAAAATACTTGCTTTATAAATATGTTGTAAAAAAATGCACTAATTACACCAAAAAAGTGCTTTTTTTTTTACCTGAAAAAAATGTATATGTTCAACATTTTTGTTGTAAAAACTACGCTAATTACACCCAAAAAGTCCTTTTCTTTACCATGAAAATGTATATATTCAGCATTTTGTTGTAAAAAATACACTAATTACATCAAAAAAGTCCTTTTTTCACCTAGAAAATGTATATATTCAGCATTTTGTTTAATTTATGGTAAAAATTAGTAAAACTCACCAATAGTGATATGATTGCCTTGAGTTATAGATTAGCTTTTTGAACTCTTGTTCTGGACAGTTTTTTCAGCATCATCGAAATATAATATAAGTAATTTTTAGAGTCTTCATTGGTTTGGTATCATATAAGTAGGTGATAGAGCTTGAAAGGAATTCTTTCTGTGTTGGAGAAGTATGCTGTCTTCAAAATTCATGTAGTTTGAGTCTTCATTGGTTTGGTATCATCTAAGTAGGTGGTAGATCTTGAAATGAATTCTTGCTGTGTTGGAGAAGTGCGCTGTCTTCAAAATCAATGTAGTTTGAGTCTTCATTGATTTGGTATCATCTAATTAGGTCGTAGATCTTGAAAGGAATTCTTGCTGTGTTGGAGAAGTATACTGTCTTCAAAATTCATGTAGTTTCAGTCTTCATTGGTTTGGTATCATTTAAGTAGGTGGTAGATCTTGAAATGAATTTTTGCTGTGTTGGAGAAGTGTGCTGTCTTCAAAATTCATGTAGTTTGAGTCTTCATTGGTTTGGTATCATCTAAGTAGGTGGTAGATCTTGAAAGGAGTTCTTGCTGTGTTGGAGAAGTCGGCTGTCTTCAAAATTCATGTAATTTGAGTCTTCATTGGTTTGGTATCATCTAAGTAGGTGGTAGATCTTGAAATGAACTCTTGCTGTGTTGGAGAAGTGTGCTGTCTTCAAAATTCATGTAGTTTGAGTCTTCATTGGTTTGGTATCATCTAAGTAGGTGGTAGATCTTGAAAGAAATTCTTGCTGTGTTGGAGAAGTCGACTGTCTTCAAAATTCATGTAGTTTGAGTCTTCATTGGTTTGGTATCATCTAAGCAGGTGGTAGATCTTGAAAGGAGTTCTTGCTGTGTTGGAGAAGTCGAGTGTCTTCAAAATTCATGTAGTTTGAGTCTTCATTGGTTTGGTATCATCTAAGCAGGTGGTAGATCTTGAAATGAATTCTTGCTGTGTTGGAGAAGTGCGCTGTCTTCAAAATTGATGTAGTTTGAGTCTTCATTGGTTTGGTATCATCTAAGTAGGTGGTAGATCTTGAAAGAAATTCTTGCTGTGTTGGAAAAGTCAACTGTCTTCAAAATTCATGTAGTTTGAGTCTTCATTGGTTTGGTATCATCTAAGTAGGTGGTAGATCTTGAAATGAATTCTTGCTGTGTTGGAGAAGTGCGCTGTCTTCAAAATCGATGTAGTTTGAGTCTTCATTGATTTGGTATCAGGTATCATCTAATTAAGTCGTAAATCTTGAAAGGAATTCTTGCTGTGTTGGAGAAGTATGCTGTCTTCAAAATTCATGTAGTTTGAGTCTTCATTGGTTTGGTATCATTTAAGTAGGTGGTAGATCTTGAAATGAATAAATATTTGCTGTGTTGGAGAAGTATGCTGTCTTCAAAATTCATGTAGTTTGAGTCTTCATTGGTTTGGTATCATCTAAGTAGGTGGTAGATCTTGAAAGGAGTTCTTGCTGTGTTGGAGAAGTCGACTGTCTTCAAAATTCATGTAGTTTGAGTCTTCATTGGTTTGGTATCATCTAAGTAGGTGGTAGATCTTGAAATGAATTCTTGCTGTGTTGGAGAAGTGTGCTGTCTTCAAAATTGATGTAGTTTGAGTCTTCATTGGTTTGGTATCATCTAAGTAGGTGGTAGATCTTGAAAGAAATTCTTGCTGTGTTGGAGAAGTGTGATGTCTTCATCTTCATTGACTTGGTATCATCTAAGTAGGTGGTAGATCTTGAAATGAATTCTTGTTGTGTTGGGGAAGTATGCTGTCTTCAAAATCTATGTAGTTTGAGTCTTCATTGGTTTGGTATCATCTAAGTAGGTGGTAGATCTTGAAAGGAATTCTTGCTCTTGCTGTGTTGGAGAAGTGTGCTGTCTTGAAAATTGATGTAGTTTGAGTCTTCATTGGTTTGGTATCATCTAAGTAGGTGGATCTTGAAAGGAATTCTTGCTGTGTCACATAAGTAGGAGAGAAATTCATGTTGTTTTACATCTATCATTGGTGTTGGTAGATCTTGACCACATGTTTATAGTCTTTGCTACTGCTGCATTTCGTCTCAAACAAGACTCCAAAGTAGACATCATAACTACAAAATACAAAAAAATTGATTGTTACAATTGATTCATTTATTTTCATTGGGTTTAGCGTTATCTACATAGAGTAGCGAAGAAAAAGTTTGTGTGAGTATAAAACTATCTAGTAGAGATAAATTTATATCTAGGTTCAACTAGCATTGAATAATTATTATTATTTTGTTAATAATAAATAAGTAGAGTCTGCTACTTTACTAGAGCTTGGACAAACACTTATTTTAAAAATGAATAATTAGAGCTTTCTACTAGTGTTAAATAATTATTGATAATAATTTACCTTATCACCACTTAGAGCCAGATGATTTAATTAACTAAAGACAAATAATTATTTTAGCGTTTCTTACCTTGATGCTGGATGTTCTCCTAGTAGCTGTAGTAGATGATGGTTCTCCGCTTGCTGTTGAAGAACTGGATGCTTTCTGTGTGAAAACAGTGGCTCTTAAATAGCTAAAGTTGCACTGATTAAACCCTATGAATCAGCATTTTTTCCAATGCTTTCGCGGGAATAAATAGTTTATTTTCACGCGGATAGAAACAGTTGTTTTCGCGGGAATAAATAATTTATTTTCACACGAATAGAAACAGTTGCTTTCGCGGGAATAAACAGTTTATTTTCACGCGGATAGAAACAGTTGCTTTCGCGGGAATAAATAGTTTATTTTCACGCGAATAGAAACAGTTGCTTTCGCGGGAATAAATAATTTATTTTCACACGAATAGAAACAGTTGCTTTCGCGGGAATAAATAGTTTATTTTCACGCGGATAGAAACAGTTGTTTTCGCGGGAATAAATAATTTATTTTCACACGAATAGAAACAGTTGCTTTCGCGGGAATAAATAATTTATTTTCACACGAATAGAAACAGTTGCTTTCGCGGGAATAAACAGTTTATTTTCACGCGGATAGAAACAGTTGCTTTCGCGGGAATAAATAGTTTATTTTCACGCGAATAGAAACAGTTGCTTTCGCGGGAATAAATAATTTATTTTCACACGAATAGAAACAGTTGCTTTCGCGGGAAGAAATAGTTTATTTTCACGCGGATAGAAACAGTTGCTTTCGCAGGAATAAATAATTTATTTTTACACGAATAGAAACAGTTGCTTTCGCGGGAATAAATAATTTATTTTCACACGAATAGAAACAGTTGCTTTCGCGGGAATAAATAATTTATTTTCACACGAATAGAAACAGTTGCTTTCGCGGGAATAAATAGTTTATTTTCACGCGAATAGAAACAGTTGCTTTCGCGGGAATAAATAATTTATTTTCACACGAATAGAAACAGTTGCTTTCGCGGGAATAAATAGTTTATTTTCACGCGGATAGAAACAGTTGTTTTTGCGGGAATAAATAATTTATTTTCACACGAATAGAAACAGTTGCTTTCGCGGGAATAAACAGTTTATTTTCACGCGGATAGAAACAGTTGCTTTTGCGGGAATAAATAGTTTATTTTCAACCGAATAGAAACAGTTGCTTTCGCGGGAATAAATAGTTTATTTTCACACGGATAGAAACAGTTGCTTTCGCGGGAATAAATAGTTTATTTTCACGCGGATAGAAACAGTTGCTTTCGCGGGAATAAATAGTTTATTTTCACGCGAATAGAAACAGTTGCTTTCGCGGGAACAAATATTTTATTTTCACGCGAATAGAAACAGTTGCTTTCGCGGGAATAAATAATTTATTTTCACGCGAATAGACACAGTTGCTTTCGCGGGAATAAATAGTTTATTTTCACGCGAATAGAAACAGTTGCTTTCGCGGGAATAAATAGTTTATTTTCACGCGAATAGAAACAGTTGCTTTCGCGGGAATAAACAGTTTTTATTCCCGCGAAAGCATTGGAAAAAATGCTGATTCATAGGGTTTAATCAGTGCAACTTTAGCTATTTAAGAGCCACTGTTTTCACTTAGAAAGCATCCAGTTCTTCAACAGCAAGCGGAGAAGCATCATCTACTACAGCTACTAGGAGAGCATCAAGGTAAGAAATGCTAAAATAATTATTTGTCTTTAGTTAATTAAATCATCTGGCTCTAAGTGGTGATAAGGTAAAAAATAATCAACAATCATTTAACACTAGTAGAAAGCTCTAATTATTTATTTTTAAAATAAATATTAAAAACTTGTGAAAATGAACTGGTAACATTACGTCGACTGAAATAATGCCTAAAACGACTCGCATAAATTTTGGTCTGACCAAAAACGGACTGAAAACCGTTACCTTTAGAGCGAGTACAAAATTATCATAACTTGCTATAGCGAATATTCTAAGAAATATTTGTTTTTTTTTCCGTTGCTAACTTAACGTAAATATTTGTAACGGATGTCACATGATCTCAATCGGTTTTTGTCAACTGAAACACTTAGTTACTCGTAAACATTTGATACTCGCTTGATTTTTTGGTTGATAACAGCAATATCCCAATTTGGTTTATCGTAAATATTTCAAAAACGGATATCGAGTGATTTCTGTTAGTATTTTCTACCAAATCGCTTAGTTACTCGTAAACATTTGAAAATCGCTTGATTTTTTCGTTGATAAAACATGTCGCAAGTATCTATTAACAAATATTACCGTGATTTCAATCAGTTTTCCTTACTAGATTACTTAGTTACTCATCAACATTTCATAATCGCTTTCATTAATAGTCGTTGCAAAGCAATGTTGTATTTAAAAATATTACTACGATTCCAATCAATTTGGTTTTAATTATTTATATTTAAAATAATCGAACCTCAACTAGAATTCACTCCTAGGTAATTTATCTTTACTAGATAATTTTATGCTAATAGTAATAGTATCTAAGTTATTTCTTTGTAAGATCGCAGACTTTGACATTAACAAAATTGTGTGTTTGTCCGAGCACTAGTAAAGTAACTGACTCTAATTATTTATTGTTAACAAAGTAATTAATATTTAATGCTAGTTGAACCTAGATATTAATTTATCTCTACTAGATAGTTTCATACTCACACAAACTGTTTCTTCGGCACTTTATGTATATGAAGATAAAACCAATGAAAATAAATGAAACAATTGTAACAATCAATTTAATTGTATTTTGTAGACACAATGCCTACTTTGGACTCTTGTTTGAGACAAAACGCAGTAGCAGCAAAGACTATAAAACATATGGATAAGATCCAATTGAAGTAACTGCAGATAACTAAAGGAAAAACATGTGCTACAGCATACAGAGTGAACAAGGTGTGTGTAGATTATTACTCAGTCTCATTACACTACTATTACTAAAAATTATTGTAGGTGTTGGATAAAGGATTGAGTATAACAAAGTCATGTTTGAGCTAATAAGTTGTTGCTAAGATGTTTGAATTAACAACTAGGTAGCTAAAATAAGTTTTTCATGAGGATCTCCTGACAGTTGTGATTCCTTGAGTGGTGAGCAGACTTTTAAATCTACTGTAGTTATCTTTTGTTGATCTTATTGAGTCTTTATCAGTTAGTACATCTTGCAACAAATTCTTTGATAGCTTAGCGCTAAGCCATCTTCCCTTGAGTTTTATCCTGTCAGTATCCAGATCGTATTTTCCAGAATCTCTCAATTGATACAATATTTTTACACCTAACGCTTGATTGTCTTTACTAGCTGTCATGCCGGATACTTTCTTTTTAAACTCTTCTAATTGTTGCATCATTCTCTCCGAATCTCTATTGCTATCATCGTCAATTGTGTTTCTATCAAACGATGATGGTGAGAGCTTTGGTGTTTTAGCAGAGCTCCAGCTCTTTGGTTGCTTGTACTCTCCCCTAATCTTTCCAACATCACTCCGATAGGTTTTTGTGCTTTGAACATTTTCATTTGTCTTTTTGCGCTCAAGCAACTCGTTTTTGATTCCCATTACTATTTCATTCGTTTCAACCAAAATATTCTGGATTTTCTCGATATCTCTCACCATTTTGTCTTTTGTCGAGTTTTCATACAATGATGACGCAAACTTGTCTTGGTCTGTTGATTTAGCCCCACTGTTCTTTTCCATCAAACTATGATACTCCTCTTCTGGTATAACAAAATAACATTCACCATATTTTAAAGGAGGAAGATTCATTTTGTATTGATATTAAAACCTGTGCAATCAGGATGATTATAGGGTCTAAAAAAAGCTACCTCTCCCAATCTGCATTAAAATTTGTTGTTTGTCAGCAATCAGTGTTTGTACCTCCTTGAAGCGCTACTACCTAATAAACTGAGTTGTGTACTGATTAGTTTTTTGTAGCTCTTTTTTGAAGCCTCCTCTCTCCTCTACCAAATACTCCTCTCTCCTCTCTTGCAGTTATTTCCCAAATACTGTAAATTTTAACCATCTAGAGGACTAATTTGGTGATTTTCCAACATATTTTATAGCATTCAATATAGTTATTATGTCATAGATGTATATTATTCAATCTAGATATAAATATATCCGATATAGTTATTATGTCATAGATGTATATTATTCATTCTAGATATAAATATATCCGTAAATATGTACATAATTATCCATATATACATGGTTGTATAAAAAACTAAAAAATCTCTCTCTCTCCTCTCTTCTCTCTCCTCTGTACATAGCTATAAAATGTTAATATGGACATGAATTTGGACATGCGCATGTACATAAATATGGACATAGGTATGTACATAAATGGACATGAATATGGACATGTACATAAATGGACATGAATATGGACATGAATATGGACATGAATATGGACATAGGTATGTACATAAATGGACATGAATATGGACATGTACATAAATGGACATGAATATGGACATGAATATGGACATGAATATGGACATGAATATGGACATGAATATGGACATGAATATGGACATGTACCTATTCATGTCCATTTATGCACATGTACATGAATATGGACATGTGCGTATTTACTGACTCTAGCTATATTATATAGGAAGATTTTCCCTACTTATTATGTAATAAATGTATATAATCATACAATGATTCATTTTCGATCAATATATTTATTCAATTTAGATATATCTCCTCTCTCATCTCTCTATGTAGATATAAATATGCTCATAAATATGTACATAATCAACCATATATACATGAATGTATAGAAAACTAAAAAATCTCTCTCCTCTCTCTCTCCTCTCTCTCTCCTCTCTCTCTTTCTTTCTCTCATGATACCATATGTATGTATGTATGCATTGATTGTCATTACGAGTTGTGGTGCTTTGTATTACTTAGTATTTACTGACTCTAGCTATGTTATATAGGAAGATTTTCCCTACTTATTATGTAATCAGGTATATAATCAGATAATGTTTCATTTTTGATCAATATATTTATTCAATGTAGATATATCTCCTCTCTCTCTATGTAGATATAAATATATCCATAAATATGTACATAATTAACCATATATATATATATATATATATATAGGAATGTATAGAAAACTAAAGAATCTCCCTCTCCTCTCTCTCCTCTCTCTCCCTCTCTCCTCTATCTCTTTCTTTCTCTCAAGATACCATATGTATGTATGTATGTATTGATTTTCGTTACAGGTTGTAGTGCTTTGTATTACTTAGTATTTACTGACTCTAGCTATATTATATAGGATAGCTATATTATATAGGAAGATTTTCCCTACTTATTATGTAATCAGGTATATAATCATATAGTTTTCATTTTTGATCAATATATTTGTTCAATGTAGATATATCTCCTCTCTCTATGTAGATATAAATATACCCATAAATACATCCATAATAAACCATATATACATGAATGTATAGAAAACTAAAAAATCTCTCTCTCCTCTCTCTCCCCCTCTCTCCTCCCTCTCTCTCCTCTATCTCTTTCTTTCTCTCAAGTATGTATATAATTATGTAAAAAAATTATCAAAACTTAAATGCCATACATTCAAAATCTAGCTGCCATATGAGTTCAAATCAAGTAAAAAAAATAATCAAAACTCAAATGCCACTTAAATGCCACTCAAATGCCACTCAAGTACCCCTCAAATGAAATACAATATAAACTCGGCGAATCCATCCAACGCCGTAACCCATTGTTTTCACCCCAAGGTCTAATCCACAAAAAAACACTTGGTAGGGAGATCTGCTCATATATTACTACTATTAATGAGTGAAGTTTGAATGTAAGCTCAAAAAGAAACTTCTCTAAAAACTAAAACTTGGAATGACTATTTTGTAGCATTATTAACGGATGACCGATTTGAAATTTCATTTTGATAGTTTGCAAGAATTTAGCCTCTCCTGAAAGAATTTAAATGGTTTTTTGAAAGCTTCCAAATGCTTTAAAGTTGATAAAAAATGTTCTAATTTCTGAATGATTAAAAGTTCATTATGTTGTTTCTTGTAGGTTTGGTAATCCTTACCATTACACTAGATGCAGCTGTTGGGCAAAGTTGTGAGTTTACGAACAAATTTTAATCTATTGTAACTCAAGTTCATAAGCTTGTGTTTTATGTTTGGTTAACAATAAACTACATTACTCTGCAGTAACTGTCAATCAACAGAGATGTATTACTGGAGTAAAAGGAGGAACTTTCTATAGCTTTGGTATAGATGATGGCGATAGAAGTCCAGCCTTGGCAAACTTTAGTAAGTATTAGTTTTTTTTTTCATCAATACATTCTTTTTCATAATCCCCGAACTATCTCACCAAAAATAGCTTCTTGACAAACAAAGTGTCAAATAAATAGTTAATAATATCAATAATTAACGGCCAGTCATTAATAGGTGTTTTCGCGACCTGGATCGATGAACATCTGCTATTAATCATATTTGGGATCCACATCAGTTGGTGGCGAACGCATCGATCCAGGCGTTTAATTGTTATTATATAATAATATGAAATAATATCCATCGATACAGATCAGACGTGAATGCATAAAATTCCAATGTGCATTGTAGCGAGCATACTTATTTTCACATGTGTAAGCAATTCATCAGCGACGGTTATTATGTTGTTGATTCCTCATTGGTAGTATTAGCATGATGCATCGGTAAGTAGCAGATAATGGTAGCGAGTCAAAGAATAAACAGCTTTACAATTGTCCAGTTGACAGCGTTTATTTCAAAACAATTCATTCTTGATTAACTATAACATTAGTCTTTATCGTTTTAACAAAATAGCTCTGTTTTTCATTATTGTGATCAATCTATTTCCAATATGTAAGTATTGCACATGGAAATCATAATAAACAATAATAAACTTATATATGATAATTAATAATATATAACAATGAAATAATAATAAATTATACCGAGAATGAACATTCGCATTAAATAAATTGCGAAAAATATTATTTATTAAATTTATTGTATGGATTGATCCAGGTCGCGAAAACACCTTATGTGCTACGATAAATAACTTTTGGCCTACTTACATGTCGATGACGCTAACAATCTTTTTTCTAGATGAAAATATCACCATTCTTGGGTCGAATGGAGGTGCCAACTGCATGGGCTATACAAATGTCTGTGCTACTCGTGGAAATAATGACATCAGACTGACATTCAGGGTTGGTTCTTGTGACAGTGCAGTAACATCTAGCCCTGTCGCTACCACTACTTTAGCTCCAGTGACTCTGCCGGCAGGTTGCAGTTGTGTAGAAGAAAGCCGATCAGCATGCACCTTTACTTGCGGTGGTGGCATTTTAAATATAGTGAACATTTGCACTGGGTCTACCTGTACAAATGATCAGTTCTTTCCTTCACAGTCCTGTAACACACAGGTAACTATATATTAATAGAAGTGGGTAACACACAAGAGATATTTTAACATAAATAGTAATCAATAAATGATAAAGATATAATAGCAATGGCCAAATGACACTTAGCAACGAGCACTTAGCAATTAACAGTTACCAACTAGCAAATAGTAATCGGCAATTAACAACTAGCAAACAAAAGTTATCAAACGGCGAGTGGAATGTAAACATTAGCAAATGGTAAATATTGAGTCATGTATTTTTAATATCAGGCAATAATATTTTCTTTCAAATGGGTTGCTGTCCTCAAGTTGTCATCTTTCTTGTAGCCATGCCCAGTTAATGGTGGATGGTCCAGTTGGTCTATTGCTTCTTCTTGTACAGTCACCTGTGGAACTGGTACCAGAACCAGAACTAGAAGTTGTACCAACCCATCACCTTCAAATGGTGGTATAACTTGCCCAGGGATGAGCACATTTACGGATGATTGCACATTAGCTGTAAGTAACATTTTAATTGCAGTCTTGCTGAATGAGTGAGCTAATTCCTTCCTTCCATTACAAAAAATGTTTTCTTTTCACATTTTTAACTGCTTGTTATAATACAACCGTTTCAGTACTAAGGGCAATGGAAAAAATTTATTAAAAATTAATTATGTCTAGATGCACAAATCCTATGTTTATTGTTATTACGGTGACATTAGCTCAAACAAGGATTTGGTGCTAACCAGTGTTTCCAATTAGCAGTGGATTACGCTGAATTGTAGTAAAGGTTGTAGCATTGCTGAACCTAGATATACTACAATGATTCCACAGGCTTTGACAAGAGCTTTTAAGCAGTTTAAATGGCCAATAAGTTTATGGATTAAATCTTGTAACTCATTTTTAACTACTTAAGGCCAATGAAGATTAGTTGCCTCCTTGAGGCATGTAAAGAAGTTCTTCTTATTTTTACCAGAAATATTATTACAACCATAAAATTATTATCAGTCACAAATTTTTCTTAACCAACGTTATAGCAATGTATTTGGCAAAGCCCAATTCTAAAATGAGGTTTGTCTTTGCAGGATTGTCCTCCAACGCGTACGCCAGCACGAAGACCTAATACAGATCGTGGCTCAGATCTTGGCAGAGGTCGTGGTGGAGGTCGTCGTAGAGGCTGTAATCGTGATCGCCGTATAAGTGGTCGTACAAAAAACAGAAGGGAGAGACGAAGAGGCAATGATGGCCGAGCAAGACGAGTTAACAAACGAAGAGAGAATAGACGGAATAATTGTAGAAACTAGATGGACATATAGCTATCGGATCTCGATTAAAAATAGCAGAGGTAAAATAATTTTTAGATTTCTGGTTCATTTATACTGGCATAAACAATTTGGTCTAAATTTGGTGAACATTTTTGTATTTTAACAATATAACTTATGTCTACTTGCAAAAATTAGCCATGTTCTGTCTTTGAAAAGACTGCCTTACATCTGAAGTCTCAATTCAAACTTGCACATAGATTCTTTTTAAAACAAAAGCTAGCAACATAGTTTTAAAAAGAATTTTGGACTTCAATCGTAAACAGAAATTCGAAACTGAATTTCGACTTTCCTCTATCTGGTAATAAAAGTGTGAAATATTCTCATCATCAGTTTAAACTTGCAAATTGAAATTGTTAGAAGAAATTATTTCTAATAACATCCTTTTTATAGCGAATTCTGGTATGTACATAACATCAACCTTACCGTGATGAATGCTTTACTTGTTCAGCAAAATAGAAAGCACGTAAGAAGTATAAAATTTGTGATCTAAGATTTGAACAATCATTTGAATACAAAAAAGTATAAGTGAAACGACAGCCAAATTTGTTAAAATACCATTAAGCATGGGCTACACGATTGTAGATATTTATACATTTTACAAGGACATTGCTACAAGGGGATAGTTTTTTTAAGACGTAATTTGACCAATGAAGAATTGTCTCTTCTTTCCTTATCTTCTAGCTAATAGGATCACCTTAAATAATCAATTTTGAACCCATCAGTTTTAGTCCTATCAATTTTCATAACAATAAAAATAACTATTTATTAAGAGAAGATTCGTTGTACTAAGCCAACTAAAAACGAAGGCTGACATTATTACAATTATAAATGTTCAATGATAGATACTATGTGGTCATTGGTAAATGATGTTGATTGGTGCCATATTTATTTAGTTTAAGTACGTTGTTATGAACACCCATACATGCGATGCACGAAAAATGAAGCTTTCCTAAGTTTCGAGAGATTGCACCACTGCAGCAGCCAATCGCAATCATTTATTTATTAAGCATTGTGAAAAGTGCATCGATCGTGGTATTTTGTTATGTTGACAATAAAAAAATCTGATGTTTTCCCAGCTAATTAAAAAAATACGATGTGATCATCGTAAAGTAACCACGATTTGTGTGAAACAAACAATCGTGTGGCCTGGCCATTATGTTATTGTATAACACTATGTGTATTTGAGTGTTTTGAAGATCTGACAAAGAGTGGACAACTCCTCTTAAGTTTGTTTTTTGTTAATAAAACACTTTAAATAGAAACCTTTTGATAATTTGGCTAACAGGCCAGTATATTGAACCTCTATAGCTACAAGAAATACTGACAGTCTAAAGACTTCAGGCAAGAGAGGATCTCTTTAAGAGAAAACCTGACACAGCGAAAATATTACCCACGGCTGTTTTTTCCTGTAGAGCTTGTAATAAATAATCACTTTTTAATTGGCAAATCTAGTTTAGCGTAAGCTTAGCATGATAGTGAATAAATTAAGGGAGTGCTTGGAAAACCAAGTTAATGACGCCACCATTTGTAACATGTGCACTTTTGTTACCTTGAACTAAACAAACTAGGCAGATTTTGTTGTTAAATATAAAATAGTGCTATTATTAAAAATTTCACAACTTTTATTCGGTAATATAACTGTTTTTATTTATCATTGTTACCGGGTATAACAATTAATCTTTACTTGACAGCAAAACAAAACAACGAAAAACCATCAACTTTTAAATGTAGATTGATAATAAAAATAATTATTATTATTAGCTGTTATCATAGATGGCTGTTATCATAGACGAAAAACCATTTAGTTTATTAGCTTAATGAGTGAATAGAAAAAAAACAATTCTCTGACAGGCTTGCATTTGAAAAAGCTGTTGTAGGACAGTCTTAGGAAGTAAAAAATTAATTAAACCAGTTTGGGCCTCGGATGAAAGCATCTTTCTAGGCAGCCTTTTAGCTGTTGAACTAATTTTTTTTCATAGATTTTAATGGTTCAATAATAATAGTGCCATGCAAAAAAAATTGTTGGCAACCAAAAAAATAAGATTAAACATAAAATACGCACAAAAATTAATTAGAAATATATTTAATTAATAAAATAGTTCAATACTGTGATTAAAAATTAAGTTTTAAGTTTTTTTTTATAGTAGATAAAAATGAATTTGATTAATTTGGCTTTGTCTGATGGTTGTTTTATCAAACATTAAGAAAGAATTGGCTAAGAAGGCAAACCAATTAAAAATATTCGAACTATGCTCAAGTTGCACAACACAACATTCTTAATCATCATTCAAGTCCATTTGTGGCGGGTCCTTAACAAAATAAGAGAAAAACTAATACAATGATTGGTGAATGTGAAACCAAACTGAACAGTCTAAGAGAGAAACATGGCGGCAATAACCACCAAGAAATCTTCAACTTCTTACAAGATAGTGGTAAACTGTTCAATTCTTGTGGCGATTACAAAACGGCGTTGCAATATTATGAACAATCGCTTGAAATGGGCATAGCTTTGCTAGGTAATGCTGACCCACAAGTTGGAGATACATATGCAGATATTGCCCGTTTACACACCAGAAAAGGCAAATATTGGCTGGCTGAAGATTGTTTGAACTGCGCTAAAAATGTTTATGATAGTCTGCCAATGCAAGAGCTATATTTGCCTAAAATTGAAAACCTGCTAGGCATCCAGGCCAGAGAGCGATGCCAGTATGAAAGAGCGGCTCAACTCCACCAGCAAGCGCTGCATATGCATACTATTGCACAATGTGGAGAAGATAACATTGAGGTTGCTTTGACCTACAAACAAATAGGTAACCTTTTCTTCGCGCAAAATGATTTTCAAAATGCGTCAAAAAGTTTCTCGAAAGCATATAGTTGCCTAGAAGCTTGTTCAGTTAGCCAAACTATGTCGGAGCGAATTAAAGTTAATTGTAAATATGCTATGGCCGAGTGTGCCTTGGGAAACTACCAAGAGAGCCATGCAAATCTTCTAAGAGCCAAAGCACAAACCAACCGGTACAATGGATCCGATAAAGTATTTATTGAATCCTACGTCTTGGCACACCAAGGAGAACTGCATAAGAATATGAGAAATGTTGATCCTGCATTGGAGGAACTTACACAAGCACAAAACAAAATTATTGAATTCTATGGAGAAGAAATGCCCAAGAGTCATCATTTGGCTGATTTGTATGTTCGCTATGCTGATTGTATTGCCCAGCTCGGAAACTTCGACATTGCAATAGAAAATTGTGAAGCAGCTAAGCAGCTATTTGAAGATTTCCATCAATCATCTGAACACAGAGACATTGGCAGAGTCTATCAAAATCTTGCTGATATTTACTTGTCAAAAGGTGATTTCAACCAATCTTTAGTTCATCTTCTTAAAGCATTAGGTGTGTTTCGCTCATTTCATGGAACAACGTCTAATCATATCGACATAGCTTCATCCTATTCTCAACTCGCCTCGCTATACTGCCAGATAAGCGATTTTGATAATGCTCACAAGTACAACTCGATTTCTCTCCGAATGAATAAGCATATTTTCAACTGTAACATAAATACCATGGCCATATCAAGAAATTACGCTATCATGTCTGAAGCATACTTCGGTCAAGACAATTATCAGGCAGCAAAACAATTCATTGAAAAATCGGTGAGGGTGCTGAGAGCTATTTATAGGCAAAATAGTCCCCACCATGATTACCTCAGTTTACTAAACACGTTGGGAACCATTTGGAGCCGAATTGGAGACGAAAACCAAATGAGAGCAAATTTTACGAGATCTCTTGGTTTGAGTAAACTGATTTATCCCAGTCAGCAACACATGGAACATGCTAAATGTTTAATGAAACTCGGTGAGGCAGAGTGTTATTTAGAGAACTACAACAGAGCGTTGGCACAATACCAAAGTGCATTTGCGGAATGCGAAGGACATGAAAGAGCACAAGATTACGACAGCATGGAGAAGTCGCAAATTCTTTATGCTCTTGGTGCAATTAGGTACAAAATCCGTGATTACGAATCAGCAACGGTATACTTAAATGAAAGCAGGCAACACATTGGTATTTTGATAAGAAACGATAACCATGACTTAGTATCAAATTGTCAGAAAATCTACGCTGACATCTATGAGCAAATCGGCAGCTATATCAAAGCATTCGATCTTTACACAAAATCTTTAAACATGAAAGAGGAGGTTTTCAGTGCTTTTCCATGCCGATGTGACATAGCAGAACTGAACAGGAAAGTTGGCCAAATGCATGCTTGTTTTTGCCTATTTGAAGACTCCCTGAAATACCATCAGAAATCTCTTGCAATTGCTGGTCAAATATATAAAGGAATGACCAATGTTGCATACGCCGAATGCTTTGAAGCCGTTGCTGTTGCATACACTCAGGCTGGAGACTACGACAGTGCCAAACCGCTATACAAAGCAGCATTAGACATGAAACTCATTGTTCAAGAAAGAATGGACATTCAAGAAGATGTGGCCAAAAATTATTCTCTGATAGGTGAATTTTATATGGCTGTGGACCAGTATTCAGTAGCGTTGGACTGGTTCCGAGCTGCTGGAGCAATTTGTGAGGACGCAGGTTTAACCTTGGAACTAGCTCATAGTTTAGATGGAATTGGGAAAGCATTATGTCATACGGGGGATTACCGTAAGGGTAAAGGATATATAAATCAAGCAATCTGCAGAAAGTTACAACTCTTCAATGACGAAAAAAGTACTGCTCTGAGGTTTTTATCATTAGCAAGCGAAAGAATGGAGTATATTAAAAGGCTATCAAGAATTGAAGCGAAATATTATCCGTCTCTTGCCAAATCGTTGAGGCTCATGGGTGATGCTTACTACTCGGAAGTCATTAAGGTCCGCAGTATGACGCAATCGGATAGCCAACTTAGTGACTTATTGACAGACGCTTTGCTCTACTACCAATTGGCATTGGATACATTGGCAAGAGTGTATGATGATACCCACAAGGACGTAACAGCGGTCTATAACATGATTGGCATCATCTTCAGACATCCCGCTGTGACAAGCAAAACTAAAGCAGTTGAAAATCACAGTAAAGCTCTCACGTGTAGAAAAACTGTCTACTTGAAAGTAAATGAAAACCATCCAGACTTAGGGGAAAGCTATCTTCAGCTGGCTATATCTCTGTTGAAATCGCCACCTTCAACCTATTGTTGTGACAATCTAGCAACAGCCATGGAAGTTATCAATGCTCACTACGGCCCTGACAGTCGAAGTAAAATGAAAGCCACCGCTTTGGAAGCTTTTGGTCAAGCTGAGTTTTTGGCAGATAATTTTGAGGCAGCATTGGATTTTTTCCTCAAAAGTCATTCAATTTACGTTGAAAAGTACACCAAGAACAAAATCGTGAAAACTGAGTTGGCTCAAAGCTTTAAAAACTTAATCAATGCTTATACAGCACTACAAAATCATGCTCGGATTAGAGAATGTAAAAATACTTTGTTTAAAATACAACATGATTTACCGTTCGAGCTACCAGAAGAACCTAAGAAGAAGAAAAAACAAAATTGCACAATTATGTGAACGTTAAAGTTTGGTTTCATGTATATTTTATAATAGCTTATTATATTTTAATATGATGGAGAATAAATATTTTATAAACTGCATAACAGATTTTAACTTTTTGTTTTTTATTAGCCTGAAATTACAACCCATTTTTAGATGTCTAGGCAACAATCTTTCTCGCATAACTTGAAAAAAGTGTCAAAAAATACGTTATGCAGTTGTTGGCTAAAAAAGTAAGAGAAATATTTTAAAACTTTCAGATATTAAAATTAAAAGTTTGTTATGATGTACAGGGAGTACATCTGTAATGGACTATACATACTCGTTAATGGCTATTATTAGAATGACACTACACTATAGCCATCTGGCAGTCTAGTTTACACTGTCTTACTGTCATAGTGCATGTTACTACTCCGTACACAGTATTATACCCAGTCAATACATTTATACATTACTAACATGTACAGCATACTCTATAACAACACACCACATTGTAACATGGTGTCAGGACACTAGAACTTCTACAGTGTAGTTGTGCTTCTACAGTGTAGTTGTGCTTCTACAGTGTAGTTGTGTTGCGGCTACAGTACCCTGACTCATCAATTACAAATGCGTAGAGCGGCAGCTTTATCATCGTCGCCGTCGCCGCCGCGGTCGCCGGTCGCCGCCATCGCCGGTCTCCGTCATCGTCATCATCATACCATTGCTACTAGCACTGCAAACAACAGTATGGCAGAAGGTACCAGCAACTCAGGTGAGACTAGTAAGAATTGGATATAATGATTAGAACAGTTTAATTTTTACATATTGACAAATGAGAAGGCTGGGAACGATGGTGAAGTTCAGGTAGTTATACTGCTGACGCTGCTTGGACTGCAAGGTCATGACATTTTGTCGAAGATTTGCGTTTTACGCCACCTACACAATAGCATCCACTCTCTGTGCGCCTCCTGTACACCCCTTTACTCTACAACACTTCGGGGTCCACCTCGAATAGTCGTCAGCAACTCCACAGGGTCCACAACTCAGACACACTACACCAGAGCTTACACGAATAAATACTTTATTATCCAATTCTAGTTAGCAATACATAATGGTATTTAAACACAATCCACAAGAGATATGTTTAACATAGTACAAGAGCTCCCTTTTATAGTGGGAAAAGAGGAACATTCACTCCTTCTTAGCGGTGAACCAATTACACATGATGATACAAATACGTAATGAGTAAACATATAGCATACAACTCATTTAGGCAACACAGGACAATCACATGCAGTAGCACATGGCGGACAGCTCTGTGCTGCCTTCCCACTCGCGTGTACGCGTGTACGCGTGTACGCGTGTACGCGTGTACGCGTGTACGCGTGTACGCGTGTACGCGCGTGTACGCGCGTGTACGCGCGTGTACGCGCGTGTACGCGCGTGTACGCGCGTGTACATGCGTGTACACGCGTGTACATGCGTGTACACGCATGTACGCGTGGACATGCATGTACGCATGTACACGTGTACCCGTGTACATGCATGTACGCGTGTACGCGTGTACGCGTGTACGCGTGTACGCGTGTACGCGTGTACGCGTGTACGCGTGTACGCGTGTACGCGTGTACATGCGTGTACGCGTGTACATGCGTGTACGCGTGTACATGCGTGTACGCGTGTACATGCGTGTACGCGTGTACATGCATGTACGCGTGTACATTCATGTACGCGTGTACATGCATGTACGCGTGTACGCGTGTACAAGTGTACATGCATGTATGCATGCATGTATGCATGCATGTATACATGCATGTATGCATGCATGTATGCATGCATGCATGCATGCATTCATGCATGCATGTATACCTGCATGAATGCATGCATGCATGCATGCACGTACGTACATATGTACATATGTACGTACGTACGTATGCATGCATACATGCATGTATGAGTGCGTGCGTGCGTATGTACATATGTACGGATATACAGGTATATTTTAAACCTCTTCTCCAATATTGTTTACACACAATAACAATTAAAAGTAGTGCTAAACTGTAAAAAGTAGAAATTAAAATGAAAAAATAATCTCTCAATCTGACAAAAGCCAACCAAAATCACTTACGTCATTTTATTGGCATTTTTGCTTGAGGTGGGTATGCGTGGATGTAATTGGTGGTTAGAGCCGTTTATTACTATGTGAGCGTTTGCATTACATAAGTAACTCAGAGAGTAGTAGAGAGTTACTACCCTAACTCAGTTATTCTCCATATATGGGAAAAAGACCCAAACAGCATCTTATGGCACTTTTCAATGGTTTTCTTTTGGTTCTCAGCTAAGAATGGGCACCAAACAGGAGTGGCATGTGCTATGGAAGTAATGATCTACGAGTTGGAAAGTTTCTGAATTTATTCCAACTTGCTCCAGTATGATTAATCTTTGTGTCTCATGACCTCTGCATGTACATTGGAACTCAGATGTATGGCTAAATAAACTCTGAGCAAACAGGCTGCACTTACAGTTTTAATATTGCAATTGTCAGCAAAATGTCTTCAGTCATTTGGAATTCTCTGTACTGTGATATTTTCAGAGATTTTGTTTTGGTTGCAGTTAACTTCGTTTTATTTTTTCACGTCAAGTCTTAGCATTTATCTATTAGTTTTTATCCCGGATTTCCAAGCACACTGGATGGTATGTCCCTGGTTATTACTTTGTAAAAAATACGTAATTCACCAAAACAAGTTTTTGAATATCGCTTTAAAAGTTTTGGAGTCAATAAAACATGTTTTTAGAAATGCTTTTTACCATGCTGGCAGCTTGTTGGCTTTCCCAACTTTATCAGCCAGTGTAACGTACCAAGTGTAACGTACCAAGTGTAACGTACCAAGTGTAACGTACCAAATGTAACGTACCAAGTGTGGTTAGTTCTACTTTATAAGGTCTGAATATCAAACAAGTTCAACTATTTTTGTGATACTTACACATTCAACTCAGTTGTTGTAAATTGTAACGAGTTGTCCTTGAAAATTAGATAAAACTATACAAAGATATATCGTAGCATAATTTGATAATTGTCGCCCTTTATTTGTTGGATCCACCTACTCTTGCATTTTTCCTAGAACACCTTGGTTAGGCTCCTACCATGATTCCAGAATGTACATATACTACATTTTTTTTTAACTATCGTTGAGATTACATGCTATGCAAAAGCTTTACCTATTGCGTTTATATCAGACGAAGTGGTGCAACCGTTACCAACACCCATACAATACTCTTAGACCCCTTCTGTTCTATACGACAAAGTGCCCTTGCTAAATATGTCAATTGAACCTCGTAACTCTGATGTTTACAAAGTGGGCCGTTTGAAAATTGAGTGGTCATTCCGAGCAGGAAACAGGGTGTCTGTTGTTCTGGAGCCAAAGCCTAGTCTATTATAAACAATGGCGTGTTTAGGTAGTTTTAGTTTTCAAAACTGGCAACACTAAAATGATTATACAATTTGTTTAGCATTCTTCAAGCGCAGGTTAACACTGAGGTTTGCCTTTTATCAATGAGCACTCACTCTGTAAGGCCAAGACTTCATAGTAGATTAAAAACCTCCATACAAAAATTAGATGGAACTTGACAGTAAGGAGGTAGAGTTTAGATAAAGCAAAAATCACACACTTGAACACAAACTCAGATGTTTGATAAGTATGTGATGGTGTATTGCATAACAAAATAGCCACAACACAAAGAATGTACACAAAAGGAATCGAAGACAGTTAGATAGCCAATCAAAAAATGATCTGAGTTTGTTCGTCTCCCGTGCAATTTTCTACAAACAAACAAAAGGATTGCAATAACGATTGTTAAAATAAGTTACCTGCAGTAGATGTAGAAAACCAATTTTTTTGTAAAAATTGATTGAAAATAAAATGAATATATTTGCGAAATGTAAAAAATTATAATGAACTATACACATTAGTTTCATGTTGATCAGTCCACACCGATATTATTTGGTATGAATTATATCTAATGCTAAGGACACTCTTTACTGAAGACATTTTAAATATTGCAACCTTCTGAAACGGATAACAGTAGTTAACACCCCCATCCATTAACTGCTGTACATAAGAAATAATTGTACATGTTGAAGCTATTTGATCCGTGAAGGATTTCACAGTCACCAAAAGCGACCACTACACTATAAAGCAGCCGGTAATGGTCGCTACCATCAGGCATGCCTCCTGAAAGTAATTGAAAAGACCGGCATTGATTTCGCCTAACATATCTGCTAATATATAAACAATAAAATACTTATTAAACTGGCCCGGCTCTGCATTATTACTATACCGGCCTAAGCCTGGGAAATGAAACTTAGCCTAAGGACCTCTAGGACCCATATCCAGGTTATTATTATTCTCAGAAGTTGCGCTACCAAGATCCAAGGCCGAGAAGACTAGGAACTCTAAGATAAATAAATCCACAGCTACTACTGGCTGAGATGCCCATTGACTCTGTCCCTTACTTCTGGGCACTAGTTTCGTTTAACTTATTCACTTAACTATCATTGGCTAGTATTTTTATATGTATTGTCTTTGGTTAATCCCGGCATTTCTGTTGTGTGATTGGAGTGTTTGGAAAACTAAGCCAAACACTTCCTGTAACTTGCTGTGAATCTGCCTATCAAAGGCAGAGCTTTGTATCATTTCTCTGTATTGCAACTTTGTGCATAACATTACATCAGTACGGCACAGAGGTGCGGCACAGAGCTGCGGCACAGAGGTGCGGCACAGAGGTGTGGCACAGAGGTGCGGCACAGAGGTGCGGCACAGCGGTATAACTTGTGTGTCACATGGCAACACAACCTTATGAATTACATATCACTTTTGTGCTGCCACTTTTTATTCTGGATAAGAATAAATGTTTTGCACTTCTCAAAAACCCTGCGTGTATGTCTGAGCCACAGGCTCGTCACAGTTGCTCAAGTCGAGGATTCTATTTTGCAACTAATAGTAAGTGCCATCTGGTCACAGGGTCTCCTCTCGGGAAAGGTTGATTGCTTATAGTCAGACCTTGAGAGGCTGACTATCTAGTTGTGCCGGCAGACCTCAGCTTGCCCGGTGACAACGTTAGTGAAGAAATAGTGGGCGACTAAAGTTCGCTACAGATCTACTGGAGGAACTATAAATATTTAACTTTTTAACACCGATTTGGCAAATCAAGATTTTTGTGATTGCTCAACGTATGAAAATACTATTACTCAATATATACAAATGAGTCAGGTACTAGGCATCAATAGCTCTCTGAATTTTCCTCACACATACACAGCAACCAAGAATTTTTAAACGAAAATCTGTACAAATCAATTATTTACACCCATTTACATTTACAAAAAATTGTTTCTCTTTTATATCAGTATCTAAACTTTTTTACAAAATCATTATAAGAATAATATGAATAAAACATCATTTTAAATTGAACAAAAATCATTTTATATTAGAAAAATACACAGAAATGACAAGTGTGTCTTGTTGTCTTGAAATAAGAGAATCAACTAGCACGGTTCAAGCTCTGATCACTTGATAAACTAAGAAATTTTTTTATTAAATTATATTTTATGTCATTTATCTTTTGCCACAATGGATCATTTCAAGCAAGGGATAAACATTTAGCTTACATTTATTGGAAGTTTTAAGCAAACTAATAAATAAATACCTCACAAACATTTATAGTTTGCCATATTCACCAGACAGGTAAACAAATAACCGTTCAAGCATAAATAAGATGACCATACAGTTAAATATTAGCAACAATGGTCGTGTTTACTAATAAAAACAAAATGTTTACTGTTTTGCTCAAACGAGAACATGCGACAATTTTTCGTTAAGCAAAAGAAGCACAGAAATAATTATTGTTTTACCCGAACGAGTAATTCATAAATTATAATGTAATAAAACAGCCTAATAATCTTGCATTTCATTTAATGCTGTCACACACTGACAGTTTTTAATAAAATTAATCTCAGCGACTAAATTTTTTATCTTCAACTAACAGGTTAATTGTTTTTTTAGCTAAACAATGTTTATGAACAACTACTTTCACCTTTCTACATACAAATTTTAGTTTGGAAGATCACTTGTAAGTTTGAAACATTTATTTCAGGGTGTACCAGCCAGGTATCATCTCTGAGGAGGTGTGAGGAACACTAGCCAAGTTTTGAGAGACTGAGCTGAGAGAAGTTGTGTTTTAGTGGACAAGTAGTTCGACTGCACAATTCACTACCGATAGTAGTAATATATGAGCAGATCTCCCTACCAAGTGTTTTCTGCTCATATATTACTACTACCGATGCTTCTTTCGTTGTGGCGCTGCTGTTGAGAAGGCAAAAGACAAACTGAGCTATGAATGGAAAGCTGTGTGGGCCAAACTAGCCGAGTTGCACCACAATGCATTAAATTATGGGTGAGTTTTGTGTGACACAGTTGGTGTTATTTTTGAACGATGGTTAATATTCTTGGCTGTGATTGTGGTTAAACACAAACAATGCTTCATGTAACGTACAATGCACAATTTTAAACCATAAATTTTCATGTGGCATCGCCAGTGACTATTTTTCTGCAAAGGCTCTATTTTTTCACGAGCTACAATCATGGGTGTTTCCCCTAAAAAAGCTATGAAGCCAAAAATCAAATTTATGAAAAACGAATAAAATAATTTTACTTTTAAAACGAGATTAATTCTCCATAAAATGATCTCGTTAAATAATTTTGATCCTCAAATGATAATTTTTAATTTTGAAGCAACTGGATTGAAAGATAGCACTAATTCCTGTTATCTCCTGCCAAAGACGATAGCCCATTGTCCAGCATAAACTCAAAATAATACACTATACTCTGTCTGAGAGGTCGATAATGTGTCAAGGTCAAAGGAAATAGATGCAACATGGATTGTGATCGACGAGAGAGGCACGGACAAGCGGGAATGGGAAGGAGAAGGCACATTGGAGACGCAAGAGCGAGGAGACAGAAGGGAAATCTATAAAAGATGAAGCCACTAAGGTAGGGCTATACTATATACACTCTTTATACTCTATTTATTTATACTTTGTTTTGAGTATTACTGAAAATTATTTTCTATGGTAGTTTAGCAAACCATTACCGTTTATTATTATTATACTGTTGTTTTAAATTAGTGTTTTTCTATAAGTGACCAATTAAAATTAAATATTTTTTGTAAAGTTGTTTGACAAATGAACAAAAAATACTATTAACACACTGGTTACGTCTAAAACAGCTAATGAAAGTCTCAAATACTTGGCAGCAGACTGTAAAAGTTTTCATATTCATATCTAAACTAAACAGTGGCTATTTTTTATTTCTAAAATAAACTTTTCCTTAATTAAAAGATGTCGATGAAAAAAATTTACCCCAAAGTTAGTGATTGAAAAAACATTGCAACAAAATGATGCAAAATATGTTGATTTAAAAAAAGGGAATTATTTTGACACATACATCTGTAAACTATATCTTTTCAATTTACTCGACAAATTGGTTATATCATAGCCAATCACCTTTGATGTGATGGAGAGCATCACTCAGCTTGTTTCTGACTACGAAGACCAGAATCAACTCCACTAGTTTTCTGACCCTTGTGATGTAGCAGTCCCTGTAGCTGTTGTAGTTGTAGTCCCCTGACGATGGCCCAGCATTGAAGCCTGCCTTTATCACTTTACGAATATAATGTTCACTCACCATCAGAAGCTGAAATGGAAGAGTTTTTTTTGTAAATGTTAAGTTTTTGACAGTTTTTGTCCAAAAGTATAACTATCGAAACATTAATCACTCAGTCTAGATGAATATAAAATGTATGTAATTTTCAATAATAAAATTTTTCCTTCGTCAATTATTGATGAATAATGTTTTTGTGCAAGTTGAAAAGTTTCCAAACAGAACTTTTATATTTCATGTAAGCTTTTAGTTTTTATGTTATTTAATATTTGTTTTAGTTTATATTAAAGCTTTTGAGAGAGCTTTTTCAAATAAAGGCAACATCATTCCTATTCAATTAAAAACTAGAGTTATCTTCCTCATTTGATCGAATTGAAATTTATTTTTCAAACGTTAGCATATGTTGCGGAACAGTGAGTGGTAGTAATATAGGAGCAGATCTCTGCCATTGTGACCATGACAGAGATCTGCTCCTAGATTACTAGGAGTGACTCAGTTTCAACAAAATTTACTCATTTACTAGCATTTCTTTTGCATTTCATGAGCTAAGGCTACCACAAAAACCGCTATTAGCAAAAAGACGGAGCTTGTTCCCACAGGTTGGTAAAATACCAATCAGCGAGTATTAAACCCAGATTATCTACTTTTTACTTGAAACAGTCACTTATAAAAATACTTGCGACTGGCAAATCATCCAAAATAAATGGCTCTTTTCGAAAAAAATATTTTGGTGTCTGCCAACTGGAGCTTTTCATATTTTTACATTTTTATTGAAACTGAAGTGCTAAGTCTCGTCATATAAGCCATTATTTAACTTTTGTTATCTACCATGATCAGTTGTTCTTCCATAGGCATTGGATCCTTTTGTTCAAGTATTACGCCTGCCATGACCTCATCAAATGCAAAGGTCAGAGAATCCTGGCCATGATTGGGTCCAATAATTGAACACTTCTGATTATAATATGCAGTGTCCACTAAATCCATCAACCTGGAATGTGTTCTCCTCATATTCTCCACTGTAACCAAATTTAATTGTCACAAATCCCTCACAAATACACTTATATTATATGGAAAAACACTTTTTGACATCTAAGCAAACAAATTAGAATGACAGAAATGAAAAAAAAACACAATGATTTGAGATTGCATGATTTGAAATTGCTTTGCTGCTAATCTCTAACACTTCAAACATTTTTAAAAAATTTAAAATACTAACCAACATAGAAAAAAATAAAATAACCATAATGCTTCATTTCTTTGAATAAAACGTAACTTTTTTGGCACTGACACATTTTATAAAAAAAATTTTAATAGCCCTTGCTAGTATAAAAAAATTTCAATCAACTTGGTTTTCATAAAACTTATTGATGTAAAAAGTTTTTGTCTAACCTTCAGTGGCAAGGCATAGCCCAATCTTGAATTCCTCATCATTACTAGCAGGCAACATTTCATCTATCTTCTCATCAGTAAAGTAAGCTATTCTTCTCTTCTTCAAGCTAAATATAAAAATTTACTCAACTATGTATCTTGTGTGAGATTATTTTTGTTTCATTGAAAAATAATAAAAAATAGTTGCACAACTCAACATAAAAAGGTTACATTCTATATAAACGATGGCAATTGAAAAATAATACTTTAATACAAAAGTTTACATCCTGCCTATCTTGTCATAATTGATTCATTTGTATGGTGTTTTTGAGTTTTGCTATAATCCATAGCTATGGAAAACCAGCCTGTAATTTTTTTTTGTAGATGCAACTGGAAGCAGTTCCATTGCTAACAAAACTTATCATTAGAAATTAAAACTTGCTTGACTTATATCCTAATTTGAGACATTTTAAGCAGCTGATATGACAAGAACGATCTCATTGAGGCAGCTCAAGGGATCAAAATAACCTTGAAATTCTCTTTAATTTCACAGGTTTATTCACTTGAAAAGAATTGAATAATGATGCTCATAGATACTACTGGGCAGAGCCATAGTTTCGTAATTCGGGCTTCATTAAGTTTGCCAACGTAAACCAATTACAGTGTGCCCTTGTTGTAGTCTACCTCACTCAACAGTGGCGATGTACTATGATGGTGGATGTATGTGGCGCATTTTCAGTATTATGAACTCCATCCCCATCTACTGCTCATGAATCGTTTGTAGCGGGTTTCATAATTCTAGTAACTGACTGGTAATAATAATAATAATAATAACAAACTCCTATGAACATCCCCAAGTGCACCAAACATGTGATGTGCCATGTGGTATCCAACTAATAAATGGCAGTTGTTAGCCGTTGTTTCATTTTTTAAATTTAAGGTCAATTGATTAATAATTATGTCAATTTTATTATCTTAAATAATCATAATTAATTAAAATACATTAATTATTCATCTTCTCATGGTTGTCGAGTGAAATTTGTAATTTTCTAATCACAAGTATCAAACTTGTGCTTGAATGTAAATGATTTAAAATATAATAAAATAAATAGTGTTAATTCCTGATGACAACACATAATAATTAAATAAGTAATAAATAATAATAAATGACTGCTAGATGTGAAGATATTCAATTATCTGGTTGGGAGGTAACTCCTACGAGTTCGCTCTATATCTCATATAGATATCTATAGTCAGTATTGTTAGTGCTGGTGAAAGAATGATATTTGGGTTAGTTGTCATCGTTTGATGTGCCAAAAATACTTAATGAGCTATAAGAAACACTGAAGCTCATGCCATCCCAATATATTAGTGAGAGGAAACTCCAAAGCAAAGAAAAAAGAAAAAATTGGTTGACTTTTGGAAATCTTAATGGTATTGTAATGTAACAGCAACCAAACTTCTGGTTGCTTCAAATTAGCACTCCCTGGTAAGCGCCTAAACTCGGCAGGGTCCCCATTGATAAAAACCCTAATTTAGAAGCATGCTACCATGATAAACAGTTGCTGTGTTGGATTCTCAACTGTTTTTCTGCACAAAACGATGCAAAAGAAGTTCTGGTAGTTTTGCATTGAGTAAGTTACCTTTGGCGTATGCTGGATGCCACCTTATCATAATGATGAAGTGTCATGGCCCCGGGTATCGTCATATGTTCTTCATGAAGTGTGCACATTAACACTGGATGGTTTGCTCTGCCAGTTGCCATCTTGAGCTGCAACCTTGTTGCCTAGTCTTAGCAGGAGTTGTCAAATAATTCAAATACTGAGCTTTATGAGAATTAAATGCTCTGAATAGCTAGCCTCAGGACCTCACCAATTGCAGTTTATCCTATTATTACTACCCAAGCCTAATGGAGTTCTTTTGTACCCATTTAGCTATGTATTTAAATAAAGCATAGGAAAGCTCTTAGATCAAACTCTACCAGCAGCTTTCTATAATTCTAGAAGCTTACTGGCTAACAAAATTATGACAGCTATTGAAAGTTTTTACAAATAGATGCTTTCAGAATATTACAGATTCTTCTCGTTTCTTTTATATTTCTTTAAAAAAGTAAAAGTTTTATTTTTAAACATTATAGTTGATGAGGAAACGCTAAAAATACTTGGCAGTCTGCCAAATAAATGCTTCAATTTTAAAAGCCAACAAGTGCTTGTTTTACATTACCCAAACTGTATTGTAGCCGATGGACTTGCTTAATTGACTCGTTCGGCTAAGATAATGTGAAGTCGCAATTGTGACGAATGAGCAAAGTTTTCTAGTGTCAGCGCGTAAAAATTGGGATTTGTTCACTCGGCGGTTTTACAAAAAATTTAGAGTCAGCATCTTTGCAACCAAAGACTGGCGGTTTTCTTTTCTCGGTTTACGTGTTGGAAATAAAAATGGAGCTGTTTTGCAATACTTAATATTTTTGTTTCATATACAACAACAGAAAACAACGAATAGTCATCACCCTAGCAATGATGGTTGATGCAAGGCTATTAGCAGAAATTTAAACTAATGATAATCATTATAATTTATGATGTTGAATATTTGTATGACATAGTATCAAAATATATTAGCAATGCCAAAAGTAACTGTTCATTTGTTTGCATGGTTTTAATGAAAATAGTTTTTTACTGTAGGAATAGATATTATGCTATTATTATCAATTTTCCGTTCTTTTTTAGCCTAAATGACATAAAATTGTTGTAAGAGTAGGCAACTCTTTAAATTTATTATTTTCCAAGTTTACATGTTTGGCTAGATTCGCGTTAAAAAACTGTGCTCAGCTTTGAGGCCACTTGAAAATCAGTAAAGTCCGCTCTCTAACATAGCTGAAGTGCCTAGCTTTTGCTATAATGTAAGCCCATTGCTTTATAGTTACCTCGATTGCCAAGATCTAGTTAGGAGTTGCAGCAATAAAGCTATATAAATGTGTTTATTATCGCATTACTTTCCATCGTCAGATGTATTTGCGATGATGAGTTATTGAAATTACATATTTTTTTGAGTATTCAAACAGCTGTACTACTTAATTTGTTAACAGTTTCACATCTGTAAAAAGCCCCTATGGTTAAACTCTTAGAAACCATTAAAACAGACAAAATGTATTGTATAAGGCTTTTGGTTTATATTTATTTCAACCTATGTAAAACATGAACATAGACAAGACACAAACAACATATGTTTTTCCAAACTGGACAGGAAACGCTTGCTGAATTACATAATTTTGGTGAAAGTCATTTTTGGTCAACAACACCTGGTGTTTTCAAGGAAGAGGTCGGGTGGTTTGGCCGAGATTTAGTAGTGTAGTTGGTGGCCGATTCATCATTCTTCTTCTTTTTGAGTTGATAAAATATTATGCGACTTTTACCTTTGGGTTCTCTCAGGTACGTCGAAGGGTCAAAGATAAACTCTGTTGGAATGTCGTAGGTATCATACTTGAACGTGTCTTTTTTAGCTTCTATAACGCTCTTCTGTAAATCAAAACATTACTTTAGGTTGGATAGACATGGCAAACATGGAGAAAAACTGAAACAAACCGAGCTTCCTATTTCTATTTTGCAGCATTTTATCTTGATCTTATATAATGAAGTTTCTCCACCACTGAATTTTTAGTGCTGGTAGAATGCCATTCTTAAAGCTGTTTTTGAAATATTTATTAAAAACTTTTATAAAGGAACGCCAAGAGATGTCATTTATTTGCGTTTTTGAGTAATTTATTTTTGATTATGATTTTGATGCTGTTGACCAATATTTAAACCACATAGAAAGCATATAGAAGTATAGATACAGGCATGGGTCAATCAACCGTCATTACTGGTACTTCCGGTTCATCAGGGAGTAACATATAAAATACACAATCGCACTCTAATGGTTCTGAATTTTATTGCCATTAGTATTGTAGTAGATTTGCATCCTCTACCACTGACAAGACAGCATCCACTCCTTGTGTATCTCCTGTACACCTCCTCTGCTCTCTAACACTTTGGGTTCACCCCGAATAGACGTCAGAAACTCCACCAGGTCCACGACCCAGACACACTACACCAGAGTTTAGAAGAGTAAATATTTTATTATACAGTTCTATCTAGCAATACAGCCTGGTTCTTTTACAAAATCCAATAGACTTCTGTTTAATACAGTAAAAGAGCTCTCTTTTATAGAAAGAGAAGAGAAACGCTCACCCCCTTATTAAAGGTGAACCAATCGCATACAATAATACATGTATATAGCCAATCACATACAATAATACATGTATATAGCAAATAAACACATAATTAGTATAAAAGGAACAGATCGCTCACCCCCTTATAAAAGGTGAACCAATCGCATACAATAATACATGTATATAGCCAATCACATACAGTAATACATGTATATAGCCAATCACATACAATAATACATGTATATAGCCAATCACATACAATAATACATGTATATAGCAAATAAACACATAATTAGTATAAAAGGAACAGATCGCTGCAAAAAAAAACAGACCTGCTAACATATCAAAACAATGTTTTCTTGTTAGATCTGTTGGGCTGTTTACAGACCTATCAAAAATGCCTTCGTTAGTTTTTAGATAATTTTTGTTGGTATAATATGCATAGGCATAAAAAACAAACTTGCTAACATGATACATTGTTGTTTTTGGTATGAATATTTTTACAGGTATGTATGTATGTTTGGTGATGTAAATGATAGCTGACATTTGCACAGAGCTGTAAGATGTTTATTGATTTGTTATTCTTTTGCTCGGGGAAGCTCAAAGATTGGAATGAGGGTGATATACCTTAGGAGGAACACTGTCATTGGTTTCCAGACTGTTTCCTTTAATTTAAGAGTAAGAGAGAAATACGTTGAAGAAGTTCACTAACGCTCAAAAAAGTTGAAAAAATGTGAACAACAGCTTGAGTCACAGTGATGTAAAAACAGTATTCATCTAGCTCAGTTCATAGAAACTTGTCTGCAAAAATTGGGACATAGTTGAGAGGAGGTAAAAGAAGTCTTGATGCTAAATAGAAAGCCATTTGAATGAACAGGATTGACGATTGAAGCTTTACATGGTTTGGAAAATGCGAGAACTTCTGATGGAAATCCAGAAAAAAAATTTGAATGATGATGGAACTGATGTTTTTTACGAGAGTAAATCAAGTAGCGGAGAGCATGGTGACCAAGTTTCAATAGGCGCTAATATAAATAAAGATGAGAAGAAAGAGGAGCACACTCAGAGCAATGCAGTCTTGCTCAATGCGTATCTGACTCACACAAATGAAAAATCATCACCATTCATATCTCTCATCCATAGGGATATCTCCTTTACGGCAGTGAATGTAAAGAAAAAACATATGTCGTGTGCTCATTGGAACTAAAGTGCTGTCCAATCTATGATTGTCAAGTCGAGATAAAAGGTTTTATGATAATCTACCTGAGATGAAACATTATTTATAGAACTTGACCTCAAAAAAAAGAAGAAGAAAACAAAATAATTAAAAGTTTTAAAAATTAAATACATATCTCATTTGACGACACATTCACGTTTTGTAGCTCGTTGGAATAACAACGAACATGTTGAGCGTGGAAGACTTTGCACAGCCTGCGTCTCTTTGAGTCATTCTCTAGTGGTGGGCATCTGACTGCTTGGGTCCCAGGCTATTTTTTCCGGCCACTTTTGTTGGCTAGCCTGGGATACTGGCCCGTGGTAACTCAGTATAGGTTCTCTATCTTTTATATGACAGATAAAGGGTTGATACTGGGCCGGTATGGACTCGGTATAGCTGGTACCCTTGACTTGGTAAAAGTTATATAAGCTAACACTGAAAGATAGTGGGGAGGGGTGTAGGGGGGATCTAATGCAAAGGGTGGGTGGGTGTTCTGACCGTTTTAGCACAAAAATCTTCTCTCAGATTGTTTCTACACTTGACTGGCATAAATTAATAACGATAAAAATAACAAATTGCGCTAAGAAATCACTACTTACTATAATGAAATTGCAGTTAACAATTCATACCTATGAAAATTATAGTTCTGCACTATTAATGAGTTATTAAGATGTAAATGAAAAAATATAAATGCAAAACAATAACTAGTAAACTTATAACATTGTTTTCATAACTTTATTGCTGTATTTTTGTCTGCATAGTAAATAAAGTAACAGGAAAAATTGTTTCATTCTATTTTGGTCAAAAAAGATTATAAGCTTGATAAAATATGCCTTGGAAATATTTTTAAAGAAGTTTGAGAACTAATAACTTTTTATGTGTCAATAATTGTAAATGCCAAACCGAACCATAAAGCAGGTGTATACAATAGAAGGCATCAAAAATCCTTTGGTATATATTGTGCTTTCTTGCAGCTTTTTCGAAAGGTGAAAAAAATTTGCTTACAAAGTTTTCATTTTTAAAAAATTTGGCGCAAGTTTTTGTCACAAGTTTTTTTGTCTCAATTGTCACATTTACATTTTAAGTGATGAAAACCAAAAATAAATTCATCAATTTTAACATCATTTTCTTACATACTTTGATAAGATGGATAAACAGCCATAAATACTTAATCTTCTTCTTCAAGATTTAAAAAATGTGTTTTTACACAAAATATATTCTTTGTTACCAAATTTTGAAACAACCAAAGTGATGGTAAAAATACTTTCTCACCAAATAATTATTATAGATTATGTAATTATTAGTGGTATCATTCAATAACCATTCATTATTAATTATATATTGATCTAGTTAATTATTTATTTACTTCCTCAAGTGGTTAGTTTTTGACCTTCCAGTTATTTTCAGTGCAGCATCAACTAAAAATGACAATTGAAAAATGACAATTGATTGTGACCGAAGCGTACATGATACGTACCCATCCACCCATAGCCCGTATGGCTTCATTAATGTATCTCCTGAAGAAGTCCTCTCCATTTGTAAGCAGCTCGGAGATGTGTAACCACGCATGAAAGTCGTGCTGAATCAGCAATCTGTGAACCAAGTCTGACAGAAATTCCAACAGCTAAAGTATAAAATAGAAAACTGTAGAAGAAGAGACATTGTTGCTTTTGTTGGTAGTAATAAATCATTGTTACCTCCAACTCTGTGATATATGTGAGGCCGGTTGCCTGAACACAGTTGTGCCTGCTCTATAGCAGCTTCTGGTTATATCTAGCGCAAGATAAACCACCAAAGCTTTGCCACTCTACTGCTACGCCACCATTACAGTAGAAACAAAGCCGGACAATATAGCACTCTTTGTATGTACCATTAACGGTCAACCTCATATACTGGGAAAAACATTACATAATTATGAAAAAAGTTTTTTATTAGAAGGCCAGTTTGTTGCTCATCATACATGGCTCACTGTGTGATGTGTCACTGCTGACAACAGTGTTGTTTTAGTGTAGCGAAATTCGTGATGTGCAAGCGTCCCTGAGTAGTAATGCTGTGGTAGCTAGTTCATAAAATACATAAAATTTTTTATTCTAATTGAAAATTAATTATTATTTATTGACCTTCACATTTCTGCAATAAAGGAGACAATATGACCGAACACACTTTCACCAGACTCCACCACAACATCAATCACATATATTATGATTTGAGACTTTAGTTTTATCCAAAAAAGCAATGACTCGGTAAGGTTAGACGGAGCTATTGAAAATCTGAACAAACCCTTGACAGGTTTTCCTAATTGCTCCCAAATGTCTACTGATTGAATTTTCTGACACTCATAAAATGCTAATAAATATTTACCTGGTAAGTTCTAATTAACTTACAATGACTATTCTGTCCCAATTGAAGAAGTGGGTGTCTTGAACAAACCACGAAAACAACATCTTCTCGAAAGCAAGCTTCACGTCTATTGGTTCTACATTAATGTCCAGGATGACCATTACCTCTGTTTTCCAATCATTCAGAACTTTGCAGTAGCCATCACCCATTTCAATAAGAATCTTTTGTGCTGTTTAAATAGAAACATATTGAGTACGTGCCGTGTTCTCTGCCACAATCACTGCTACTCGACTAGCAAAACTTTATATGTTGGTAAAGATGTGTAAACATTGCTCTATTAACCTTTTGTTCAAAAAATAAATTGCTGAAAACATTTCCTTCTGGACAGTGGAGTGTCAATTATAACCGATAATTTTGGGCAATTATACATGAGCAATCGTGGAATTATTTTTTCAGAAGCTTTTTACTAACTTTTTATTGTACTCATCAATAAACAATTCAATTTTTTTCCGCTCTCCTCGTCACATTTTTTCATTTAAAAAACATGCATTCTATGAAAGCAAAAATGTATTGAACTGTTATCGAACAGGCTTTTTTGCGTTGACAGTAAAATAAAATTATGAATTATTTAATTTTTAATAAACAGATAAATGCTGAACTGAAAAGAGTGGAAGATTGTAAACCGTTGATTACATAGAATAACTGTCTCTAATAAATTGACAAAGTTTAGACTCTACGCTGCATCAATATCACTATATTTCCATGGCTCAATTTATTTGGATTGAACTTTGGTTCGTGTTGGCAAGCATTCATTTGGGCAGACACTGCTAACCATTTCTGTAGTAACGCTAGTTGGAGGTATATGCCTGAGCTGTCTACCTCTGTCAGTGAGTGGAGGTTGCAATAATTATACAATTGGTGTCATAATAATATGAATGAATGGTCACAGCACATACTACTGATAACAACTTTTAACAATAATTACGACTGATTATTGTCATTATTAGTCACTATTAGTCACCTATTAGTCTCCGTTAGTCACTATTAGTCACTGTTAGTCACTGTTAGTCACTGTTAGTCACTATTAGTCACTATTAGTCACCGTTAGTCACTGTTAGTCACTGTTAGTTGCCATTAGTCACTATTAGTCACCGTTAGTCACTGTTAGTCACTATTAGTCGCTATTAGTCACTATTCGGTTTTGTATATTTTGTAGCTGCAGTTTGTTTTACTTTTACATAGAGGGGACCAGAAAATTTACCAAGTAGTTGGGGAAATTGTCAGTTGTAGAGGCATTGATGGCAGGGCACCGATAATCATACCTGTGTTTAACAGTCGGGCAAACTATACTTTTGCCATGACTGTCATTTGATGGTGGCAGGAAGGGACAGCCCATGCATATGATTTCAATACAAATTACCATAAGACGGTAAGCCGCTCCAACCTAAATGAATGCTTGCCAACACGAACTAAAGTTGAACCAAAATGAATTTGAACTCCAGTTGTATAGCCATATTCTATACGCCTGGAGTGAATAGAAAGTAAAGGAGTGGCTACACAGGCCGATGTTTTGCATCTGAAGGTCTTGCAATGGGCGTTCCCGATGGGCGTGTCCACTTTGGCACATCGTGGGACCTGTTCGTGAGCATAACTAACATGTTGGTCTATGCCCGATGCCGAAGAAACATTGGCGTCATCTGATTGGCTGAAACAAAATATTTTCCCAAGCTCATCAAGTTTAACCATTTACAACGCATTTCCGTTACAGTTTTTCTCAACAATGAGCATCCATTGCAAACTCCAAAGGAATTATTATGTCATAATAAAGTTTGAATAGTGAATTAATTTTACATGGCTCATAGAACAGTGGTTACTGATAATTTCAACATTACTGAGTGTAAATATAACAATAATAATTAAAATTAATAACAAGTGCAATAAAATCAAATTCATTATTACATCATTCATTTATTATTATTATTGTTATTATTATAACTAACTAATGAATGATCACAATAATATCTAGAAGATTTAATAATAAACAGAACCAAAAAAATATTGAAAGCAATTTTTTCATGGTGAACAAAACCAGTCATACATCACAGTGAGATTGTTCTTCAATTATTATTGTTTTTATTGTGATGATTATTATATCAGGGAAACAAATAATTCGTTGTCGGAAATGAAACACGCAAAAACTAGCACTTTGTGCCGTATGATTGGCTAGTTCAGTTGCAGCTCAACGATGTGCTCGAGTTCATCGTCATGCCACTTCGACCTGTGTAGCCACGAACCATCATATAGGCACATCGGCACCAAAACATCGGTGCAGTGTAGCTACTCCTTAATGCACACCCCATTTGTTGGTTATTCCTAGTAATATTCTCGTTTAACAAAACCATTCTTTTAAAAAAGAATCCAAGTTTTTTAGTATTATCGATGTACTTTGGTGTTAGCGAAAAATTTAGGCTTTTTTGAGAGCTAAGACTTTATATATATGAAAATGATGCTCTTTGTGTCGCTCTTCATCAAACTTGTAAGTCAGTGGCAGTAATAGACATATTTTAAGTACACTTTTGGCATGATTAGCTTCATCAAAGATTGTAGGCTCGATTACTTTCATCGGATATTGGATAGAGACAAACGGGTATAAACATCAATACAAATTATTGCAGACAAAACTGGAGCAAGCAAAGAGTCGTACTGCAACAAACCTTGACTGTGCAAAAATAAAACAAATCTTTTTAAATGCCCTGCAAAGAGTGTCGAACTCTCTTTGCAGAATGCTGAAGTTTTAAATTAAATTTGACAACTGCCATACAAAGACAAAAGTTATGTTTGTATACTACCGGGAGTAGATGTTGGCACTTCTAAAAATAGTCTCTCAAAACTTTTTTTAATCGTACTGTCGCCATTCATTGCAGGTCAGTCAGACATGAGAACTAAGGCTCATAATGAAACATTTAAAAATAAATTATTGAGTACTTACAATAAATGGTAGCTGCTTTCAATATGTCACTGCCCAGAAAATCCTCCTCATAAGGGGCCAAAAACAAGTCACATGATTTGATGATATGATCCAGATCGTTGTCAGCCTTGTTTCGCTCTGTGAGACTGTAAGGAATAGTTTAGCTCAAAAGCATACATTAACAGAGTGATGTCAGCAGACGACATGTTTTCCAGGGCCCACAGCTTATGGCTGAATAGTTGATTTGTTGCTTTTTAATGAAGTATACTGCTGGTTTTTTCCATGTTCAACATAACATAAAAATTCGTAATGTCAACTTCTCAAAAACTAAAGTGCAACAAGAAAAAATGGCGCTTTATACCAAAGGTTGTCATGACTAACTAAATATATGGCTTTGGTTTAGCCCTTATATAAAGTGAACCGGCGCGAAGGGAAACGGAATTTTTAGGAAATGGTTAAAAGATTGCTGTGAAAGAGATACCTCACAGTTATTGTGTTAAGAGCTACGGAAATCTATCTTTTAAAAAACTGTGCCCTAGAAAACTCTAGGTAATCAGTTACGTATTTATTGATTTACTAGCTTTATTTATAAGCTTTCCACACCTGCTGTTTAAATACGGGTTAAAAGGCTGTTATACTAAAAGTGGTGAAATAAATCAAAAACTGGCCTCATAGGCTTTACTTTGTAAAAAAAATGTGCTGCTAGTAAAGAAATTTAGACAAATCCAACAAGCTATCAAGAGTATTCGCTACCTGTTCGTCGAACAAAATACAAAAAATAATGGGTGTTCGTAATTCAAACGCCACGTATGCAACAGAACATCAGTTTAGAATAACATAAATATTCAACGAACTGTTATAGTTTACCGGACAAATCCTAAAGAAGATAGCTCCCAATCTTCAAAATAATCAAGAAAATAGTAAAATTTGAACTGCTACAAACTGGAATAGTTTGTCAAGCTGCTCTTCAATTTAGTAAGTGTTGAACGCTCCCAATTATTTTGAAATATTTTTCAAGGTTATAAAACCGGTGCATGAAAATGCAAAAGATCAACTCGCTCGTCATTATTTATTTAGTGTTCAGTTTCATTCGCGACCTACGAACAATATAAATAAATACTCGTTGATTATTTTTTTTATTCAGTGAGCTACTTTTTGTTGACTCACGAGTTCTGAACAAAACGATTATTTATTGATTAAATTTATTGCCTGTCTGATTATTTTTATTGCATTGCGTTTGGCGAAAAGACGTTGGGAGTACTCTTAATGATGCTCTACAATATACCTTTGACTGATGAACTCAACATATTTATCTTTTCCAGCTGATTTTTTTAAAAACCCTGTAATTTTTTGTCATCATCTTTGCTCTTGTCAATTAGGCACAGTAGATGCTGACTGGTTTGCATATTTTATTTTGCTACGCTCCAACTCATGTGTTCAATAGAGCGGGGTTGCGAAGATTTGGCCTTGTTGTATAGAATAAAGATTTCCCAAAAAATAGTCAAAATGCAGAAACCTTTGAAAGCAAAAGTTAAGTTTGCTACTGGATTTAGATCTTCAGAGGCTTTTTAGCCTGTCAGCAGTTCATTTATTATTCCCAAGTCTGCGGCGATTAACACACCTGAGCCTGAGAATTACTTTGCAGAACAAAAATTGCACGGGATTTCATCATCAGCTATCACCTACATTTAGACAATTTCCCAGTGTTTTAGGCAACCAGAACGATCACAACTTCAATCCAGCAGTCACTGGTTCAGTTTGTCAGACAAAGTTCACATCTATGGTTGTCGGTTTGGCATTATTACATAATTTCAAACTGTCAAAAGGACAAAGTGTTTGCTTACAAGCAAAGCTCGATGTTAAGGGATGATCAAAACAGTGATAATACAGCATAAAAGGAAAAGGCCTGTTTTTGGTAAAAATACAATAGTAGTTGTCTCTTCTGGGCCAGTATCCTATAGCGTCAGTCATGGTTTGAATAAAACTTCTATTTACAGCAAAGACTTGTACATGAATGTGAAAAGAAAAAAATGCAAGCGGTATTTTTTAAACACCGATACAGCATTTCAAGTTTAATATAAATGCAGCATTGTTACCCATTGTTTAAGAATAAAAATTTCATAATAAAATACATTAAATAAATATACAAGCTTGGAGTTTGCTGGTTTGTTGTTTGGTTGCATTAGAAGGCACTTATATCTGTCAGTCACCGGCACCAAATGCCATACTGGCTGATCACAAAGTTACACCCTTTGACTACACTGAATATTTACTGTTCTGTTTCATATCCTCACAAAATTCCAAAAAAAATTAAGCAACTCCCTAGCAAAAATTTTTTTATTTGAATTAAAAACCATCGAAAATTCAGGTTGGCCTAATCTGAGAGCAGGCAACTGCTATTTTTGTGTTTCTGATGTCGCTGTTATATTAAATAATCTAATTAATTGTCAAGCCTAAATTTCAAGGCATTTGGCAGCAAAACTTCAACCGACATAATTGATATTGTTTAAAATCAACAGAAAACATATATTAGCTATATCATGTCTATTTTTAGTCTTTTCGTTTTGGTTGTGTAACATAGTTTGACTTGAAATAATCCATCATCAAAAATTCAACTTGCGAAACAAATCAATAACAGGGCCAGAAATTCCACCGCCTGCATTTGATTTCAGTGTTTCAACAATGGAACGCTTTTTGCTATACCTACCAATTATAACTTTGAGTTAAATTTAGGAAGAAAAAAAAACATTAAGTTGCATTTTATCAAGTAAGTTTATGGAAATTTTTTATTTTTTATTAGTCCAGAGTTATTTATACAGCTTGCTTATAATAATCAAATTTTATTGTTATAAAAATAGTAGCAACCGGTGCAATAGGGATAATGCATTCAATAAGCAGTCCCATAGAATTAAATTTAAATAAATAAATCTACTGTTTATCAAGTAAGTACTCACGCTCAATCAAACAGTCAATCAGAAACAATGCTTTCTTTTTGTCAAACTACATTTCCAATAAAAGATTAGCTGACGCTGTTTCCGCCAATGCAAGCTGATATTTCACGCTTTTTTGTCAAAAATAATCATAGTAGGGTAATATTTAACCCAAAACTATTTCACTCACTTGTGGTGGATGTATGCAACCATCACATCGTGGCTTCTTTTTGGAGGCACTTCAGGTACTTTGACTTCTTCATAGTCCAACTCCAAGTTGGCAATGTGATATGATGGAGAATTTTCAATTGTATCTTGTAGAGTCTTTACCTCAGCTGGCTGGTGAGCATCAGTTAACAATGGGATGAAGGTTTCACCATCAGTTGAGAAGTGACTGGGCATAAAGCTTGGTAGAGTTTTTAAAGATTTACCAATCTTGGCTTGAGCGGCTGTGGGGACAGTGGTTCTAGTTGGTTTGGTGGTGTGCGGGACATCTATGTCAGGTGGCAATATGCTATCACTCTTACCTATGAGGTTGTTCTGTTACATAACGAAGAAAAATTGTATTAGGTTCCAGCAGGAATAAAGTTAAACATTCGTTGCCATTGTTCACCGTAGAAGTGCACTAGAAACACTCTAGTTTTGCAAGCTACTATCTCAGTGAATATATGAATAGTTTTTGCAGTAATTTATGTATGTATAAGCAAGCTCTAAAGTGTCAGTGGAAGTGAACTCTAAAACTCTAGAGGCAGAGTCAAACAGGGGCGAATCGTTGAATAAACTGTTAACAAAACTATTTTTTCCAGTCAAAACTGAATCGTTGCTAAGCAATGTAGCAAATCATTCAGCTTCATTGTGATCAAACAATGTTAGGTTTGGGAGATTCATCGATTATGATGTTTACGTGTGATTGGACCATTGGATGACATAAGCTCGTCAGTTAGTTTATTTTCTCTGTGTCCTTATTGGCTGATCTCTAATGTCAGTGTCATTCACAACTGGCGCATGGTTTTCATAGTCAACGGTTACATGTACATTAGTGTACTTAATATAACTTATCATTATTCGGAGTAGCGCATATTTTTTATGAAGAGTTATTTATTTTACTATAATTGAAATAGATTATACGGTTTCAAATACCAAAATGATAATAAAATATTCAAAATAATAGACTATTAACTTTGATTTGTAAATATTGAAATAACAATAAATAACATTCAAAATATTTAAGACCGAATACATTTTTAGTATTTTAACATATATGCACAGCGTACAACGAACAAAAAGCTGTGATTGGCTGAAACTCTAGGAGTAGCAAATCGGATCTGCCCTAACAAAGTTTAATTTCAGTTTCGTGTAACGTCGTCATGTGACTAAGGCACAAAGCCTACCATTTTCCACCTTTTTTTTATTAAATTTTTTTAGTGTTAATATGATGTAATGAAAATTGGCTGATAAGATAACATGAAAATAATATTTCCCGATGGTTGTAAAAGATACTATTTATTATACTGATTCCAATAAAAAACAAAACAATGTCAATGTTTGAAGTTACAAGTCACCAGCAAAATATTTACCACATTTGTGTCTTTTTTTAGAAAACAATTTGCACAGTTTTATTGGAAAACGCAAAAAGTTGACCATTCACATTTTGGCAGATACCCAGAAGTCCCTGTCAACTTTCGATAATTTACATGGCTATAAATCTTGTTGTCATTCGGCTGCATGCTAATACGGGGGCTCAAAAGTTGTTAATCGATATTCCAAGTTATAGGAATAATGACCGACTCACTTGAGGGATTGCATACCTCTCAGAAGATTGCATGTTAAGCCATCCTTTTCAAAAAACCAACAGTATTTATTCGTAAACGATAATAAATTTGGTAGTAATCTGTTCAGTTTGGTTAAATCTTCTACTTATATCTGTTGCGAGGAACTTGAGAAAACTAAAACGGTAATTTACCGAGTCAGGTTTTATCGGTTTCTAAAATCCAAACAGCGCCAAAAAACTTATAAAATGGCGCCATTTAGTGTCCTGAGACAAATTTGATAGTTTTGCTCAAAAGAGAGGAATTATTGGTGACTATAAATTTAATAGACCAAAGCAGACATACCCATCCATTCTTACTCTCTATCCAAGGGGACATGTGGGTATCAATGTACTCCACTGCGATATCAATAAGCTCTTTTACACGCTCTGCACTCTTTCCTTGGTGGTCGGACGCTAACTGTTCCACTAGTTGTTTTGTGAAGTGTATCAGCTGTCAATATATACTCCTGGTTACAACATACATGCTACAGTTCTATTAAAGGAGAAAATTCACAAAAAATTCATAGTAGCATGCTTTTTGCTTCCTTTTTTCTAATTAAGAAAAAGCAGCTTTTTTCTATCCTTATAATCAATCAATACGTTCTTATCATAAAATTTAATTTTTACTACACCTGACAGGTGCCACAGGTATGACAGTTGTCCGCAATGGAGTTGTTGAGCAAAAATTTAAATCGCAAAGGTTTTTACTTGAAAAAAACAAAATTTCATAACCCAGTTTCCTAAACATGATTCCAAGAGAATAATTTTGGTTGTTTTTGACTTGTTTTAAATGAAAAAAACAAATGCAAGAAAGTTTCCCAAAATTTTATTAGCAGTTACTGTACCATTAATATTCTTTCCCAGCACATTTCATGTTTGTCTCGACTGAACCATCCTTTCATTATGTCTGTGAATGCTTTGAAAACGATCGCATGGTGGCTCTTCAGGTCTTTAATATCCCCTATCTCCCTCATTCTTTCTTCCATAACATTTTCTAGAATTTTCTCATCGACTCTCTTTACTGTCAAAATACAAGTTTGTAAATTGATTCAAACTTTGGAATAGGTAGAGTGAAAGTTGAAAAATTACAACATCAAGCTTCTCATAGTGATGCGGACACTGCTTTCAAATTGAAGAATATCAAATAGTTTTGAAACTCACATTAAAACAAACAAGAAGCTTGTCGATTGTTCACTAATCAAGAAAGATATGTAGGCTTGATAAAAATGCAAAATTGGTGATTTTTAATTCAATAATCTTTTGTAAAATATGATTATTTAAGTAAAACTGAAACAGACATAAAGCTCACCTACACACTTCATGACAACAATCAAAGGAGTCACTGCTAAATTCTTTGTCATTGGAAGTAGAATATCAATCAGTTTATTGTCGACAATTTGGCATTCTCTCAGACTATAAAAAATGGTCCAAGTCAGACCTAAAACTACTGAATATTATTAAAATGTACCACAGACATCCACAACGATGTGTTTTAAACCATTATAACTTTTCAACCTACCATATCTATTCATGACAAAACCATCCAATCTTTTTAAAATTTGATTTCTTGATAAGCCTTTGTCTAGACTATGGCTTATTCAGAACATTTTACAAAAATTATTAAACTTCATTAAACTTAGCTGATGTTCCGGAAGCAATTTTACTTGAGTATGATGACTTTTGAGTTTGTGAGACTTTTTATGTATTTAATATTTTGTTAGACAAAACAGTCTAACAAGGAGGAAAGAGGTAAATAATTTATCAGAGTTTTAAAACTAAAAAGTAAGCAATTCCAACTCCATATCTACATATTGAACTACAGCTATCTACATATTGTACTACAGCTATCTACACATTGTACTACAGTTATCTACATATTGCACTACAGCTATCTACACATTGTACTACAGCTATCTACATATTGTACTACAGCTATCTACACATTGTACTACAGTTATCTACATATTGCACTACAGCTATCTACATATTGTACTACAGCTATCTACACATTGTACTACAGCTATCTACACATTGTACTACAGTTATCTACATATTGCACTACAGCTATCTACATATTGCACTACAGCTATCTACACATTGTACTACAGCTATCTACATATTGTACTACAGCTATCTACATATCGCACTACAGCTATCTACATATTGCACTACAGCTATCTACACATTGTACTACAGCTATCTACACATTGTACTACAGCTATCTACATATTACACTACAGTTATCTACATATTGTACTACAGCTATCTGCATATTGTACTACAGCAATCTACACATTGTACTACAGCTATCTACATATTGTACTACAGCTATCTACACATTGAACTACAGCTATCTACATATTGTACTACAGCAATCTACACATTGTACTACAGCTATCTACATATTGTACTACAGCTATCTACACATTGTACTACAGCTATCTACACATTGTACTACAGTTATCTACATATTGTACTACAGCTATCTACACATTGTACTACAGCTATCTACACATTGTGCTACAGCTATCTACATATTGTACTACAGTTATCTACACATTGTACTACAGCTATCTACATATTGTACTACAGCTATCTACATATTGTACTACAGCTATCTACACATTGTACTACAGCTATCTACACATTGTACTACAGTTATCTACATATTGTACTACAGCTATCTACACATTGTGCTACAGCTATCTACACATTGTGCTACAGCTATCTACATATTGTACTACAGCTATCTACATATTGTACTACAGCTATCTACATATTGTACTACAGCTATCTACATATTGTACTACAGCTATCTACATATTGTACTACAGTTATCTACATATTGTACTACAGCTATCTACACATTGTACTACAGCTATCCACACATTGTACTACAGCTATCTACATATTGTACTACAGCTATCTACATATTGTACTACAGCTATCTACACATTGTACTACAGCTATCTACACATTGTACTACAGCTATCTACATATTACACTACAGCTATCTACATATTGTACTACAGCTATCTACATATTGTACTACAGCTATCTACATATTGTACTACAGCTATCTACATATTGTACTACAGCTATCTACACATTGTACTACAGCTATCCACACATTGTACTACAGCTATCTACATATTGTACTACAGCTATCTACACATTGTACTACAGCTATCTACATATTGTACTACAGCTATCTACATATTGTACTACAGCTATCTACACATTGTACTACAGCTATCTACATATTGTACTACAGCTATCTACACATTGTACTACAGTTATCTACATATTGCACTACAGCTATCTACATATTGTACTACAGCTATCTACACATTGTACTACAGCTATCTACACATTGTACTACAGTTATCTACATATTGCACTACAGCTATCTACATATTGCACTACAGCTATCTACACATTGTACTACAGCTATCTACATATTGTACTACAGCTATCTACATATCGCACTACAGCTATCTACATATTGCACTACAGCTATCTACACATTGTACTACAGCTATCTACACATTGTACTACAGCTATCTACATATTACACTACAGTTATCTACATATTGTACTACAGCTATCTGCATATTGTACTACAGCAATCTACACATTGTACTACAGCTATCTACATATTGTACTACAGCTATCTACACATTGAACTACAGCTATCTACATATTGTACTACAGCAATCTACACATTGTACTACAGCTATCTACATATTGTACTACAGCTATCTACACATTGTACTACAGCTATCTACACATTGTACTACAGTTATCTACATATTGTACTACAGCTATCTACACATTGTACTACAGCTATCTACACATTGTGCTACAGCTATCTACATATTGTACTACAGTTATCTACACATTGTACTACAGCTATCTACATATTGTACTACAGCTATCTACATATTGTACTACAGCTATCTACACATTGTACTACAGCTATCTACACATTGTACTACAGTTATCTACATATTGTACTACAGCTATCTACACATTGTGCTACAGCTATCTACACATTGTGCTACAGCTATCTACATATTGTACTACAGCTATCTACATATTGTACTACAGCTATCTACATATTGTACTACAGCTATCTACATATTGTACTACAGCTATCTACATATTGTACTACAGTTATCTACATATTGTACTACAGCTATCTACACATTGTACTACAGCTATCCACACATTGTACTACAGCTATCTACATATTGTACTACAGCTATCTACATATTGTACTACAGCTATCTACACATTGTACTACAGCTATCTACACATTGTACTACAGCTATCTACATATTACACTACAGCTATCTACATATTGTACTACAGCTATCTACATATTGTACTACAGCTATCTACATATTGTACTACAGCTATCTACATATTGTACTACAGCTATCTACACATTGTACTACAGCTATCCACACATTGTACTACAGCTATCTACATATTGTACTACAGCTATCTACACATTGTACTACAGCTATCTACATATTGTACTACAGCTATCTACATATTGTACTACAGCTATCTACACATTGTACTACAGCTATCCACACATTGTACTACAGCTATCTACATATTGTACTACAGCTATCTACACATTGTACTACAGCTATCTACATATTGTACTACAGCTATCTACATATTGTACTACAGCTATCTACACATTGTACTACAGCTATCTACATATTGTACTACAGCTATCTACATATTGTACTACAGCTATCTACATATTGTACTACAGCTATCTACACATTGTACTACAGCTATCTACATATTGTACTACAGCTATCTACATATTGTACTACAGCTATCTACATATTGTACTACAGCTATCTACACATTGTACTACAGCTATCCACACATTGTACTACAGCTATCTACATATTGTACTACAGCTATCTACACATTGTACTACAGCTATCTACATATTGTACTACAGCTATCTACATATTGTACTACAGCTATCTACACATTGTACTACAGCTATCTACATATTGTACTACAGCTATCTACATATTGTACTACAGCTATCTACATATTGTACTACAGCTATCTACACATTGTACTACAGCTATCTACATATTGTACTACAGCTATCTACACATTGTACTACAGCTATCTACATGTTGTACTACAGCTATCTACATATTGTACTACAGCTATCTACATATTGTACTACAGCTATCTACATATTGTACTACAGCTATCTACACATTGTACTACAGCTATCCACACATTGTACTACAGCTATCTACATATTGTACTACAGCTATCTACACATTGTACTACAGCTATCTACATGTTGTACTACAGCTATCTACATATTGTACTACAGCTATCTACATATTGTACTACAGCTATCTACATATTGTACTACAGCTATCTACACATTGTACTACAGCTATCCACACATTGTACTACAGCTATCTACATATTGTACTACAGCTATATACACATTGTACTACAGCTATCTACATATTGTACTACAGCTATCTACACATTGTACTACAGCTATCTACATATTGTACTACAGCTATCTACACATTGTACTACAGCTATCTACATATTGTACTACAGCTATCTACATATTGTACTACAGCTATCTACATATTGTACTACAGCTATCTACACATTGTACTACAGCTATCCACACATTGTACTACAGCTATCTACATATTGTACTACAGCTATCTACACATTGTACTACAGCTATCTACATATTGTACTACAGCTATCTACATATTGTACTACAGCTATCTACACATTGTACTACAGCTATCTACATATTGTACTACAGCTATCTACATATTGTACTACAGCTATCTACATATTGTACTACAGCTATCTACACATTGTACTACAGCTATCTACATATTGTACTACAGCTATCTACATATTGTACTACAGCTATCTACACATTGTACTACAGCTATCTACATATTGTACTACAGCTATCTACATATTGTACTACAGCTATCTACATATTGTACTACAGCTATCTACACATTGTACTACAGCTATCTACATATTACACTACAGCTATCTACATATTGTACTACAGCTATCTACATATTGTACTACAGCTATCTACATATTGTACTACAGCTATCTACATATTGTACTACAGCTATCTACATATTGTACTACAGCTATCTACACATTGTACTACAGCTATCTACATATTGTACTACAGCTATCTACATATTGTACTACAGCTATCTACACATTGTACTACAGCTATCTACATATTGTACTACAGCTATCTACATATTGTACTACAGCTATCTACATATTGTACTACAGCTATCTACACATTGTACTACAGCTATCTACATATTACACTACAGCTATCTACATATTGTACTACAGCTATCTACATATTGTACTACAGCTATCTACATATTGTACTACAGCTATCTACATATTGTACTACAGCTATCTACACATTGTACTACAGCTATCCACACATTGTACTACAGCTATCTACATATTGTACTACAGCTATCTACACATTGTACTACAGCTATCTACATATTGTACTACAGCTATCTACACATTGTACTACAGCTATCTACATATTGTACTACAGCTATCTACACATTGTACTACAGCTATCTACATATTGTACTACAGCTATCTACATATTGTACTACAGCTATCTACATATTGTACTACAGCTATCTACACATTGTACTACAGCTATCCACACATTGTACTACAGCTATCTACATATTGTACTACAGCTATCTACACATTGTACTACAGCTATCTACATATTGTACTACAGCTATCTACACATTGTACTACAGCTATCTACATATTGTACTACAGCTATCTACATATTGTACTACAGCTATCTACACATTGTACTACAGCTATCTACATATTGTACTACAGCTATCTACATATTGTACTACAGCTATCTACATATTGTACTACAGCTATCTACACATTGTACTACAGCTATCTACATATTGTACTACAGCTATCTACATATTGTACTACAGCTATCTACATATTGTACTACAGCTATCTACACATTGTACTACAGCTATCCACACATTGTACTACAGCTATCTACATATTGTACTACAGCTATCTACATATTGTACTACAGCTATCTACACATTGTACTACAGCTATCTACATATTGTACTACAGCTATCTACATATTGTACTACAGCTATCTACATATTGTACTACAGCTATCTACACATTGTACTACAGCTATCTACATATTGTACTACAGCTATCTACACATTGTACTACAGCTATCTACATATTGTACTACAGCTATCTACATATTGTACTACAGCTATCTACATATTGTACTACAGCTATCTACATATTGTACTACAGCTATCTACACATTGTACTACAGCTATCCACACATTGTACTACAGCTATCTACATATTGTACTACAGCTATCTACACATTGTACTACAGCTATCTACATATTGTACTACAGCTATCTACACATTGTACTACAGCTATCTACATATTGTACTACAGCTATCTACACATTGTACTACAGCTATCTACATATTGTACTACAGCTATCTACATATTGTACTACAGCTATCTACATATTGTACTACAGCTATCTACACATTGTACTACAGCTATCCACACATTGTACTACAGCTATCTACATATTGTACTACAGCTATCTACACATTGTACTACAGCTATCTACATATTGTACTACAGCTATCTACATATTGTACTACAGCTATCTACACATTGTACTACAGCTATCTACATATTGTACTACAGCTATCTACATATTGTACTACAGCTATCTACATATTGTACTACAGCTATCTACACATTGTACTACAGCTATCTACATATTGTACTACAGCTATCTACATATTGTACTACAGCTATCTACACATTGTACTACAGCTATCTACATATTGTACTACAGCTATCTACATATTGTACTACAGCTATCTACATATTGTACTACAGCTATCTACACATTGTACTACAGCTATCTACATATTGTACTACAGTTATCTACATATTGTACTACAGCTAGATTTATGAAGTTCGTTCATACTCAACAAAGATTTAAGGGTTGCATTGATATAGTAAAAGTGAAAAAATGATCGATTTATTGTTTTTCATATCCATAACTCGCCGCGTGTTTTACCTCTCCCTAATGAATGTGCAAACAATGTCATTCGTCGACTTTTCTGTGATCGGTGCTTGTGTTTGCATGATTTCTGATGAAGTGTCCGCTCAAATTGGTAAATTGGTTCTTCCACATTCATCTAATGCTAAACAGAAAATAAAGTATTATGATATGTTAACAATGTGAAAAAATCTAAAAAATTTCTTGATTGAATGATTATTCATCAAGTGGAGACTGATTTAGAGAGTATTGCATTAGAATCATAACTAGTGTCACTGCAACGCCTATACATGTAAGAAATCAGTTGTGGAAATGAAATTTAGGAAAGTCAATGGAATACCAATTGTCTCCTTTTTTTAGTTTACAAATCATTCAAGTTTGTTAAATACATCAAATGTAACCGACAGCAGCTTAAAACTTTAGGCCTTGTCTCCACACATCAGATTTTCTCACCTGAGCGCTACGGTGAGCATGCCACCAGTGCTAGTATAGCTCTGGTGAGACAATGATGTGCAAAATCTTTTTTAGTAAAGAGACTGGTGGAATACACCAGCGCAAACTTGGCTTAAAAGATTAACAAATAAATGCCTGCATCATCTGCATCAACACATCAACATGCACAGGGTGAACAAGTAGAGGTAGTTCCCAAAAAATGAGGAAAAATTCTGATGCTTGTGGCCAGGCCTTTTAGATGAAGACATGCTGTGCTGTACCACTGGTTCCATATAGTTCAGCCAGTTTATTCCAGCCTAAATTATTAGCTATTACAGATTATTAATGGATGAATTGCTTTAAGTAAACTTGCAGAAAAATTATTTGTTGTCAAAGAGATTTGTTTAAAATGATACCTAACAATAGCTCACCTGAACACCACAGTTTGCCAATATATTGATAATGAACCAATTTTTTAGCATTTACTCAGCGCAACTCAGAAGTTTAGCCCACAATACCAGGAGAGTCCTCTGTCACAAAAAAAGTTCATGCAGTAAAAAGCCAACTAATAATGGAGCCTTCTGTAGCCAGTTTAGAAAAGCAATTACTAAAACAATGAAGGTAGAGCGCTTTTATTTTGGCGACAAAGCATTAAGCCAAAAAAGCTCCTAAAAACCAGCTGACTATAATTATGACTGAACAAACTCGTTTTTTTATGCATCAATGCATTGAGAACATTTGATCAACATGTGCAATGTTTAAGCGATACCAATTTATTTAAAACAAGGACTGTATTTCATCAGCATTAGAGTTTTCTTCTCTTTACATCCCAATGATTTACCACATTGTAGTAATGCACCAGGAAACAAACGGCCCGTTCTGTTTTCTGTATTAAAAAATTTATATTGTTTTCGCTCCCAGGTGTTTTGATGAAAATAGAAAATGGTAGTAAGGTAACACTGTGGAAGTTGATGTTCTTTTTTAGAAAAATGGAGAAAATGATTGAAATTATGAAACTATGCATTTCTTATATCAGTACACGATCCTGTACTTCAGTGCAGAATAATCACCAGACTATTTTTAATTATTATAGTTGTTCATTTGTTGTATGCTTATCATTTTTTGCTCATAAATAAAATTAATTTCAGTTATTTGTTATTTTTTAGTTTACGATTATAAATGCCTTTCATACCAATGAAATATATTGCAGATTATAAAATAAAAGTGCTTTAAATTAGTCATTTTATTTGAACCACTCCTTAAAAAAATTGAGGCGTTGATTATTTTTGCATTCAGCACTCAATGTGTAGGCCAAAATGCATTGTAACCTACTAAAATGGGTTAAAAAAACTGGCGCTCAACAGACCTAAAATCAGATGTTAGAAAATGACGGTGGAATATTGCATTTTGTAATTAAGTTTATTAAAAACATTTGTTGCTAAAAATAAGTTATATCATTAAATATTATAAAATAATAATCTTGTGGCATAAAAAAGGGACTTAATGAAAGTTTGTTGCTGTATTCGGTAAACCATTCATAATAAAATGAAAATTTAAGGAATTTTAAAATTGAATGAAAACGAATAAGATAGTCTCTGGGCCAGATTTATAAAAACACACTCATAACAGTTTGTTCATAAAAGATTTACAGTATTTGTTCAGTTTATTGAATAATCTTTGACACCAGCGTACATCAAGTTGAGCATCAGTTTAAGTTTAGTGCTTTGTGTTTGTGAGCTGTGAATACTACACGGAGCACTGGTCCGTAATCGGTAAAAATTAAAACAAGCTAAGCAGTTCTGAGAAAGACTCGTAAATCAGATAAATCCTGTTTTAAATTTCAAATCAGTTTACTACCTACAAACAGTTTACTTGTGTGACACTCTGAGCGTCACTAATCTCACGGTATTAGGATCTTTTAAGGATTAGGCGTATTCGGACCTGGATTGATGAACACCTGCTATTAATCATATTTGGGATCCACATCAATTGGCGGCGAACTCGATCCAGGCGTTCAACTTTTATTATATAACAATAAGAAATAATATCCATCGATGCGGATCAGACGTGAAGGCATAAAATTCCAACGTGCATTGCAGCAAGTGTAGTTATTTTCACATGTGTAAGCAATTCATCAGCGACGGTTGTTGTGTCGTTGATTCCTCATTGGTACTATTAGCATGATGCATCGGTAAATAGCAAATAGTGGTAGCGAGTCAAAGGATAAACAGATTTACACTTGTCTGGTTGACAGCGTTTAGTACACAACAATTCATTCTTGATTAACGATAACATTTATATTTATTGTTTGAACAAAATAGCTCTGTTTTTCATTACTGTGATCAATCTATTTCCAATATATCAATATTGTACATGAAAATCATAATAATTAATAATAATAAACAACATGTATAATAAATAATAATATATACCAATAAAATAGTAATAAATGATGTCGAGAGTGAACTGCTTTGAAACAAATGTCACCCTTTTGGGTATATATTAATTTTTATGTTATGGATCGGTAATGTTCACAACTTATGAGTATGCCTCGCAAATTAATACTTCGTTGCTCGTGGAGATGGTATTTTGTAATCCATTAAAAACATTGCTACGGACCCATTTACATTAAATAACCTGCGAAAAATTTTATTTATTAAATTTATTGTACGGATCAATCCAGGTCGCGAATATACAGTTTAACGCTTCTTTTACAAATTTTATATTGCAGTTGACTGAGTATTTCTTAGAAAGTCTGATTATCTGGGTGAAGAGGGATAACCAGAAATGTACAAGTTTAATAGACTGCATGCAGTAAGAACAACTAAGCACTTGTATAAAAGTTATTGCATTGATGTTCACCTATAGTTTCTAAAAAAGCTTTTAGTTGAGTCAAGTTTAAATTGAATTGAATCAGTGTGAGATAAGAGGCTTTGTGGAACATTCGTAATAAAACACCAAATGCTGTAACTTTACAAAAAATAATTGCAAAGGTTCATAAAATAATAGATCTTCCAATGTTTCAGCACCCATATTTTTGCCGTCAAGATCAAAAGTGCGATTAAATATATGTATTTTTTACTGCTAAATGTATAGAATATGTTTGAGACACAAAATTTAACAAAAGAGTTTTTCCTAAACTTTCGAGTGACCTTTGATACTTACTGTAAAGCCAAGCTTATAAAATAAACCAAATAATTGTCAGCCACATCAAAGAGTTTGATTGAAAGGACATTGGTTACATGATAATCAGCATTAGATGTACCCACCGGTTGCACTCAAATTACTGACAAGGGAGGATATCTTCTAACAGCCATTTTTACAATTTTTTTTATGTGAAGAGTTTTTTGTGTAAATATAAAAATGGACATTCATTTAAACCGTTATAATTTTATTTTCTGAAATATAACAATATACTTCATTAGTGCTAATACATAAATATTATTTGTATTTACATGACAATATAAATCATAATACAATGCAAATTATATGTCCTACATAGTAGTAGTACAGTATAGGCTAGTCACTACTACTACTACTACCGCTACCACAACTAGCTACCACTACCATTACCACTCAGTTATGCTATAGTGTTATAAAACTTCCTTTTTGCTTCCACTTAATGAAAAGTCAATAATTTACTTTTGGTATCAGTCCGGTGTTAATACTCTTATTTTCTCTTTTGGAAACTTCAGGCAAGTACATTTATGCATGTAATAACGGTTAATTAACAATTTCTCCTGGAAATAATTTCATACTGATCTTGCTCCATGAATTATTGCACGAGCAAGTAACTCCCGATATAGAGAAGCAGAATTGCAGCCCTGTGTAGTAGATAATATATTTACCTGCAATTATCAACCAAGTTAGTCAATATACTATACTTACGGCCGAATCAAAGAATGATTTTGGCAGCGAATTAAACAATTTACATAGAAAACTGCAAAAAATAGTAAAAAGAATTATTACTATTATGATTTCAAGCCCAATAAGTTTATGGAATTATTATTTTCAGAAAGCTTGGGTGCCAAATAGAGCCGTTTACCTTCCAACAGGTTAACCGCTTTTTTCAAGTAACAAATCTACTTTATCTTTTAAAATAAGTAACTTCTTTATTCCTGTTTACAATAACATAATTTTATATACTTGGTGCACTTAGGAAAACAATCTCCTGGCATTTGGTATCAAAAAGTTTGTTGCTGGAGTCTTTATTTTTGGGCATTACAACAATTTAATAATAAAAACAGTGTTAATTGATAGCTTGTCACAACCACAATGACGCTTATGTCAGAACAATGGAAATTTCAAAATATCTTTCTCGTGATGTAAGGAAGTTGAAAGCATTTTAAACTGATTAAAATATTAAGAGTATTCGCTACCTATGTTTGCTGAACACATTGCAATAAAGATAATCAGACTGGTAATGAATTTTAATCAATAAGTAATAATTTTGTTTGGAACTCTCGGGTCAACAAAAAATAGCTCGCTGAATAAAAAAAATATAATCAATGAGTATTTATTTATATTGTTCGTAGGTCGCGAATGAAACTGAACACTAAACAAATAATAACGAGCGAGTTGATTTTGTCATTTTTATAGACCCTTTTTTATCCTTGAACAACAATTCAAAATAATTGCAAGTGTTCAAAACTTACTAAATTGAATGGCAGCTTTACAAACTATCCCAGTTTATAGCAGTTTAAGTTTTATTATTTTTTGGATTACTTTAAAAATTGGGAGTTATCTTCTTTATGATTTGTTCAGTAAACTAACACATTTCATTGAATATTTATGTTGTTCTAAACTAACGTTCCGTTGCATACGCGGTGTATTGCATTACGAACACGTTTTAGTTTTTGTATTTTGTTCGACGAACAGGTCGTGAATGCTCTTAATAATTTGACTGCTTGATATCATTCTTGTATACCTAGGCTTTGTTTGTAATAATTTGAAATGATTAGAATTGTCAGTTATTTTTATTGTAAACTGATTGCAACTTAGATTGTATATGAAATAATGGTATCAATCAGACTCCTTGGTCGCATGTTAACAATCATTAATTAGTTGTTGAAAATAATTTTATTAAAAAATTAAACTAGTCAAATCCTGAAATGCCAAGCAAAGCTTCTCTTATTTAAATTTAAACTTTTTCAACGAAAGTTAACTACGCTAAACTAAATTTAATATTCTCTACACCGCGGCAGACACTCCCAGACACCGCGGCAGACACTCCCAGACACCGCGGCAGACACTCCCAGACACCGCGGCAGACACTCCCAGACACCGCAGCAGACACTCCCAGACACCGCGGCAGACACTCCCAGACACCGCGGCAGACACTCCCAGACACCGCGGCAGACACTCCCAGACACCGCGGCAGACACTCCCAGACACCACGGCAGACACTCCCAGACACCGCGGCAGACACTCCCAGACACCGCGGCAGACACTCCCAGACACCGCGGCAGACACTCCCAGACACCGCGGCAGACACTCCCAGACACCGCGGCAGACACTCCCAGACACCGCGGCAGACACTCCCAGAGCTTGACTGTTTACTATATTCTACTGTGTTGCTAAGCGATTGAATTTTTTTGCATCAAATGATGCTACTCAAAGCCAGTTTTATTGCATGTCATTTGTGTGATAAGACAACACAATCACTCATCTGCTGGTGTCCTTGACCTCTTTAATTCTGGTTTCATTTTTAAAGAGGTCAATTATAAATAAAGTAAAAATGCTTTGTCTTACTGCAAGCCTTGTAATTTGTTATGTTTCTTATTTGAGCTGACTTTGAGGAGCAGTGCTGCCACTAAGCATGGGATAGATTTTTGTCTTGTTGACACAAAATACAACTATTATTGAGTGCTGTATCTCTTCCTAGAGGAAGGTATGGTATGGTATGGTATGGTATGGTATGGTATGGTATGGCCAGTGCCACTTATACAAAGACTTGCCCAACTAGTGCACAGACCATGGTTCAGTCATACTAGTACAATTGTTAGGGTATAGTACATTTATTAGTATGCTGACCTGCTCTACAATGACTATCTATACTGAAGTATGATAGCAAGATTAGAAACAGTGGAACAAATGCAAAACAGTATATGAAAAGCTCAGCCAGTCTGGAGAATATTGTAATGGATTTCAGGCTTGTTTCTACATAAGTCCACTATTCTCGAGTATTATGCCTCTCTTTAGAGGAGATAATGTGCTGCCCGACAGTAACAACTAGGTAAAACATTAGGTATAGGCAGAGCCCACAGCTCAAACAAACTACACGGAGTGTAGTTTGAATAATGGCTTTATTCCCCAATAACCAAAGTCCTTGGGTGGCTATCCACTAGAGTGATTGGTAAGACACGAGTGAATGAATTCAACGAGTATATACAATGCCAGCCCTTTTATAGGTTGCTGGCGGGAAGTTATTAGCATAACATTATATGAGAGTAAAGGCACAGGAAGTAATGAGACCAATGAGAATGCAAATATAAATAGTAGACAAATCAGGCAGTGAGTAAGGGTTAAATGTAATGGACTCAAAGTGGCTAAAGGCAGAGTACTATCTCCTATAGTCCCATCATAGATCTACGCAAGGCTCAAAGGCTACAGCTAGCTTGTGGTTACCGTATTCATCACTCCGAGGAAGGGTACTTCCTGTTCCTGCTCTAGAGTAAGATCCTACATGATTCTGAAGGTCCTCCATTATGGCGGCCGTCTTTGACCGGCCCTTTGTCACCATACCTGGTCGGTAGGGGTCCAAATTCCACACCATACCGAGTCAGGGTCATACCGGCCCTGCATGCTTCCCAATGACACAGCATCTTTCCGATGGCTGTGAGTGGAACTTTAGCGCACTGGTGTGGAGATAGGAGTGGTAAACAACCAGTTTACCACTGTCATTCATCAAAATCTACCACAATATTCAGTTTAATGAAATTCCTTTAAATAACTTATTTTTGAAACTGTCAATTGCACATGTACATGCAGAAACTTATAAGATTTTTGAATAAACTGAGCCTGAAATATAATGAGCATGAAAAAATTTGCAACATAAAGACAATTTTTTTGTTATATGGATTGCTACCGGCTGCAATTTCATCTCTGATGATGTTGAACTCATAAATACAATTTTAGTTGAAGCCACAAAAGACAGCAGTCAAGACAGTCAAGCTTAAAAATATAATGTTATTGACTTACAGATATTCACGACAAAATAATTCACAAAAATCCAGGTTTTTGTCAAAATGGTTGTTACAACTTCACTCATATGAAAGCAAAAAACAAAAAAATCTGAAACTCATTTTGACAAATGCTCATGAATCTAAACCGCTAGTTTCCCTTCATCAGTTGCTGAAGCAGACGGGTTCACTGTTATAGGGGAAATTGCTGATTGTCATTATTAATTTTTTGAATACAAAGCAAACCATCGAACGCTTCATCTATGTTAGAACTTGCTTCACTAGTTCTGCATCATTTAATCATGGATCATTTCGTCATTCATTGTTCAACAAATCTTTCTGATAAAACTTTTTTCTCAATCTGTCTCCTATTATATTCTTTCTTGGCTTCCTCTTTAATCCGCATGATATCTTGATAAGTACCTCCTGTACTTTCAAGCGAGGCAAGATCTATTAGATCTAATTGTCCCTCACGCATAGTTTTTAGTACAGTTTCAATAAGCGTGTCAATTCCATTCGTTCTAGCCTTGGCTAACCTCTGTTGCTGTTTAGATGTTGCAAGCCTTCGAGAGTTTGCTTGATACTGGGATGGATTGTAGGTAAATTTATTTGGAACTTCATAATAACGTTTCATTTTCAGTGATTCCCGATTTTCCTTGATACTTTTCTGCAAGCAAATATTGTTATTCATGCACACGGGTCTAATAGAAAACACAGTTTTGAGAAACCTTTTAAAATAAATAAAAAACATAATGATTGCTCTGAAAAGGAAGTGACACTAAAAGAAAAACGCTTGTTTCAAGAATAAATATCATTTTATGACAAAAGTTTTGATGAACCAAAAAGCTTATAAAAAAAGAAGAAAAAGCTATTGTTAACGTAGGTATACATGAAAAAATTGTGGAAAAATAAAATAGTTGAAACAAAAACTATTGATACAACTTCTTATCAGAGTTGAGTGCTATCACACCATGAGTAAAACTGCATTGAAATGAAATTTCATTTCCCAGAGTTTATACTTATAAAGGCTAATGCATATCTTTACTTCTGCTGGTTTTGTTGAAATTTGTATGTTTTCTTTGTCTTTGTTAGCCTTTCATTGCTCTTTGACCATTCTTTCATTATATCTCTATGCTTTGCTTTTGTGCATAATGTTTAAATTCAACCAACACATTTCAACAAGTCTAAGCAATAGAAATGCTATAAACCACCAACTTCTTTTCACAGAAAAGGCATTTGTGTTTCACAAACTTTAGATTTTATTTTTATCGAATACTGCAAAAATATTTTTACAAAATACGTTAATTTTTTGACTCATATCACTGAACAAGGATTTGGATCAAGATCTTCATCTTCTTCTTCTTCTTCTTCTTCTTGTTCTTCTTCTTCTTGTTCTTCTTCCTCTTCTACTTCTTCTTCACAGTCGTCAAGTGGAATATCATCCAAAACAAATTCATCTTCTTCGCCTACACCCCATGTACCCCAGTCATTTCCGCTTAGGTATTGATTCAAAACTAAATCCTCCTCATATCTGCGCTTCTCGGCCAGCCTTTCTGGTTGTTCAATAGGCTTCGGGTTCTTGTCATCTATTTTATATTGACTAGGATCGTAATAAACAGCATATTGGATATCATATCTTCTTTTAACCTTTATGCATTCCACTTCGTCAATAATTGCCTTCTGCAAAAGAGAAGTGAGTTTTTTGCATTTGCAAAATCTTTTAATCAATGTTAGTATGCCATGCCTTCACCTAACTAAAGCGTGTCACAGTGGCAGTTTTCAAAAATGCTGCAAACTCCGAAAAAAAGCTAACTAATGAAGGTCCATTGTTTATTTTTTGGATTTGTAGATAATTTTACGAAAAGTTTCAGCTACAGTTGGCAATGATGAGGAGACTGAATTTGTTTTAAATGAACCATATTGTTTCCAATCAACCTAATTTCAAACTCAAAAGCAAATAACTTCTATAAAAAAACAACGAAAATATACAGTAACTAGATATTGATTTGTGTTTGCAAGCAAAAACAAAAGTATTTTAAGAAATTACAAAAAATTTACTCCTCAGTTAAACATACACACTGGGTTATCAGATGTCCTTCGATAAACAGCTATGAAACCAGACTAACTTTTGCTTTTCACAGCTTTAATCAGAGCTTTACAAAGAGTATTGAGTGAAAAAAACTTCCAAAAATGGAAATCAAACCCAACCCCCTAGAAAACAGATCACAACATGAACCATTACACCGTCAAGCAATGTTGAAGTTGCGTCATAAACAGCAGGTAATAAAAAGCGGTATGCTCGGCCTACATACAAAATAGTATCTTAGTGCGCTTACTTTGCTAAATCTTACTCGAATCTGGTCAAGTTTTTTTTTCGATTTTTTCCTTCAGCCACTTGAACACCAAGTTGCAAAGAAATCACCCTGATAAAGTTTCTTTCTCTGAACTAACTGGTTATTTAGCAAAGTTTGATCAAGGGGTTCTTTTGTTTTTGCTCTACCTTGAGCATCCGCAAAAATAAATTGTCTTCAAATGAATGTTTGTCCAAAAGAACGTGTCGAGGAGAACAGTTCGGTGTAAAAATCTAGCCTATCGGAATGGCTTCTTTTTTGAAATGGGATAGCTGTGTTGGCAATTTTGCGATAAACTTGGAATATCTAATTTTTGAAAGACAACGCATAGCATTACATAGTTCAAGACTTTATCTGTCCCTGATTAGTTCCATTCTTATCTGTGAAAGCATTGAAAAGTGCTGTTTTTATTGAAATTTTGAAAACTGAAAATGGAAAATCCTAAAACGGTTTTGTGCGACAGCTTTGAAGTTCAAATAGTGCATAGATACACTCTTTCACACCTTTGCAGCGAGTTTCAGCTAAATCGGTGGGCTGGTTCTTTAGCGGAAAGTCGTTTTATGCCAAAAATCGACACTTTTTATCAAAATCCAAGATGGCCGCTTTTGCATTGTTTTTTTAACCTCAATTCATCAATGGATAGCAGAAGTTCAGCAAAATGCAGCATCTTCCAAAATTTTGTATTTTTTCGTCAATCGGGTCTGAGTAGTTTAGGATATTTAGAGGCTAAAAAATTGATTCTGTGCCTATTTTCCCTTTTGAGTTGCTGTGTTCTGGAATGTTCTATTATTCTGTAACAAACTCACTTTAATGCCAAATGCCTCTCAATAGATTTGCAAAAAAATTACACCTCTACTAATACTATTGTTTTGAGAAAAAGTGGCAACACTTTGGCAAGGTTTACCGTAAAAGAAGAAAACTAATCATAACCAGATATGGATTTGTGTTTGCAAGCAAAAACAAAAGCATTTTATAGAATAAAAAAAAACTATCGTCACATTGGACTAGAATTCAAGTACTTAATTAGTTAGGGCACAAACTCAACAAATTGCGCTGCCAAATTTGTTCTGACTAAGTGTATTGAAAATACCCTGAACATTGTTAATCAACAGAATTATCAGTAAATCCATTTTTGAAAGGTTTTTGATGTAAGAAAAGACTTTCGCACTCGATGATCAAACCCAGACCCTGCTAGCGGCAAGTCAAAGAGTTAATCGTTGTTCCCCCTAGTACGCTTGACAATTACAATTCTGTACGTGGCAACAGATAAGTTTTTGCTTTGATATATACAAAATTGCAGTTAGCATTTTCATACAAGCATTGAGCCTTTTCAAGCAAAAGTTGGTAATAAATAAGTATTGTTTTGAAACAGCATTTTAAAAGGAACTCTTTGGTACAAAAATAAAATTGATTGGATTTGCGATTCTGGTGTTATAGCCAGATTTTTATTTTGGGGTGCATTTTTTGAAGTCAAATAGCTGTGTTGGCACTCTAGCGACAAATTTGAAATGTCCAATTTTTGAAAGACAACGCATAGGGCTACATAGTTCCATTTTTAATCTTTCTCTGACTAGCTTCATTCTTATCCAGGAGAGCATTGAAAAGTGCTGTCTTTGGTGTGTTTTCAAAAATGGAAAATGGAAAAACTTGAAACAGTTTCTTGCGATTGTTTGAAAGTTCAAAATGGTGCATCGGTCGATACACTTTTTTACACTTTTGCAGCAGGTTTTAGCTAAATTGGTCGACTGGTTCTCAAACAGAAAGCTATTTTACGCTGAAAACCGATTTTTGATAAAACCCAAGATGGCCACTTTCGAGCGACTTTTTAACGTTGTTTCATAGCGTCATATTGGAAAGTGAGCAAAATGCAATAGCATCTAAAATTTCGTCATTTTTCATCAAACCAGCCTGAATTGCAAGCAATTCAGCAACTGAAAAAAATAATTTTCACATTTTTCACGTTGACTTGCTGTACCCTGGAATGTTCTAGAGTTGTGTAACTAACTTACTTTAATACCCAACGCCCGTCGGAAAAAGTTTTGGAGCTCTACCTATAAGAGTTTCTTGAAAAAAGCAGCAACAGTGTTACAACGTTTGAGTAACAAAAAGACTAAGAATAAAAGGAAAGAAAAGCAAAAACAGAAGTATTTTAGATTCTTTACAATACTGATAATAATAATCAAAGAAAGAAAAACAATAATGTTTTGGATTCTCTAAAATAATAATAATAATAATAAAAATGATAATAAAAAAAGGAGGAACAGTAGCATTTTGGATTCTCGAAAATACTGATAATAATAATAATAATAACTGAAGAAAGAATAATAGTACTTTGAATTTTCTAAAATACTAACTAGAGGAATCGGGCCATCGTTAATCTTGATGCGACAACGTAAGAGTTAACACCATTTTTCGACCGCACATAAATATGCTTTATAAATTTACATAACAACTTTTAGTGCAGTTTGCTAGAACCTTCTCTCCTCTCTCTAATTACTTCACTTCAAAGTCCGATAGTTGGCGAGTGGACATAGTTTTCTATAAATGCTTTAAATGGTATGGCATGATCTTGGTAACAGTAACTATAACTATAACAGCATTCTTTTATCTCGGTTTGTGGTTGGTGTTATTGCCTTGAAGCTATAGTGAGAAAGATGTTTCCCAGGCAGCTTACATATAACCAGCAGTTCCAGAGAGGACAGCAGCACATTTCATGGTTTTCGATGCAATAGCCGTCAAAATTCCCAAACGTGTAAAAAGAGCTTTTGGAAATTAAAAGAGGGTCGGATATTACTGCTTTGAAGTCCAAATTGTTTAGGAGTATTAGAAGATATTAAGAGGTAATCCTTCAATGTTATCTTCACACTCTTTGATGCTTTGTAGAATGTGGTAGATGCTTGCTGAGACAAAATGGCCGCTTTCTCATTTCATCAATCTTTCTCAAAATTTAAACGTTTTCAGCCTTTTTATAGAACAAGCTGACAGAAACTTTATTTTAATATAGTGATGTACCATACTCTTGTTACGGATAAAACATAATGTATTGTCAGTAGGTTTCTTCACTCAATCAGGGTTCACAGTTTTCAATGTTTTTTTGTGATTGGAAACTGGCTATAATTTGGTATACTTTTTGGTTTACTTGCTGACAATGTGATTGTTGCAAGTAGTAATGTGGGTGCAGTCTCTGTCATGTGATTATTGCAAGTAGTAATGTAGGTGCAGTCTCTGTCATGTGATTATTGCAAGTAGTAATGTAGGAGCAGATCTCTGTCATGCGATTATTGCAAGTAGTAATGTAGGTGCAGTCTCTGTCATGTGATTGCTGCAGTTTAAATACTCTGGTGATAAACTTAAGTTGTTGCATATCTAGAGAAACTGTGTTGCCAACAATTTTTGTTATAGCTCATTTGCACCAAGGATTCAACCATTTACAACCAACTAATTTTTATCATTTATAGTTTGGTATGATCAACAATACAACCAAAAAAAGTTTTTAAACAAAATTTTCAACCAATAGAGATATCAATGAATGGTCAGGATTTTAAGCAACTATTCAAATCACCACCAACAAGAAAAAAATAAGTACATAAGGAATAAACTATAAATTAAAAACCTATATGCCTTTTTGTTTCAGTTTATGTCATATTATACTCATTTATGTGCAACGCATGACTTGTTGCACATAACACTTGTATTTTCTGTGTCGAAAATTTGCAAGATACAGTGCACTTTGAATTCAAGGCTTGTACACAGTTTTCTGTGAAATGTTTACACAGTTGAGTAAAAAAGTTGCTTGTTCGTTACTAAAAGCTTTTTTGTTTTCCTGCAACATTCATTGGCACCCTGCTCAAATTTGGGTTTCTAAAAATTTCCATCTATAAGTTTTTATTTCTATACCAAAGAGTTTTTAACCAATGTAGAGTTAACTAAGAAAATTGCTTTCGATTCTGGATTTTTGAAAGTTACAAAAACAAAATTCATAAAATAATATAATAAGTCCTTCATTAAAAATATATTTTATGCTGCAATCAATTAGTTATTCAGATCTAGAAATTGACTTATGATTACTGTTTGGCAAAAGATCTAGTCCATGCAAAAAGATAATTACTACGAAATACTGGGTTTCTGTGAGAAAAACCATCAACGAGATTGATCGATCAGTTTTTATTATTATTATTATTATTTACATCAGCATTGATATTCACGGCTAGAACTTTGTTGTAGCACACTAAATTTAGTTTCTAGCATAGTAATGTTTCATTCAGAGCAAACGGACCTGTTTACTCCCTGTTTTGTTTTATCATTATAAAATCAGCTACTAGTGGTAATGTAGAAGCAGTTCTCCGGCATGGAGTCTAAGGATAAGGTTTTCCTTGTTCTAAGTGTCTCTTTGTTGGCACGGGTAACCATGAGAACCTGCAAGGTACCTTTTTGTGTGCCCCAGGTGTTATAATTTAATTTTTAATATTTTTGTCTGAAGTAATTATTTATTGTTCAGGGGTCATTTATTTTGTGACTTTTTATGGTGATTTAGATCATGAGGTTGATTAGTTTATAAACATGATATATATGTTTTGTTTATACCAGGGGTTTGTATTGTGTTTGAATGTTGGATTAACATTGTATAATTATTGGTATAATTTTATTACAAGAAAAAATTAAGCTATTTGCTTTCATACTTATCCATGTGCACATTCATATACACATTCATTTATGTTCATAACCATATATGGTTATGAAGTTCATAACCATATATGTTTATGACCATATAAGTTCATAACCATATATGTTTATGACCATATTCATATCCATTTCCATGTGAATATATGAATATGAACTTGGTTAATGATTATCATAATAAGGATATGTATACAGTGACTATTAAAAAAAAGTTACATTTTAAGATAAAGGGTTTCTTCTTTACTGAGCGCTAGTAGGTTCGGTTGATACTCCATCTGAACATACTCGTCTTTTAGCGTGAAAATATGTGAGGTCTCATTTGATTCATCTATAAGTTAACATCTTTCCATCTTTTATTATGAAACCATGATTTTTTCCTTTAAATGACTGTTTTTGTTCAATATGTTCAGCCAACCATGTTTGTTTAGATCATTATTTTGCTTATTTAAACCTTTGGAACTAAACTTGTTTCCTTTTTTTCCCCAACGGTTGTAGGATTTCGGGTTGAGCGCAGCAATTTCATCTCAAGTAAACTCCTATCTGACCAATCCAGGTGTTTTTTCATGTTTTAGCACTTTTTCACAGCAATCACGCATGTTCCATTCTGAATCCATTGTTTCAATCCTCAAAGACTCATACCTATGTTTGTCGCAGTGTGGTTGTGGGAACCAATTGTCGTGATCATTATAAAACTCGCTTTTCATATCCGCTTTTACCAATGTTTCTAATCCACTCAAAGCCATGTGTGCACTATCATTATCCATTTCAACGTACTGGAAATAACATATATCGATATATCAATAAATAGAGTGATTGTATTATTTACAGTTATGTCTACTGTTAAACTAACTATCAGGTTAATAGAGGAAAACCAAGTGTTACTTACTTGTCCATAAAGTCGTAGTAAAACTGCAAAATTCTCAGCTTGGCAAATTGTAGTACAGAGAAACCGAAGTGCACTGGAACATTCATAGTCAGCTGAAGTGATTAACAGGGTAACTTTTAAGAACTTAATAGCTTTTGTATTGAATTTATTGAGAATTAAAGTGTACCATTTGTGTAGCATTTAGGATTTCGTAGAAATCCTCTGCTATCTGCTCCATAGAAATGAACTTGTTCCCTCTTATATGAAATGAAGCTTTTCTGGCACCATCAATGTAATTGACACTTGTATGTTTTTCCTTGTCGGTGAGTGTTTTTCCATAAGCAGCATTTCTTACCAACTTACTGGTAATGGCGAACATTTCTTGACTAGGATCCATGTCTCCAATACTCCTAGCATCTAAAACTGATGTTCCGAAAGCCTTTCTAGGGACGTATTCTATCAGCTGATAAACTTTGGTGATTTTTAATCCCTATTTCAAGAACAACTTTAACGATGGGCTCATTAGCAATATCTTCTCTCCAAACATAATTCTGACTAGAGAGAGTTGGGGTTTTTTAAGAATCCTTCGATTTCGGCAAAGACTCTCATCTCATTGCTCAAGTGCTCTCAGCTCAACATCGTGTCTCTGAAAATTAGAGGCATTTCAGAAAACTTACCTTTCATTTCCTCAGGAACTTTGATGTCACATTCGACAAATCAAAAGAAATTTTCTGATTGAACTCTCTTCACCACTTCTTTTTGATTTAGTTTTTTTTTCAACTTCTTTGGGATAGAAAGATTCATAAAATGTGTTGACAAAGTTTTGCAGATTTGTAAGAGGTTTTACTCAAGTCAACCACTCACACTCCCAAATCGAGATGACGGTGTAACCTAGAGTTCGGAGGTACTCTTCATTTTCCAACGTATCTGTATATATTTGTGTAATTGATTTTTGTACATTAGGCTGAAACTCTTGACATGTACCATTGTGGAAAGAGCAGTCGTGTCCATGCCAAAAAAATCCATGAAACTGAAAGACGAGTCGATTTTTAACACAAAATCCATCAACCAGTAGTCCTCGTTGTTCGAGAGAGACTTCTCGTCCATTGAGCTGATGTCTGATGCTGATTTTTTGCAAACATTTGGTACTGTAGCCAGCTGTGTGCTGACTTGCTAAATTTTACTGGATCGACAACAAAGGAGTTCTCTATTTTTCTTTTTCAAGAATATCCGGTAGGCATCAACTGCATCATACACCATAGATAGAGAGCATTTGGGTCAACTCTATAGATCATGTCGCAGGTTTTTGTTTTTTTTCCGAGCCAATGTTATATAATTTTAGTCACACCCTTTTCGTGATATCTGTGCATCACCACACTGGGTCCTCCAATGAAGTTTTTCTTTATCAAGAAATAAAGATTTGCATTGCATTTGTTAATCAGATAAATCGAGAGACTCTGCCAAAAGCAATTACCGATTTTTCGAATATCCAAGCAGGAAGAAAGCTGTGGAGGAAATGGTTGGGGAGCTTTGTTAAACATCCACCGAAATGCCAACCCTGGTAAAGATATACTATCTTTCAGCATACTAATCCTGTGCTCTCTATAAATTCCTATTTGTCTTTCCAACGCTTGAACGAATGGTGTTACGTCCAAGTTGTTGTACCACTTTAAAACTCTCTCATGATGCTCATGTTTTTATTTTTCCATGCTTTTTGACAAATGGCATACTCTTCTCCGCTGATGCTTTTTGCCTCAATGTACTGCAGAAAGCTTCTCTTGGAGGTGGTTATTTCAATTGCGGTTGGCTCAAGTCTTTCATCTTTGCATCTTTGCATTTCTACGCTTTGAGATACATTTCTTAGCTGTATGCCTGAGCAATAAAATGTATACAATCCAAAAAAAAGAGATCCTATACCGTTCACAGGCATCTTGTTTCCTTTTTTGCAACAAAATCAAAATATTTGTCGGAGAGATATTTTAATTGTTGCAGCAGAATTCTTTTCATCATGTTGATGTCGTAGCTCTGGGAATTGAAACCTATAATAGGAACCTTTTCTATGCACTTTATCAAGTCATCCAAAACTCTGGAGGCTCCTATTGTTTGTCTCAACTTTTTTTGTCCGACAGGCAGTTCACCACAAAACCTTTGTTCGGCTTTTTCCAATCGATGTAACTCATCTTCTACTCGTTTTATGACTTGTGAAATTTTTTTTTCACTTGGATGTACGCTTCTTTGTTGATGTTTTCCAAATATTGAATAAACTTTTCAATGCATTGTTTACCATCATCATTGTTGATAATAAACCGAGGCAGCTCAAAACCTGGTAAGTTTGAACAAATGGAAATGCTCAACAGCTTATGTTCGCTAGTGTAAAAGGTGGTGTCCATTTCTCTATTTTCAGTGCATTCGGGTAGCAAGCACTAAATGTTGTAAGTGGAAAAATACGGATAGTATCTCAAAGGATAATCCGTGCTGATATTTATTACAAATTTTTTTTATTTTAACTCATCAAAAATTGTAGCGCTAGGTTTGTATTCACCTCCAAAAACTGCATGGTCAATGTGTTTGAGGTTGAGCACCTGTGTCTTTTCAGATTACCAAATCTGTCAAAACAAGTAGCACGCGTTGGATATTTGTAGGCTTTGGCGTGTCCTTCCAAGTTTGTGATGAGACTAAAATGATTGATATAAAGATCCAGAAAGAGTTTTTCCTCGTATCTCGCATTTGAATCCCGAATAACTGTTCAAGTCCTGTCTTCAGTTAGAGCAAACAGCGTTATCTTGAGTTGAAACGCTTTTTCCAAAACCAGCAAGTCCGACTCTTTCACCCCTTTTTGTTCTTTTTTTATGTAACCGGTCACTGTAGGCTCATTGTTGATGCCATAATCAATGAATCTTTGATATGTTTGTGGTAATTTTTTTGCCAAACTGGTTTTAACAGACGTTCAGAGATTTTATCTTTTGCAGTTCTTTACATAATGTTGAACATGTAAAAAGACAAAGATTGTCAGTGATTTGTTTTCCAACCTGCTTTTTTAATATGGATTGTACATGTCTGTTGTTGAGAATGCGAGAGGGTACAGTAGTTGGAGGTCAGCCAATTCTTCCCATTTTGATTAATTTGTAAAAATGAAAGATAACGTTTGTGATCAACATCAGTTTCTAAGCTGTATTCGGTTTTCGTCTCAAGCTATTAGTTTGATGATCGGTCTCAGCAACGTCGATAAAGAATTCATCGAGCTATCCTTCGGTTTCCATCAAGCGAGCTCTCAGATACACAGTGGCATTGTTGGATGATGATTGATAATATCGGAGTTCACCGACGCTTTTATTTTCCAGTGTACAACCCAAGCTGCAATTCACTTTTGCTCGTAAACTTGTTTGTCTCCTAACTTTTTTAACAACTCCAACACTCCTGATCCACGATTGTTATTTTGGTACACGTCGGCTTGGTCTCTCGGAATTCCAACCCGACGTCTTACGTTTGAAACCTCTATGTCTCTACTCGATCTGTGTTTGGTGTTCATGGCACCACAATATCTAGCTATCAGATCATCCCATTCTTCATCATGAAAAGTTGGAGGTTTGCTATCATCGACAATACCTAGAAATGATCTTCGACTAGGTATTCCAAATTTAACTCACTCATTTCTTGTCCTTCTTCTTTTTTCTTAACATCATCATCATCATCATCATCATCATCATCATCATCATCATCATCATCATCATCTTCTTCTTCTTCTTCTTCTTCTTCAATTCTCAATACCGCATTATCTTTATTTTCCATTGTTGGAGAATTCTCATTTTCTACAACAGCAACTTTCACAATCGGTTCCATATCTTCGACTATTCCACTAGCATCTAGTCCAGAGCCTTCAACACCCAATCCTATCTGATTAATTGATTCATCCGGTATTCGAAAACAGATACAATTTTCTTCAAACCAGTTCCAATTGACTTGAGTTCCATCTCTCGCTTTCAAATTTATCTCCTGATAATCTGATTCTTGTCTGCAAAAAAAAGATGAGATCTCATAATAATTATGCTCTGAGTCATGCACTCTGTACAAAAGTGTAACAAAAAATTACTCCGGTACTATTATTTACTATTTTAAAACTCACCGATCACTAAAAGTTTCAGTATTTTCAGTAAATAGTGAAATTAGAGAAGCGGCTGATTTCTCTTGACAAGAATTTTTAAGTTCAACCTCCATTTCATCTATGTATTTATCATCTATGTATTTACCATCTATGGATTTATTATCTGGAACTCTGATAGCAATCTTTTTTTTTTGCAGCCAATCCCAATTCTCCTGTATTTTTACAACACTATCTTTTTCCATCTTCATTATATCTGCTAAAAAGAAAACAAAAACTATTAAAATTGCCAAAATTACATTATATTACGCTTTCACAATAATTGATAAGGACTCACTTATTTATTTTAAACTCTGTTTTGTTACTGGGTAAATAGCATCTGTTTATCTATTCATTTCATAAATAGTTAAACATATCTGCGCCTAAATTGCATAATACTGCGAGGAAACCACTAGGACTGAAGTAATTTTTTTCAGCGCTATTAGTTGGGTATTTCGACTGGTGTTAAATAATTATTTATTATTTTTTACCTTATCGCAGACAGTCCTCCTAGCAGTTGTAGTAAATGTTGTTGCTTCAGATGCTGTTGTTGGAGTGGATGCTTTCTGTATAAAAATAGTGGCTCTTAAATTGGTAAAGTTGCACTGATTGACCTGTGCTCAAACCAATAAAATGTTGTTTGCTTTGTGCAAAAAGAATGTTATTCCTCGCATGGAAGTCCTTCTATATCATAAAGATCTTTTGAGCAAAACATTCCTTTCTTTGCGCTAAAATCTCTATATATCGTAAAACGTGCAAGAAATAAAACAACATTTTTTGCGTAAAACAAACAACTTTGTTGTGCAAAAATCTCCTTGCAATGGAATTCAGTGAGTGAGTGGGTGTGAACAGATGCGTCAGGAGTTGCCCTACCTTGGAATGGATGTTAGCTAGATGCCTAGCAACAGGAGACAGCCTGCGTACCCACAGATGTTGGAGACCACCTAGCCAGATGACTTAAGAGAACCTTGTACTAGGAATTGTTCCGGTGACGTCAATTAACTATCGTTATTACAGGGCTCGTAATGAAAACGTTTATTATAATTATTTTTATATGTCTATGACCTGACACTTTAGAGTATATAATTGTTTGGGCCTATTCTTGTCAGTTACTATGTTTTGAATTAGCCAATAGTATTGCTGTATTTTACCCAATAGTGTAAGCTTATTTCAACTGTACTGATTTGTATTAATTTTCTGTAAATACCGGGACAAATCGCCCAAATCCTTTAGAGCTCTGGAGTGGTCGTGTAAGAGTAGAACTGTGTAACGTGGTGTAACGTTAGTGTTCCTCGCAATCATTTACTGGAGTATATTGTAAGTCGTTTTCAAACGTACCAGGATTCTTAACAACGCTTCGGAACATCTCTCACTGTTGTAAGTTTTGTATCTTGCTCCAGAATATATTTATCATTTTCAACTGTAACTATCTGCAACTACAACTTGTGAAGCAATAGAAACCTTGTGAATTGCAATATTCTTGGAAGTAATCACATGCTAAGATATTGTCCAAGTCTGCCTAACTTGATTGCTGAAGTAGATTGACAAAGTTAAGATCAGTGGAAGATTGTCGCTTGCTGAATTTATGCATGTGCTGAGTCAGCTAAATTGATTACAGAAAGGATCTAATTATACCGTGTAACAGATCCCCGTATTGTTAGTGGAATTATCCCGTGTTGTGAGGGATCGACTATTTAATTGATTAAGTGCCGGTTGTTGGCAGAGTTATACTACGTTTAGTAGAAGCCGCAACACGGAGTTTAGTAGTGCCTGAGGCTACCGGTACGCTACTATTTACCATAGCCTTCATTAAATTAACAAAGCTTGAGTAGACAGTGGTCTGGGGAAGGTCGTATGCAAACAACTGTACACAAGTCCTTTACAATATATAAAAAATTTTTGCTCAAAGTTTTTTTTTCAGTTTGAAACTCCTTATAAATCATAAAGGAATTTTTACGCAAAAAAACAACAACATTCATCGAGCAAAACAAACAAGTTTGTCACACAAGAATCCATTTATAATAGATAGGGATTTTTTGCGCACGAAAATCCATAGAAGGATTTTCGCGAGAAACAAACTAACTTGCTTATCTTGTAAGCTTTGGTCAATCGGTGCAAATTTGACTATTTAAAAATCATTGTTTTTACACCGAACTCATCCATTCCAGCAAAAAACGTCTGAAGAATCAACATCTACTAAGAAATCCGCTGCCAATACTAGAAGGACTCTCAGTAGTACGGTAAAAATTAATAAATAATTATTATGTAACACCAGTTGGTAAAAATCAACTGGTTACATTATAAAGTGATAGATAATTAACATCTAAGTTTTAATTATTTATTTTTAACTGTACTAAGAAAATTCAAAATCTGCAACGATATGCTCATAAAACCTAGCTGGTGTGCTCTCAAGTCTACAAAGTCTCTGCCAATGGCAAATTGTTTGTTTTTGTCAGAGAGAAAGCAACCTAGTTATAATTATTTTAATATTATTTTTCTAAAAAGTTAACATCTATTGTTTTATTTGCTTACATTATTACAAACATTGTTGTTTGTTTTTAGATTACTATGGACAAAATTTCCAAAGGTCTCAATAGCATAAATCCAAAAGAGAGCAAGGTAAAAAAAACAAAAACAATCCTAAAAAAATATCCTGTTGCAAAAGAATCGCCTGCAAAAAGGCGAGCTCTCCCCAAATTGATTATACCTACAAAACAAGTCCGCGGAGAGAAGGATGTCAAGGAAGCGTACTCCAATGCGGATGAAGCTCTAAAGATGGCTAAGACTCTCAGAGGATGGAAAGCAAGCAAATTACAAACAATTGGAACTCTTCAAACGTGAACAAATGGAGGTGGTTGCTGTCGATTGCAATACTGGTGTATATGGTGATTACTTTGTTTTCACCTGTTATGGCAAGACGGATGTGAGAGAACTTCAGAGAGTAGCTGAGAACTTCAGTCTTGCCAAATATACATTATCCAGCAACATTTTCTACTTGGGTGAGGTGCAAATCCTGAAAATGAGTATACTACTTGATACGATCTCAAATGCATTAGCACAAGAAAATTAAACTTGAGACAAGTTGCTGCTGAAGCCAAGCAATTGAAAATGATGACCAAAAATGAGCTCAAACTCAGCTACAACATCAAATATCTCACCAACTTCAAAGAATGTGCAATTTTTCCTTACATTGAAACTGTTGAAAGCTTCATACATCATCGATTTAATAGAGAAGATTCTGTTGCAACTTGAATCTGTTATGTCTTGGAAAAAAATGAAAAGAGAGATATGAACGCTTTTTTTTACCAAACAGATATATTGAAGAATCTAAAAAATGTGCTCTAAGTGCGATGATTTACAAAGAAAAAAGGAGTGCAACCGCAAACATATACCTCAATGTCGCCTTTCTCTTTACATCCAGCCACACTGATTGGGAACAAAATCGTTGTAAAGAAAAATACAATGAGAAAAATCAGATGTAGATAGGGATATTGCTGATTTACTGCATGAGAAATTTATCAACTTCGGAGAGGAACTCAGCGCTGAGTGGAGTATTGTTACCATTCATTATTAAATTGTCTTTACTATTAGAAATGCTGTATTAAGCTTTTATATACTTCATTCCCTTACTAGTACAAACATCTCACCAAAACTCAAGCTATACCATTATTATTATTATTAGATAAATTTTATCCATTTTATTTTGCCCATTATACAAATGAACTGTAACAGAACACTTTACAAAACTTAATTTTGTTTTCGAATTTATCAAATGCAAGAAAAACCTCCGGTATAAACAAAACATACATACCATGGTTACAAACTAATCAACCCCTTGACCTAAATCACCATACAAATCACAATATAAACGACCCCTGCACAATAAATAAATACTTAGTTCAAACAAAAATATTAAAAATTAAATTATAACACCTGGTGCACACAAAAGGCACCTCTCAAGCTCTCATGGTAACTGGTGCCAACAAAAAGGATACTTGGAACCAGGATAACCTTGTCCTTAGACTCCATGCCAGAGATCTGCTCTTACATTACTACTGCTATTGTAATGAGCAAATGAAGTAGTTTTAAACACTTATTTCTTTATTTACCACTACAATATGCTTTTGTTTTCTATGATGTCAGAAAAATCAGATAGCGTCAGTAGCTCCCTGCTGTTAAATAAATGGTATTAACGAAAAAACTCTAGATTTAACTGATGAAATGGTGTTAATTGCCATGGGTTGTTAAATGAAAAATTTAGATCAACGTTATTAATTATTTATTTGTAACTTACTAGTTGTTTGATAATATGAACTAAAAATGTTGATTGTTGATGTTTCTATTCAACCCTGAAAGCTCTCATACTTGTCATTACTTTAAACTTTAAATTTAAGTACGCGTGAAGATATTTAGCAATGGTATTTGTAGTAGTATAGTAGGAGCAGATCTGCTCCTATTATATCACTACAAAATTCAATGGTGAATTCATTAGAAACTTTTGGCGCTCACACAATTCTTTGGTAGACTATCATCACATGAGAGCTATCAATATTTTAACTGTCTTTACTCACCCAGCCTCCAAGTTTGGTGATGTCTTTCTGAAAGTAGGTACGGAAAAAAATAACAGTCATTTCCAAGAGCTCTGAAATTCTTTTAAAGCCACCAACACCGTGACACCAGTATGTGCGGTGAATCAGCTCGGTCACCAAAGTCATCATCTGTATTAAAAAAATGTTCTTAAGAGTTGTTTTCAAGTATGTTTTTACAAGACATATACCCCTGGTAAATCAAACACAGCCTAGAACTTCAAACTTTCCTAAAATTATATTTGTGCTCTATTTGTACGTGTTATCATTTGTGAAATTACCTACGTATTAGTAGAGCTACATGCTGTGACGTTGCCCTGACAGAAAGTCAACTTGGAAAGTCAACTTGGTTTTGTCACAGATATAAGTCGCTGCCAAGCGACATATTGTGAACTCGACGTTTTCAGGCAATGCATGGATATAGCAACTATGTCAAGGTACTATCACACTAATGTGTGTATAGACGCAACAAAATGCTGCAAATGCTTTCCGATATCAACAAATATGCCTCTCAATCCCAATCCAACTACAATTAATTACTAGCCGCTTGAGATTTGCTTACTTGTTTAGTACCTACGCAGTGAGTGTTTGACAACTTATGCTATGTTAACGCATTCACTTGAAATATAGTCATCAATTTTATTAAATTTGAAATGATTAAATAACAAATTTGTATTTTTATTTTAAAAAACTATTTAATCATATTAGAAAATAGTACAATCATCACCTTCATCTACTACTACCAAATGCTGATATTCACAGAATTTATAGACTGTTACAATGAAATGATTTCATCAAAGTTTATAGTTTCAATAAAGATAACTATTGATAATAAATAATAATTTTTTTTTTATATTGAATTGCTAAAACTTTATTATAATACTTGAGTATTAATTATTGTCATTATTATTATAATTATGGTTATCGCCATTGCTATCGCTATCTTTAATGCTATCTTTATCGACATCGCCTTGGCCTTCACCTTCACGTTTGTCATCATCATCACCGTCATCTTCTTTGTCATCATCGTCACTGTCACCATTATTATCATTCTTATCACTATTATCATTATTATCATTCTACATCCAAGCCCATTTCAAGCCCACTTCGAAATACTTTTTTATTTGTAGCTTTTATTTACGAAAATGAGTTCTGATATAACAAAAAAGTTCTCTCCGGTTTGCATTACATGGTGCTCTGTATTTTCTTGAAATGAAACTTTTTTCATTTTTCAGTTCTTTTTTAAGTCAAAATCTTCTAAGAAGGTCAAAAGCAAACTCATGGTCAGTTATAATTTTGATATAAAGAGTCATCTTTTCAATTTTGTTGAGTTTTTTGCTATTAAATTGTGTAGGTTAAGGAGAATTTTATTGCAAGTAGTTTCGTGTACCCATATTATTGCTTAATGAATGGTAACTTTTTGCCCATTTTGTTTTCTATAAATTGTACAAAAGAATTGTGCATTTCATTGGCAAAAATGAATCTTAGTGAAAATTCCACAGGAAATGACAGCTTTTAGTTTAGGCTTTTAACCAAAACTGAAAATCTCGTCTATAATGTTTTCAGTCAAGATGTTTTTTTTGTTTTTTTTTTATTGAAATCCATGTATCAACATGGCGGTAAATTTAGATTGGTACAATTCGATGGTGCTACTGCCGCATGATTCAAAGCTGCCACCACAGCCTGTCAACTCAAATGAGTGGGACTCGAACCCAAGACATTGCAGTTAACAAGTGTCATTGCTGCGCACACTTGGTACCATTGCGCCACTGTGACTGATGTGCATCTGCATAGCTGTATAGTCGTCATGAGTATGTTTTGTATACTGTCTGTAATCTAGACAGAAAACAAATCCTAATAATTAGTCTTCCAAAAAAAAGCTGTGTTTGCTACAAGTTTTTTGTGACATTTCTGTAGTGCTTCTTACTCATAAGTTAGATATATATTAGTATACAAATAAACTTCTAAAACACATAAAAATGAAGCAGAAATCTGATGTTAATTTTCACTGTAATAAAAATGTTTCATGAAAATGTTTCGGAAACGTTAAAAAGCAAAGAAACAAAGGGAAGAAAACGTTATATAGAAGGCAATATTTGGGCGCTAAACAGCAATGAAACATTACTCACTGATGTTTTATTGACTTGAAAGCAAAATGTTATATTGATGTTTGAAACAACCAATGATAAACATTTTGAGATGGGTATAAGAATAAGTGAAATAAACGTCTTAGGAAACCGTTTTTAAAATGAAAAGCAAGAGCACAGAGACATGGCAACTAACAGAACGTATATAGAACCTAGAGCAAAAAACTGATAGAAACAACTTTTTGAAATGTTTTAAAATTGTCAAGAAAGCGTAAAAAAATACTTATTATATAATCAAATAAACATTTATGGTCACAAACAAACGTTTCATGAAAGCGTTTTAGAAACTGGAAAAAGGTGTCCACAGAAAATATATTTTCATCCCTACTGAGAAAGCGTCTTTCTAACTTTTCAGGAAACCTTTTTAAACGTTCTTTTTACGTTTTAAAAACTTCTTGCATTTGCTGGGATTATCATCATTATCATTACAGTATCATTTAAATTATCATTATCATTATCATTACCATTATCAATCATTATCAATATCACTATTATTATTATCATTATTGTTATCTTCATTATTATTATTACTATCACATACTATTACTATTACAATTACAGTAATAATAACAGAAACTGTTACTGTTACTCTCGCTGTCGCTGGTACTTTCACCATTACTATTACTATTCTTATAATCATTTTTAATATCAGTTATCAACTTTAGCTTCACAAAGAAGTTTCAGTAAATAAAGCATTTTGTTTTTGTGTGGTTCAAATAGTTATAACACGTGGGAGAAATAAAAAAAAAAATGTTTTTTTTAAGATTGTTATGGCTGCAAAGGTTTTTGCTCAAGTTTGGTTCAGTGAATAGTGACATATGTTATACATGTCAACAGTATACAGATAACAAATACATATACAGTAAACTGGCAATTTCCAGAATCAAATTTTGGTCAGAGCAATGTCACAGCATGGGGCCTTAGTATGTGAGAAAATTATCATAGATACGATCATAATTTGAAAAAATACATTGTCTTTTTTTCAATATTAATCTTATGAGCAATGAGTGCGGTTTATGAGACCCGCAACCCTTGTTGTAAACAAAACTGAAACTGGTAGCTATTTTAGCAATAAATTATGCGCAAGTTAAACACTCCCTTGGCCTTCTATTTATGGTAATTTAATCATAGTGATAATTCCTTCACTTGAAGGTTTAAAATTACGAAGAAACATCAGATAAGAACATCCCAAAAATTAGCTGATATTATTTTATATGCAATGGATCTTAAATTTTTCCAAATAATGTAAACAACTTCAGTACATCAACAAGGCAAAAATAAAATTACATTTTTTTTGTAGTATTGGCTAATTAATTATTATTTTCTCATACTTAGCTATATTTAAAAATGATACCAATACAAATAAACACACGCGCAAACATACTTTTAGGTGAGTTTGCAGTCGTAGTGTTTTGATTACAAAATTGTTCAGGCACATTAAAAACTATTCTTTTGCTGTGGTAAATACCTGTGTTAGAATATGGATAATATCTTACCACTATAATTCTTTCAAAAGTTACTGGTTTATTGTCTTGGATGAACCATGCAAAACACATCTGATCAAAATATTCCCAAACAACATACTTAGGTGTATCAACATCTATCATAATATCCATTATTGAATTCCAATCGTTGAGGACACGCTGAAACCGACTGCGTAATCGTGTCATCAGTACTTCACCTATAAATCATTTAATATGACAATTGTGAGCAAGGCTTTGCGTTTTCAGATATGTTGCATTTTATTTAGAATGATTCAGCCAACATCAAAAGCTCAGCATTCATATTTTATTGTATGCTTGTTAGTAGTAACACATGAGCAGATCTCCCTACCGAGTATTTTACTGCATGCTTGTTGTATTTGCTGTCGTATCAAATAGTAAAGTGTCATATTTAAAATATTAAAAGTAAAAGTGCTTTATTGCAAGGAGCAGTTGCATTAACTCCAAATGGGAATAAAACAAATTGATTTTATATCTTCAGGAATGGTATGAGATAACTGCCATCTGGTAAAATAAAACTATTTATAAAAAGGCGACTTCACAAACTATGTATATTAGTTTTTAACAATGCCGTATTTCTTTTTTGATTACTTTGTATATTGTCAGATATTTTCTTTATGACTTGTTCAGCAATCTATAAGATTTGATTGAATAATTATGATGCTTTTAGTTAAAGTTACGAGCATCGATTATTTTTTTTTGTCCCAAGTATTCTCATTGTCACTTATGGTCAGCAAGAATATATGAATGTTATTTCAAATGTGATAGTTTATTATGTATTAAATGTGAGGTTTCAATAATATTGCACAACTTTCAGTTTATCGCAATGCAACGTAATAAAACGTAGCTTTTGAGAGAATTCGCGACCTGTTCGTCGGACAAAATACAAAAAATAATAGGTGTTTGTAATTCACTATGTTGCGTATGCAACGGAACATTAGTTTAGAACAGCATAATGTTCAATGAAATGTTATAGTTTACCGAACAATTCATAAAGAAGATAACTCCCAATTTTCAAAATAATTACGAAAATAATAAAATTTGAACTGCTAAAAACTGGAGGTTTGTCAAGCTGCCCTTCAATTTAGTAAATTTTGACTGCTTGCAATTATTTTGAATTATTTTTTCAAGGATGTAAAACCGGTCTATGAAAATGAAAAAATCAACTCGCTTATTATTTATTTAGTGTTCAGTTTCATTCGCAACCTATGAACAATATAAATAAATACATGTTGATTATTTTTTTGTTCAGTGAGGTACTTTTTGCTGACCCACGAGTTCCGAACAAAATGATTATTTATTGATTGAATTTATTGTCGGTCTGATTATTTTTATTGCAATGTGTTCGGCGAACAGAGGTCACGAATACTCTTAATATAAGTGGAGATACCTAATTTATTTCTGTGACTCACTAGTACATACTAAAAGCTGCCTTCAATATTTGAAACTTATTCAGCATTTCCAATGCACTCAACACCAACGATTAAACGTTGACGGCCATTTTCAGCCTTCTGAACAATGGCTTGCTGAAAACCAGCTGTTTCAGTGTGCAATGACCCTGATTTTGGCATTTTTCAGTGCGTTTGGCATAAAGGTTTAGTGCCAAGCACAAAAAAAATCAATGTGTTGAGCTTTCTAAAGATATATCTCACATAATCAACCCATTTTGTGGCATTATTCACTGCATTAGCCATTCACCGTAAGCATATTTCTAATAGAAGGCTTGCAATAAAATAGAATACCACAAAACACTTGATTTACCACAAATTACTAGGTGGTACATAATTACTAGGTGGTACATAATTACTAGGTGGTACATAATTAAATGATAACAAAAAACAAGAACTCTTAAATTATTATTTTGCAGTACTAGCTATTGTGGTGAAATAGTATAAACTGAGTTGAAATAGTCACCTTGCTTTTTTTATCATTTTTATAACTTTAACAGTAAACATCTAAAACCTTGCTCATCACTACCATTTTAATCAATTTACCATTTCTAACCATCTATCAGGTATTTGATAAATAAATAACTCGTGAACGTAAGTAAACTGCCTAAAAATGATTCTTTTGTAATCAGGAAGCAGTGCTTGAGGTGTGTATTTTAGTACATAACCGCAGTCAGATACAAATGAATTAAAAGAAATGTACCTGCCAACCGATTTAAATAATTCATGTCCCACAGGTGTGTACCAAATTTATTATTTCAGCGTATTTATTATATCAAGGCGTCGAGACCTTGAAAATGTCTGTTAATAAAGACAAATTTGATACTTGACAAATGCACACATAGATATTGTCTTGTTACTGTTAATACATTAAAATAGGCCTGAAACCTGGCTACACACATCCAAGAACAATTAGATTTACACTTTTCAAAGTTTAGATATTGAATAATTTTTGAATGAAATGACACTTCGGTTGTTGAAAAAAAAATGCTGATTTATGTTTCCATATAAATAATCCACCTTTCTGTGCGGGTTACTAAAAACAATTTATCGTTTTCTTTAAAAATGAGTATTCGGTAAATCCATAATTTTAGTTGTTTTGCCAGCGCTTAATTGCTTGGAATCCTCTTAATAACCAAATAACCATTTGTGAGTGTGTATGCTCAGATCTGATATTTCTAGTTACTAACCACAATCTGCAAGCGCCCCAACAATATCTGACGGTGACATGTCTACTTCTTTCCATTGAAACAGTTTAACACATTGAGCCAAAGTTGGGTCATTCTCAGGTTCTGTCTCTTCTCTATCTAAAAAACTGCAAAAATAAGTAATAAGCAATAATAAATATTTTAATGTCAAACCGCTGGGTAACATTTTTTGATACAGGTTATTGGAAAAGGACTTGAACATTTTTATTTACACTTACTAAAATTTGCCAATGCCTGAACAGAACAAACCTTAAGAGCGGTTGGTGAGAAAATGTGAAACTTACTGCACGACAATATATCCCATTATGACATCATGAGTCGTGTCTTTTGAATCTTTCATTTGAGGAATTAAGGTCAACGAAAGGTCATCTGGATCGATCTCTTCTATATCCACCTTGAAACGTGGCATCCATACTTTGTCTGGAGTGTGACGCAGATTTGTCACATCTATGTATTCTCTAGGTTTTGAAGGTTGTTGAAGAGTGCCATCAAAGTTTTTTGGCTGCGGAAGCATAAACTTTGGTTTCGGAATTGGGGGTGGGCCAGCTGGAGGTGGAGGAGGAGGAGGAAGCTTAGGTTCCTCTGAAACTTTTTCTATTACTTTATGTTTTGGAACTTTGGTGAGACTGGTTGAAGGTATGTCAAAAGATGTCTGGTAAAATACTTTTTTACAATTGCGTGAAATTCCTTCCTAAAAAGTGAAATAAATAATAACCTAAACTATTTATACAACACGTCATAGAGTATTTCACTTCAATTTGATTAACCAAGAAAATTACAAAGCTTGTGATTGCATTTGCGAAATTTTATTCAATTTATTTTTAATTTTTCAAATTTTTTTACATTTCTTACAAAATAAATAAAAACTCACCTAAATAAAACGTATTATATCTTAAATAAATTTTTCACATACCCAACTTCCATTTACTTGTATCCAAGTATACATATTATTATCTATGAAATCTGTGCATATTCCAACTAAATCTTGAATTCTTTCACCACACCTTGTGCCGTGTCTCAACACATTTTGCTTCACCATTGCTGCTGTGAAGTTGATTACCTACAAAAACAAAAATATATTGTAGGTCATACTTTGTTTGTGCCAAACCATAACTTTAAAAACTTGATCATAATTTAAATGCACTAAATACGCCATAAGTTGTATATCCTAAAAAAATGATTGCCACTGTGCTGTCAAAATTTGCCTGGATTTGCTTTTACACAACTTTTTCTGTACCCAGATAATTGAATTAAAAAAACTATTTTTTATTAAAGTTTCCATGATAATGGAAAACATCTTGATATTGAAAGAAAAATGAAAAAACGCACACTCTTACAATATTAATTTAATGTCAGCTCTGTTCATGGTATTTATAAATTACTTTTAAATCATCGCCAATTATATTGCTTAACCAAAGATCTAATTTCTTGAGGCTTTTGAGCTGCAAAAATATTATTTACTTTATGAAGTAATTTATTTCCCACTCATTAGCTTTCATTTCATTCGGCTTTATATCATTAAATCTGGTGAAATCTGAATTTATTGAATTCTAATTAATTGTACCATAATAACACGCTCCCAAGACATGTTGTGTCCATCGTTTTTCAGCCATCCTCGCATCATCTCGTTAAAACTTTCTCTCACATCTCTGTGGTGGGCTCTCAAATCTGTAAAGTCTACAATCTCTTTCATCCTCTCCTGTATCACTTTAATTCTGCTTTCATCACAAACCATGTCCATCTTTTTAGCTGTCAAACAAAAATAAAGCAATTTTTTTTCCAGTTTGACGGCAATTTTAAAAAAGTAGGAAAATGATAAAAAAATATTTGCTGTCCTTTTACTGCAAGCTCAATGCTGTGTATTATCAGGGTAAGCATAAAATATATAAAATAATATAAATTATACAGTATTATACAGTATTTTAAGTGATTTGATTCACAAACAAAAACATTTTAACGCAAATTTCAGCAGCAACGTTTTCATTGAAAACAAAATTTTCACTTTCCTATACTCAAAAGTTGATGAAAACTGCAGAAAGGCAATGTACTTCAAAAAGTTTAAAAAAATTAAGTTTTCTGCTTGAATAAATTTAAATAGGGTAAACCTACCAATGTACTTGGTGTTTTGTAATAAGTTTGTATCGTCAAAGTTTTTCTTCTTCACTGGCAGCAGTCCATCAATCATATCATTTGGCAGCTTTCCATAAACCTTCAAACTAAAGAGTTACTACAGATTAGCAAACATGTTAGAGTGATCCTTTAACTTCCTGATCCTAAAATAGGTGAGCAGTAATGATTCTACATGTTTAGTTTGCAAAGAGTTTTCTTCTAATTACTTATTTATCTAAAAAGCAAAACTACGCTAAAACTTTTTTAATAAAAAATGTCAGTTTCTGTAAAACAAGCGAGCGGGTTACCTGTTCCTCACAAATGAGGCTACAAAGTCGTACGTTAAGTTGCCTTGTTGGGACCGATAGTCTTCCATTTTGATTTGTTAGAATATTGTAGACCCAGCAAGCCCGGCTTGAGGTTTTCGCTGAAGTTAAAGAAAAAAAGGAATGATGTGATCAGTATTCACTGCGAACACATTCTTGTCATTTTAGTAATTCCTCTAGTGATAGTTGATGGCTCATTGTTCCAGAAAGAAACTAAAAAAAAGTTTTACAAACTTTTTGTGCGCAACAGCAAAATGATTTCCATAAAATTCCACCTTTTTGCACAAAGTTTACTGTGTGCTGAGGGGGGGGGGGGAGGGAAGGGGTGTCCTACTGATTACAGATGGCGCAAATAGTTTGTTGGTGAATTTATCAAAACTGTTTATGCAGCCGAAGAAATAAATTTGCTAGACAAATATTAAAAATTTTATGAAATTTTCAGATGTGCACGCATGCCAGCATTAAACATACTTTTACTAATTTTTTTAATTAGCCACAAATTGATTTATTGCATGACTTTCTAGACCCACTGGATCTTTATTTATAACCTTACCAGAAATTTTCCTGCTTCAGAAGCTCTTCAACTCAGCTGAATTTTGATTTCCTATAACTTCTATTGAATGCTATTTCCATCATCTTGGTTTTTTGAACATGGTCAAGTATAGCAAATGATAATCGATTAAAAATGAATGAAATTGCATACAATTATCTCCAATTAAAAAAACTCTGATCTAACAATCCAGTTAATTTGGGGTGTACTGAAAGCCATTGCAGAGAAAATAGCGAATCCTACTGAAAACACTTCATCAAAACTCCAATTATAAAAATTCACTGGTTTGTTTTGCTATTAAATTCCATTTACCACCATTTACCACCTGGCTTGAACTTGCAAGCTGCACACAAAAAAGCCGAACTGATTGCTTTGGTCTATACGTGCTCACTTTAGTGTACACAGGTCAAACAAATCCATTATTGTTTATTTTTCAAATTCTGTATGTGAAAATAAAGAAACTCCACGACAGACAGCCACATTGTTTGTAAGATGGTCCACAGGGACCATGAAGACAATTGCATACCTTTTCCATCATCCGGTACATCAGTCTGCAGCTTAAGACTTGAATATTCATAAGAATAATAAAACATGTCTAATGCTAGCAGGCTTCAACAAGCAATCAAGTACGATCTAATGTCATTTCCAGCCAATGTAACACTAATCATCAGAAAGTCAGTGTCTTCGAGCAGGAGTTATCATCATTTTTGTAAGTTATGAAAAGGAACTGTTCTCCTCAAGCAAATCTGGTATTTCAATCACGCTCTATTTTTAACAAATAGTGCTTATCATCTCTCCCGATTCATCGCAACAATTTGGGTTTTATGCAACCTGAGATAATAAAAAAATATATTTATTATCACATTTGATATAAATGGTTTGAGTTAATTTTCATTAAATAACCTTTTACAATTCTGGAGCAGTATACCTATATATCTGCTCCTTGGCAGTTACTATGGATTAAGTTCAGAAAACAATTCAGTTATAAATCTAGCTAGCAAGATGAATCATATGAAATAGAGTGTACGTTGGAAAAATTATTATTTAATTGTCACCTCAAAAGTAGTGTATCAAAATAATAACACTAATCTCCTGACAGTTTCATTTCAATTGATTTATATGGCAACTACTCAATGTTTTTTTCTTTTTAAGGAAGTCAAGTATTGTTAGAAGTTGATTAATCATGCATTGCCTAATTGGGTTTGTCACCAGCATTTATCGTTCACTTGCCTGCATTTACGAATTGATAATATTGTGGAGAAATTGCTTGATGTATAGTTGATCTCAATCTCTTTTGTCCGCCCCTCATCTATTTTTATTCCTCCCCTCTATTTTTTATCCCCTCGACACCCCTACCACTCCTCAAGTTTCACCCACTTGAAAAAACTTCCTCCATCTATAGTTGACACCTTTGTTGCCTACCTTGACCTTGACCCCCACTTTAATTTCCACCTCAGACACCCTTGAACCTCTCCCCAACTACCCTTAACCCCCTTCCAACCTATACTACAGGCCTTCTACTACCTTCTTGTGAGTTAATAGCATCTGCAGCCAGTAGTTTAGTCCCTTGCCTGGCAAGTTGACATAAATGGAAGAAACCTTCTATGCAGGCGTTGTGTTCTTTTGGGTGATTTTTATGTAAAACAAACACGAATACGATTTGAGTAGTAGCAAAATTTTAACTAAACTTTTCAATTAAGTACCACCAAAATTGGATTGCTTGCAAATCTAACTGTAAAGTTGGTTTAGCCTCCAGTTCTGGGGATATTCTGCACTCATCAACTAGAAGAAGACAAATTCTCTCCAAGTACCATTGAATGGATATGCTAAGAGTTATACAAGACATACAAATACTGACAGGAAGCTGGAATTCCTGAGATGATGCCAAGATTGCTAATGGTAAGGATTATACTATTGCTGAAATATATGATTCTGATTGGACAGTTTTCAACGGCATAAGCTTAGTACAAATACAAATTTTATTCGTGGATTTAAGCAGTAGTCTTTGTACCATGAAAATATCCGTGCACTTTTTTTCATATACAAGTATTAAAATTAAGGCTGTGATTTAATCGAGTTATTTTTACGATTAACTCGAACAATTTCCACAAAAAATAGCTCCAAAAACGTCTTTTAATTAATTGCCATTAGTAATGACTTTTTGTTTTACTTTTTTGAAACTTGTTAATAGCAATTTTGTTTGACTAATGGCATTTATTATTATTATCATTACTATTATTGCTTGTAATGTTTGAAGTTTACTATTTATATGACTGAGAATGAATTCCAATCCACCATGATGCAACCCCATTCTTTAATTTTCAATCAACGCAAAGAAACTTGAGTTATATACTTTGGATAATTAGAGCTAGTTATTGGTATCACAAGAGATTAATTTTGCGATCAATCAAGATCAATCAATAGGAAAATAAGATTAATCTTGACTAAATTTTTAAGCCAATTCACAAGCTTATTTAAAATGTGGGTCACTTCAACATCTGAGTTATCTGACTGGCTCATTGCCATAATTGAATGTTGTCTAGACTGGTTGGTGTTGGTGTCAACATCGGCTCTGATTTAAACTGAGTGAAACCGATGTTGCTGGGATTTACACCGAGTGAGGTCAATGAGCCTCAAATTTAGGCTGAGTGAAATACAGCGCTCAAAGTAAGACTGAGTGAAGCCAACATGACTCAAATTTTGGCTGACTGAGACTTGGGCAAAAAACAGGATGTTGTTTTATGCAGGTGGACAGGTCTAGGTTCAGGTTCTACTCTCAAAATAACATCCGAGACAAAAGCTTATATACCCCTCAAGTATAAGCACTTGTTGATTGTTCCATGTTCTTTAACATATCCAAACTGTTTAACAAGAAAGATGTTTTAACAAGTTTTATTGAATGTGATTGTTGTACATAGTTAACTGGAACACACCTGTCAAGGTAACCTTGACCAGGTTTAAATCTCGCTCTCATCTCAATCAACAAGTAGGATAATGTTTTTTCTGCCCTAAACTACAAGCATACATCAAGAATAATTGGGGAGATGTCAGCTCAGACATCAGTAAACTAGTAGATGAATAAAATGATATGGAAAAGAGAAACAACAAGACGAATAGAGCTTCCAATATACTAATCGGCATCCATAGGCAGTATTGCAGTTGTTTGACTCAAGCCCAAGATGAGGTGAGATAGATGTTTTGTATTAGCATTTGGTATTTGTGAGTTTGGGTGTGCATTTAAATAACAAAGAGCGCAATTAGTTGAGCCATGCAGATAGACTCCGCCGTTCTTGGTAGTAGCCATAAGCAGGTAACTGCAGTATTTATACACTGTTATTTCCAACATTTAACATTTTAGTAAATTTTTACATTTAAGCATGCCAATGAAAAATATCTTTGCTCATTGAAAGTTCCACATTTGCAGACTGGTGATCACTGTTTTTTTTTGGTAAAAACAACAAATGACGCATTCAAGTGCCTGTATCGTACTTGTGTACGAAATAGATTTTGCAAGTCATCTACGCTTACTACAAATCACATTACGTAGCAGTTAAATTAACAACAATATTGTTAAGTATTTGCTACATCTACTACTACAGGGTATTATGTTAGAATAACCTTACTTCAAGATGACAGACACTTAACAAGTGCTTATAACAAACAAAGAAGGATGAAGGTGTTAATATTAGGAATTGTGTCCTCTTCAGTAGATAACTTTTGTATGATCAGCCTATTTTAGTGTGGTTTTGGTAGGAAGATTGGGTTTTTTGCATTATTACAGAAAGTTGAAATGAACAGGAAGAGAGGAGAGCTTTTGAAAACAAATTTGGATAGATGAAACCCATGTAGATGAGGTGGTTGCATTGGAAGGGGGTGTATTGGCTTTGGTTCAGCAGACAACTCATCTCCTGTTACAGAATGGGGTGGGCATTGGATTGGCACCAGGAAGAGCATGGGTAGGTGTAGGGAGAAGGTAAGGTGGAGGGTAGTCGGGAGTCGATAGAGCGAAGATAATAAAAATTGCATTCAATGAATCGTATTACAATATTAACATTTTATTATCGTTATTTAATGATTTTATTACTACAAAGAACTATTCTGTTATGTACTTGCTTACTGATTACACTTGGTAGTTTCTGTCAAAGTATGATTGACCGGGCTCTCAACTTTTGGGGATGCAAAACATTGGTTGGTTGAGGTTGGGAGCATCGTTTTGGAACCCCTTTTTACAAGGTTTCAAGTGGGAGCAACTTCTCAGAAGTTGGTTTGTGAAGCTGAGTGGAAAAGCCATTTGAAATATCAAAATCAAAGAAAGAAAAAATGAATTGGCAAGCATGAGTGTAGTTTAGTGTGTATAAATGTAGCACATTACATTCCTTGTTACATATAGTGTTTAACTGTCAGGATGAAACTATAGCAGTTGTGTTGTTATGTTGAAAATCTCACACAAAAACATAGTGGAAGTTATCTACTCCCAATTTAATACAAGTGAAATATAAAAGTTCAAACGAAACATAAAAAATTTGTTAAAGTTTTCAAAAAATGGTATTCAACTTTAATTCATCCTTGCTACTTTTGGGTCGTTGCACTAAATTTCTATTAGTTAGTATCTATGTCAGCACTTTCTATGATTGGTGATGCTGTGATTAACAACAACAAAAAACCAGCAGTTGTTAAAAACTCAAAAATTAGACAGGTAAATGGAAAGCCTTCCTGTCACCTGTGATTGAACGTGAAATCCTGGTTTACCTGGATTTAAACTGAGTATCGAGATCCCTGCATGCATAACAAGACGGTTAGAAAATGACAGGGGGTGACTAATTAAAGGGGTGACTTCAGGGGTTATTCCTATGGAATGCAGAAGTGGTAGAAAGTGACCATAGGAGGAGACTGCCAGGAACGAGGGAGAGATACCAAGTGAAAGGATATTACAAGAGAATGGTGTCATGAGGTGGGTGGAGGGGAGGGGTGGAGGGGAGGGGAGTGGAGGGGTGGAGGGGACCACGGAAGGAGTGGACGATGAAGTGAGAGAACTACTTAAGATGATGGATGAGAGGATGAGAGGGTCAGATATAAAAGTGATAGAGAAACATGCAACGGTATACCCGAGTATGTCCATTCTTTGTTGTTTACAGCAGGTAAACCAGCAAGTCTCACTCGAGACGAGATAGGTGTTTTCTGCCTTAATCCACTGCTATTCATCAATATTAAAATGTGTAAAGATTAGCTATCAGTAAGCTAGTAGAAGATTAGGAGTTTAGTTACCTTTTAGCTGTTTATAACTTCTAGTAGTGCTAATTATCAAAAACATTATCTGGGTGTAATCCTACAATTAACTCTACCAGTCAGATATTTGAACCACTTCATGTGGCCATGATGCGGCTCAGCTCCATTAATCATCTTAGTTTCCTCTATTATACAATAGGTTGCTGATTTAAAGAACTTGATTACCACTGGAAGAAATAATATAACTGGTTTTGCTGCGGCTGATTTGTTTTACTAAAACTTAGTTTAAGAATTTCATACCAAAAACATTTATTGAAAAAATATTAAAGTTCAGAATAATCATCATAATTTATTTTCTGACATTTACTACCATTTTTCTTCACATTAATCTTTCTTCTAGTGGAGTGTTGTCCCACACAGACTTGTGATATACATGTCTTGTAATGATCAGATGTTACATTTATTCTCACACAGAGTGGAGTAGTTACAACATAATACAGATAGCTGTTAGTAGAAATGGCTTCTCCAGTTATGTAATCTACATCATAATTTTTTGCTGTAGACTGTTTAAAATCTCATCTAAATGATAGGAATGAGACTACAGCTCATATTTCTACTTTTAATAAGTCTAATAGATATATTTTCCTAATGCTTCTTTTTAGTTTAAAATGACTAATAGCTTCCATTTCTGTAGTGGTTCATAAGAAAATGCTTATTCTTTTTGTAGTCATAAGTTTATATCCTGAGGCTATTTGTGAACTTTCACTAGTTTTCAATGTGTAACTACTTCTTTAGAAAGTAAAATGGTGCACGGATCTTTTTTGAGTTCGTAATAGGTCTTCCTTTTAGAAACTATTTTAATGAAGAATTTGAATTTTTTTTATTTGAAAGTGAGAACGCATTATAGTTTATTGCACAGTGATCAGTTTGGCAAATATTTAAACTGGCTGAGTGTTGCTACTCATTCAATTGGTTTTAAGTATTTATTAATTGTTTTAGCAAAGCTTGTTTTTACAGCAAATTTTTGTCATCATAAAACATAAATTAAAAAAAAACTCTGTGATTAAAAAACGCTTTGACTGGCATAGGTTTTTATTAATTGTTATGAGTGTTGAAAATGTTAGGGCATTATTTTCATTTTCAGGTATCTATAATTTATTACCAAAATCGAAATAACTTTTGAAACTGCTTTTTTATCAAAGCGGTTATTGAAGATAAAATAGCAATATTTTCAGACTTATGGCTGTCTATTGGTAATGGAGCCTTATACGGTCAATAATCAGCTCGTTCCTATGTACATTTATTTCTAATTTATAGTTGCCATCACGTTTTATTATCATCAATTGTCATGAAAATAATTCGTCTGGTTTGGAAAGTTTCTTATAGCTGAAAATTAATCTGGTTTTCCTTTCAGGTGGTGAAAACCTAACGGAAAGTTGTTAATGCTAATGAGCAATGTTATCATCACAGTTTGAGACTGAAGATTTTTAGTCCTAAGTTCTATCGTACTGGATAGCCGTTAACTATAAGTGATATACTCTATTTATTTCATTCTTTTTTAAAAATTTATGTCTAAAGCTGCGTTTACACTGGACCTTTTGTCTGTGCTTTTGCCAACTCTGACTGTTTGGCGCACAATGTAAATGGCAAAACGCCACAAAAATTCTGTCATCGGTGCATGTCGGAGCTCTGTGGCAATGTCACAGAGCTACGACAAATCGGCCGTGATAAATACAAGAGAGCCAATCAAAATCAGTACCACCATTCATTACGAAGTTCCGGTGTGGCAGACATAGAGAGCCTAACAACCACAAAAAAAAATAATAAATTAATTATTAACATCATTGACAATATTGTGTATTACTGATCATAAGAATTTGAGTTATAGTAATGATAATAACAATAATGCTAAAAGAAATACTAATATTATTATATTGATAATAATAATAATAATAATTGACAATACTGCTATAATCACTACTGAAAACGAGCTAGGACAGTCGCTAATGCTAATGGTCTGCTCTCATTGGCTGATAAAAAAGTCGGCGACGGCAGTATGACGTTTAATGTAAAAGCCAAAACGGCAAGAAACCCAAATTGTGACGTCCCATCGCCGACAAGCGGAGTTGGCAAAAGCGCAGACAAAACGGCCAGTGTAAACGCAGCTTTAGACTGATATTTTCGTTGTCAAAGAACAAATCATTCATTGCAGTAGCTGAGTGGTTTCTGGCTATGAGGGAGTAATGCATAAAAACGAGAAAGACGAATTCGTTTTGATATTTATTTAACCCATAACAAACGACGTACATACTTGCAAAGCAAATACTCATTCTTTCATAGAAATGTATTGCATTGCTGTAGCTGCTTTGGGTACGTAAAAACAAATATAGTAGAAATGTGCTAAAATCACTAAAAGCCAAAAACAATCACCAGGTTAATACTATTTGCTGCGTTAGTATATATTAACTTGCTGAAATCTTAGTTCGAAAAAACTCAACAGCCCAACAAAAGTAGTGGTTTGAATGTATTTTCTTGTTTACATGATTTCAGTGTGTGAAACACATACATAATTTTTTTAAAGTAAGCATGGTATTTTTCCAAAGGTGTTATGAGTTTTATGCGGTGACGGAAAATTGAGGGGATGATACAAGCTTTGTTCTTTTGTAGGACAACTAATTACCATTCTATGTCTGACAATTTGCATCTCAGGTAAGCCTCCAAACAGTTTTAAGTGACTTAGAAAACTCTTTGTTAGGTTTTTCAAATCTAAAATATGCGTTTAATCTAACAATTACTTTTACTTGATATGTTATAACACTTTTGGTTGGATAAGTGTACTTCTCCTACAAATGTGTAAGTATTTTTGGTTGCGAATAAAAGATGTAGCATTTTGCCATACAACCTATTGTTTTTCCTATTCCTCCTCGTTTTTTCTGTCACCTACAACCAACCACAATATTAATGGTACCCAACCCTTAACCGGTCATTGGGGTGCATTAAGAGGTACCACAACTTCCTAGGCTTTTCCATAACCACTGCATTATTAACTGAAAACAACGAACCCTAGGCATTTTTAGATCTCATTGATTCCTAAAAGTCTTACACAGTTCTGAAAAATACCCTTGGTCAGCTAAAATTCTATCATCGACTCAGGTTTTGTACTCTCTTCCCCTATGAACCAATAAAAAACACATAAGTCTGGATTTAACTGAACCGTAAGCCAGAAAGCATAAAATCAGTGTGAGAGTTCTGGTGTGAGGCCCATTCACTGCTAACAATATAAACAATCTTTTCATTTTGGTCCAACTTCTACCAATGAGCGGAATTGTGAGACTTAACAGCCGGGTAAACATAATTATTGTGCAGTAACAAGCAGACAAATATACAGTAACCCCTGTCATGTTCCTGAAAGATGGCTTTTACAAATGTACTACTTGCTTATATTACTATAGGGGTGAAAGCCCAGTGTCACATCAATGCACTACCAGTCGTTCCCAATGCTATCCATCATGGAACACCAAACTCTCTTGTGAATGATGGAACTACAGTTATCTACAGCTGTAACTCAGGCTTTAGAATAGCCCCTGCTGCTGCAATTGGTTCTCCCATTGACACCACTAAAGTAGTCACATGTATGGGTGCAATGAACATGTTTACTCCAAATCCTGCATCTGACTTCACTTGTGTCTGTAAGTAAACCACTGTAAGCCACTGTCTCTGTTTTATCTGGGATGTATTTTGTTGTTTCAGCAGTTTTCTCTATATCTACAGGTTTGTTAAAGCATCCCAGCGTTGAACAAATTTTTGTTGAATTTTTGACCATTCAAGTCTTAAGCAGCAGCTTGATGTATCGAATAATCCTCTCGGCCGATTCAGTGCTGATCTACAAGCCTGCAAAATACCCCTCTTCCAGAAATGCTCGCCAATTTTTACACTGCTTAAAACTGACGTCATCTTCAGATTGGAAGTATATTGACTTCTTTGCCGCACAGTATTAATTTGTCCAATCAAATCCCGCTATTTATTTTTTATTATTTTATTCATTTATTATTACTCTGCCTACATACTGCTGTCTATTCTTGTATGACTACCATTTATTGTTCCCTAACTCACCAAACAAGCAGAACTTTTTTCTATCCTATTGATGTAAAGAGCATAAGATGATCCTTGTGATTGTGATCACATTGGACCATCTGAAAAATCCCGCAATCATCTCTTCTTGCCATTTCACATATGAAATTTTGCGTAATAAACAAGAGTTGATCTTGTTTACGATGCAGTGTGCACTAATTGTGTTTATACTGACAGAAGCCACTAATTCCAATTTGATGCGTGCAGCGTGCTGATTCAAGACAGATGAAAAATGGCGGGTAACAGTAAAGTCCTACATTACATCTTAGAAACAATTTTTGATGTGGTGTCTTCGTAAGGATTTTTTATTCCTGTTGCAATGGTCTTCTGTAGACTTAAGACTAGATGAATTACCCAATTAGATTTCATATTAAACGCAGACGATGTAACTTCATGTATAAAAATTAGCTATTATTTATTATAATTGACCACACCCACAATCCGAAGATGGCGTACTCGGCAATCAATGAAAGTTATAGTAAGCTAAATTTCAGCTGATGCTACAAGCATTTGAGGCCAATACCTTTTTGGCAAGCTTGTTAATCAGGACTGAGCAGGCCTAGAGGGTTATTTAATACATCAATTTGCTGCTTAAGACTTGAATATTCAGAAACTCAACAAAAAAGTGATCAGTGCTGGCATGCTTTAAGTAACCATGATTCACAACAAATATGCAGGCATTCCTAGACATAAAATATCGTATCCATCACCAATGGTTCATTGCTCGCTCTCCATCCATCGAATTATTGTAAAGGATCTTGCCACACCTTTACCAAACAGCTACTAGTAAAGTGTACCAAGTCAGCAAGTCTGTAATGATACTTGCTACAGAGGGCTACTTATGAAGTAGTGATGGCTCTCTTCACAGCTATCTGTATATAAGATAACTCAACTAACAATATCAGGCAACCTGCCAAACTAAACACACAGAGTTTCAGATTATGAATACTTTGTTTAGCTCAAGAAACAAAAGCTTGTCAAGATGCTCTCTCTTCCAGCTCACAATAAACTCTGCCCACTGGGCCAAATGTTGCTACACTTATGCAGTAGAATATGTAAATAAATCGGTTGAAAATGCCGAAATATGATTGACTACAAAACATCAGGCCACACATACAATGAGTAAGCATAAAACACAACACAAGCAGACCTACATAAAACAATGATACATATACTAAGGCCCCCTTTACACTAGTACGCTATGCGCACTTCGTACAAATGTGAACACCGAAGTTCGCAGCGAAAACGCCAGCTGTTCAGATAAGCTCGCACCAATACCAATTCCGTATCGCCTCAAAGCTCAAACGGAGCCCAAGGTGTTTTCATACGGATACGGAACTAATGCGCCAGACAAATGATCATCTAAACAGGCACTCTGGGGCGGACCAGTATCGGAGCGTAGCTGTTACAATTTTTACCGTGTTTCATAGCGTACTAGTGTAAACCGAGCATAAATAGTTATCAATGCGCGCGTTTAATTATCTGGTGAAGGCTGGACTTTCCTATCTTAGCATTCCTCTTCAGTTAGCGGTGTCAATCAACAAGCTCAAGCTTGTTCAGTCCAGAGCATCCAAGCTGTAGCTAATCAACACACACTAGCTGGGAGCAGCTTGCCAGCATAGCAAGCCAAGCGTACAAGCAGTTAAATAATGCAGCAGTCACTCGATGTGAAACTCATTACATTATGTAACCATTAGATTTTGAACACCTTTTTATGTTTAATTCTACATCAGAGACATCTATGCATCTTTTTTCAAATGTCTATGCATACTTACATTTCATTTCATGGATTTTCAATGAAACAAAATCTTATAAATACTGCTTGACTCTGCAAAAGTGTCACCGCATATTCAGTAGTTAATATTTTTACTTTTATATTCCCTTTTTTATTTTCTGTATATATCACATGATAAATCTATTCCACTATTGATTGTTATAGATTTGTAGAAGTATTGAGCAGGAGAGGGATATCGATAATGTCAAACGCCATTGTATAGGCCGTTTGACACTTATCATTACAGTCTCAAGCCCAGGTCACACTAGAGCGAATCTTTGACGAAACTGTAAACGAAACTGTTTTTTTCAGGCTCAGCAAATTCGTTGCTCAGAAAACCGAGTGAATATTTCAGTTTCGTCGTGACCAAGCAATGCTAGGTTTGGGAAATTTGTTGGTTGCGATGTTTGCACACGATTTGACCATTGGACCATATAAGCGCATTAATTAGTTTATTTTCTATGTGCCTTTATTGGCTGGTCTCCAATATCAGGGTCATTCAGTACAAACACATGGTTTCCCATAAAAGTAAATTTATTTTTTGAAAAAATAATTATTTGTTTTATTATATTCATAATGAGTTTTAAATAGATGAAAGATAATAATAAATAGTAAAGGCTGGTCAAACTTAGCTAGTTATTAAATCAATCTAGTCTAAACCTTGCTTCAATTAATTTCCATGCTTTTGCATCATGCAGTAAAGTCTGAGTAGACCCACGCGCAAAGTACAATGCGCTGTCATTGGATGAAATAGTGATCGCTAGGGGCAACAAATCAATTATAGTTGTTGTGTGACCGGCCTAACGACCACCTAATTAAGCTTCGTTATAGTTTTGTTATCGTCTTGGTGTGACCAGGGCATTAAGGCATGAGAAAACTGTGCATTTTATTTTGTATGTACACATGACCCTTTATGCAGATTTGAGAGACTACTGTGATATTTTTTTTGATAAAAGTCTCTTTTTTGTAGCTCTAAATCCATCGAGTTGTAAGGATTTCTATAGCAGAGACAACGGGGATCCTTCTGGTTGTTCCACAGTGACATTAAATACTCCAACTGGTGAAGTTGGGACTGTAGACTGCTGTGGAGGCTTTGCAACAGTGGTGAGAGTCCAATAATAGTTATCAGTAGTACAATAGCATCAGATCTCAAATAAAATAATAGCTAAGTTAGGAAAACAACAATACTGCTTGAAAAACTTATCTACGTGCATTTATATTGTACGAGCAGATGTACCCGGCGTTGCCCGTTGAAGTAACATAGATACTGTGAACACCATGTTAGGGAGATCAAGAGGGGCTAGTGTTACGGAGTTCTTACGAAATACTGTTTGTAAGATAGTTTTGACTTGCCAGTTGGCTTGAAGTAGCCCAGTTTGTCCATGGACAACATTTGTTTTTTTACAGTTCCTAAGCAAGTGTTGAAGAATTTTGTAACTGATTATAAATTTCACCAAACTTTCTTTTGGGGTATTGAACACTTGCTGGAAATTTTTGTCTGCACAAATCATTGATTTATAGTTGGATGGGTGCGCCAACTTCTCTATTGCATTAAAACGAAGTTGAATTTTTGAACATGGTTATACAGCATTCGCAGAAGTGCAACGATTGTTCCATTCTACACATTGCTCTTCCTATCTTGCAAAACATTGACCTTTCTTCTTGAAGAAATGAAAGTGCACCTCTTTTGTAATAGTTCATTGCAGGCGGTAAAAATATTTTTAAAAATGTTTGTCTCTTCACTAAAGATGTTCATCATAGAGCATGCATTCACCTTAAACTGTTTTGCTGTAGTTGTGCCTTTAGTGAAAAACCAATTCGATAAATCTGGTGGGTATTCAAGCGCTTGCATTTTAACTTTTCATCACAAAACATTTTCTTGTTGGCTATGCAACCCATTTGTCAATGTTTTGGTGATGTATTTGAGAATGCTGCATCCATCTATCTGAGTAAATTAGAACAATGTGCACTGTTCACAGTGTGACAATCACAAAGCAATTGTAACCAAAATTTACATTCATTTTTAGTTTCTCCAAATTTACATAAATTTTGTGGAGTTGGAGAAAAGTTGATTAGAATATTTGAACCAGTTCTTTATCATGACATGCTGAGAAGTTGTCAGATTCAAATCCGTTAAAATAAACAACTTGTGTAAAAATTTAGTACAAATTAAGGATTAAGTTCCTCAAACGTCACATTTTTGTCACTTTTTTATATACTTTATGTGTATTATTTTGTATCTCTTATCAACTGTCTAACAGTGATATTTCAACTATGGTGATTATTACCAATGTTGTGGAGAGAAAGGTTCATTAATTGTTAATTGACGGTGACAGTGACAAACAACAAACAGCAAACAGCAAACAGCAAGCAGCAAGCAGCAAGCAGCAAGCAGCAAACAACAAACAACAAACAATAAAAAATAAATAATAATAATCAACGACATATTTTTGGTATATGGCAACTACTTTTTATCACACTAAATAACAGCTGTTTAATATTATTATGGTTTATTGTTATTATACATGATTATTATTATTTACTAATATTATTATTTTTTATTGTCATTATTTATTATTTTACTATTATTTACATATTATTATTATTATTTACATATTATTATTATTAATATTATTTATACATTATTTTTATTATTAGTGTTTACAGATTATTATTATTATCACTATCATCATAGTCGGCGTCATCGTCATCGTCATCATCATTTTAATAATAGCCCGGGCTTCAAGAAAATTGCTGAACAACGATATAGGCTGGTATAAGCAATGAGATAATGCTGTAATGTGAAAGGCAAGTACAGATTGAAAACCAATTATAAGACCAAACGAAGCTAGCAACTGTAGCAAAACAATGCTGTTGCGCTCACAGATTTGATACTTGATTTGCTGTAGCCACTGCTCACCAATCAAAAGGCTGTAGCATGTCGGAATACAGACAAAATAAAACTAACATGATACTAAAGGCAGAAAAAACTTGCCGTATATAAATTGACTTTACTGATGAGAATGAGGTTTTTTATGGAAAATATTGCTGCGATCTTCCAGCAAAATAAAATTTCAACAGCGTTATAACCTGAGGAAAGAAATGACGACTCAGAATATGTATTTTTTTATTGGGATTGATTTAGCAGTGCCAGAGTTGTAAGCGAACATCGCAAAAAACGGACTTACATTTATAGATTGTATTAGATTAGAACTAGTATGAGTTAATATCTACATCATATAGGTTTATCACTTACTTATCTCTGGACTGCTTGTAACTATCTCAGTATGTAACTGCATGGGTCTTTAATCATTTGTAGAAACTTCAGGCTATTTCTGGAATAAAAATTTTAAAACAAAAAGGCGTCTTGTAACTCTTGACATAAAAACAGTTGTTAGTCCAAATCAATATTTTTTTGCATAAAACTCTTGTATGTTTTCCCATTTGATACCTGCCCATTTACTAAATTGAAAAAACTAAAAAGCTTTTGTGTTGATAGGTATTGCTCCAGTCAGTTGTAAAAAGTAGAGTTTGGGATTGCTATTTGCTCTGAAACATAATATATTTGACTATTGATTCTTTCTATAATTAAATGGTTTTACAATTACAAATAAATCGTATTTTACTAATAGCTGGTAGTGGAAGTGGCTAATAAATAGTTTCTTGTTGGTTTCTGATCCATAACAGGATCTTTACCCAGTAGGAATAACTTGCAACATTATTTTATAACAATATAAGACAATTAACTGGCAAAATTTAACATGGAGCTCGATCAGTGGCGGATTTTCAACTTCAGTGAAGGGGGGTCTTGATACGGTCAGAGGGTGGGAGGGGAGGGGGTGCGGGGGAGGGGTGGGGTGCGGGCACCCCTCCCCCGCAAGAGCCCCGCGCTAGCGGAAAAAATTGAAAATATGAGTTCTGAGATGCCTGGAAACGCGTTCTGAAGTCAAGGATGTAAATGTAAGTTGATGATGAATATATGATAGAAATATAAAATATTAATTATTGAGTTAGCAAAACAAACCACCTACACCAAACCACGTAATATAACATTTGAATGTTCTGGATGCCACAGTAGTACATAACTGTGATGTTAGGTTATGAAAAAAAGAAAAATACATTAGACCCATTGGTTCCAGTGGTCGCAACTAGGTTTAAGGGAATAGATAGAGTGGTTGGTTGTGTAGATGCAAAGTAAGATAAAAAGGCATTTATCAGTTCAAAAAGTTAATTGCAGTGACTAACACAGCATAAATATGGGATGGCGTATAAAAAGTTACCATGTCAAACAAAATGTAAGGACAGTATTATGAAAACAGTGTAAACTCTAAGCTACCTCAAAGTCAAGCTTTTACTCAATGTAAAAGTGAATGTAAAGTCATCAAGTTTTGAGTCATTATTCAAATTTCACAAGTTTTCAGGGAGTTCAGCAGTTTTCAGCAGTAGCGACTTTTAATTAGTAAGCAGGTAGGTCGCTAACAAATCAGGTGACATGGCAGGTATGCCACAGTCGTTTGTGTGTATATAAATCAAAGTTGAATTGGAAGAATTTAATAGTCTTATGGCTTCTTTTGGGAAAAAAACCGACATATTTTTAAGAGAGGTTATTAATTAATTAATTATTATCAATATGATATTGCTAATTGTTAAATAATAACAGTAATTCACAGTAATAATAAATTAACAATAATGATTTAGATTTAATAATATATAAATAATAACTAAATATAAGAAGGTTAATAATAATAACACAAGAAGTAGTTACCAAGTTGATGTTATTTTTATTACTATTAGAAAAATGTTAAAACATCAACAACTTCGTTACATCCTCTTGTTTTATTACCACTCTTATACAGGTTATCTCACCTAGGTTTGAGCACTCTATAGCAGATGCACTACTGTAACTATCACCACTAATAATAGATAATAAATACTAAATTAAATAATAACATACATTAAATTTAATTATTATCATAATAATAAATAATAATCATATTAATGTAATGGCGTATTATTTATTATAATAACAATAAATGAATAATAAACTAATAATTATTGTAAAAAAAAATATCATAATAATAATAAATTATTTAATTTTAATAATACTACTGAGCAGTTAGTAGTCCTAGTAGACTACTAGGACTACTAACTAAGTAGTAGCCTAGTAGTTAGCAGTAGTTAGTAGTAGTTAGTAGCAGCATCAGCAGTAGCAGCAGCAGTAGCAGCAGCAGCAGTAGTAGTAGTAGTACTAGTATGACCAGCATACAAAGTTTGTTTTTATTTCTGCTACTAAGTGACTATTGACAATTTATTTCATATCATCATATTACAACAATTATAACAATATTATACTAATTAAGAATAGTTAATTAGGCAGTATATTTTCAAGGTCTCTGCAAGAAAATAATAATAGTAGTGTCATTGCCCAAATTTACGTTGCTGCTCACTAGTTGTTTTGATCAAATAGCATTAGGGCCTGTGCTCCAAAGAATGGCCAGTGATGGCTGGTCCTATCAATTGTTTCATAACAAAAATTACCAGTACACAGGTTAATAAGTCTCTTCTCTAGGAGGTTAGAAATGTGTTTGCTTCTAGAAAACATTACAGTAGCACATAACTCCAACTGAAAAAACTTCTAAAAAAAATTTTTTTCTTTAGCCTGAAGGGGGGTCGCACGACCCCAGCGACAATAGGAAAATCCGCCACTGTCGATAGAAAATGTGCTAGCTAGCCTTTCTGTGGTTGCCATGAAGTTTGGTAGGGAGACAAAAGGAAAGTGAGAGATGAAGAAGATAGAGCAGGGCATGAGTTGAATATTTTGAGCAAGGCAGAAGTAAGAATTAGATTGTGTAGAAAAGTGTGAAGTTGGGAAGCGCATTGTGGAAATAGAGTGGTTGAGGGTACTTGAATACAAATTGTAATGCTGCTAATGAAATATGTAAGATAGTTTATTTGTACTTAGTAAACCACAGCAAACTTTTTGGTTTCCTTACAGCTGAGAGTGAAACCTGCTAGCCAGACTATTGACTTGGCTCAACCAGCTTGCACAGGAACTGGCAGTGGATTTCCATTGATGCCTACAACAAGTTTTTCGACTGTCAGCAAATACTGCTCACCTCCCCCAGCGGTAGAATACGAACTGTCCACCGAGGATATGAAGAAAGCAATTGATACTACTAAAGGCAACAGATGTTTTCAACAGGTAAAATTAGTGTACAATTAATGTCTAGTTTTTCTCCACACACACTTATTGGATTAACTCGAAAACGTGAGCATGATAAATTGAATGTGTATTTGCTTATCATATATATCATTTATGCAATGAATGTGCTGTTGGCATAAAACCATTTGATTACTAGCATCACCAAAGTTATGAGTGTGTACCACTTGGTTACTTTGTTTTGATGAATTCTAACTTGCGTTTATAAATTTATTATCCCAAGTTGTCTCTTTCTTTCTCATCAGCCCTCTTTGCAAACCCGAGTAAATCATACTGTCTTTATCAACCACAACCTAGACTTAGGTCTGAGTAATTTGGTTAATGCACTTAGATCCTGGGCTATGCTGTGTTTCTGTAAAGCCTCAGATTTGAACCTCAGTTTGGTATATGTTGTTCTCCCATCCTTTTGAAGCTAACTATATACCCTCCAACTGAGCACAAACAACCTTTCCCAGCTGCAAGACATTGTTTATAGTGCAAATTTGATCAATAATTGGTGAAAACTTCGTTGCTCAACGGAGAATAATAAATTATATAAATTTTGGAAGAGAAGCCATTGGTAAAACCTGGACTGACTTCTAATAACTAAGTAAAGTTTATGTAAGCAGCCATTAAGATATTCCACTTTCATCAGTTTAATAGCAAGAAAATCCAAAGTTATTTAACCTAACAGCGATTATAATCTAGATACCTCTAGACAGTGCTATCTTTATACAAGCCAACGCATTCCCTTATTCAAAGAATTAACTTGGTAGATCTTGTGAATTTAAGCATTATTATTTTATAAAGATAATTTATGTCACTTAGAAAGAATTTTTGAGCTATCAGAGCTTTGAAATTGCTACTAATATTTTTGCCATATATATTTATGGAAACTTTTATCCAATTCAACACTTTCTCGATTTACCATTTATCTGTTAAGGTGCGATACAGCTGTGGAGGAGCAGAGAGAACAGCCTTAGCAACCAAGTACAATGACGAACCAAGTGCATTCCTTTATGGTACAAATGCTTTTCCTGTACAGGGAACTGATATTCACTTATCACATTACGCCTACACTGGTGCATATGCTGATTGCGCTATAGGGATTGATGCTGCATCTGATTCATCAGTTTGTAAAGAAGGGTGAGTTGCTCAAATGTTTTACCATTAATGAAAAAAATTATTGTGAAATTGATTAACTTGCATTTAAATTTTAAACTTTCTCCATCCAACCGCAAGTGGCTATCAGTCGTTGTATGAAATATAACGAATTTGAAGAAACTCATGAAAAGTTTCTCCTGGTAGCTGCCACAATGTCAAGCATATCCTATAATGACATGTTCCTAAAATAACCTGAAACTATTTTGAAGGACAAGGTCATCAAATGTGCCTGCAAAAGGAGAGACTTGTAGTTCTGGTCATTTTTTATGATTATTCTTTGTTATAATTATCACAATTACAACTATTTTTTATAGTTACCGGGATGCATTAACTCCATAATACCAATCTACAAACCAGCATTCCATACCTGGTGCACATAGAAAGGCTCCTAATGGGTTCTTCTCGCACCTGGTGCACCAAAAAAGGCACTTTGGGAACTAGGAAAACCTAACTGTCCCATTTAACTCTTCGGAGATCTGTTGTTGTTGTTGTAGTGGGTTTTACCAGTCACCATAAGTGACCACTACCATCTAAGGCCCCGCTGATAGCCTGCCTCATGTAAGCAATTAACAAATTCGATATTAATACATACATACATGCTCATACAAGCAATAGAATCATTATTTCACTGTACCAGCACAGGCTAATTACTATCCTGGCCCTGGGTAGCTATCCCAGGCCGGCAACAAGATGGCTGACATAACCTGCGGAAGGAAATATAACACGAGAGCCTCTAGCACCCAAATTCTGATAACTTTCACAATGTCAAGCAGATCATGTATTGACACGTCCCTAAATGAACTTGGAACTATTTGGAAGGACATGGGCATCAAATCTTCTAGCGAAAAGAGATAATTATATTATTTATCAATGTTTATAACTAATATTTATTATAGTTAACATCAATACAACTAGTTTTTGTAGTTTTTATTATTACAATGATTATTTTAATCATGATTGTAGTGCTTATGATTGATATTTTAATCATTCATGGTAACTATTGTAATTCTCATTTATTAACTAATTATAATAGTTATGATGATTACTTATAATTGTTTTTAACATATTAGTATGATTGCATTCTTTTTCCCCCACAGACAATGGAGAAATAATTTACACATCAAAGTTGATGTGAGAATCATTGGGGGGTTGACAAGGCTTTATCGCGTCATCTGTAACTTTACACATATATAAATTATTGTTGGTGTCATATCGTATTTATTGACTAATGCACAATTGATTGTATATAACCGCTGACTGTGTAATGGCTATTCAATAACTATCCCTATAGCTTCATTGATGTGATAAAACATTTTTCTAAGTGTAACTTGCTATAGGCTTGTGAACTCTGTGGTTGTCCAATTATACCAATTGCATTGTAATAGGCTGTTTATTCTGGTTGAAACGCCATAACTCCGTATTTGTCTATTGTTTTATAAAAAAACTTTTGAGCATTTACGGTAGGATGTGAATCAGCAGTCTCTATACGGGAAAGACAATCCCAGACACAACCCCATTGGTGGGACACTAGTTGCTACCAGCATTACTGTGCCAGCAAACGGGAGTTTGATTGAAAATTGTGTTCTTGGTGGATAAGAAGTTGACAGCAAAAGTCCCCTACTCTATGTTTGCCACTAACTACAGACCATAGACCTATAACCCCCCTAGACCACGTACTTTACGCCATGTTGAGCGGCACCCATGGATGCGTGGCCGCCATGATTGTTGTGAAGAGTCACTTACTCGACGCTATACGGTACCGTATTAGCCTGCTATATAAGTATATAGTGACACGAGCATCATGCACAAATGAAATACAACGCCTACTATTGAATCTACATTATTATAACTGTTAGATTAGAGTCTCTGGGTGTAGCCATAGCATTTATTGTAGTTAGTGGCCATAATAATATTGACAATATCATTCTTTACTCTTCACCCAGGCCTATTATTCAATTATGCAACAAAAACAGTTTCTTAATGCTTGAGAAAATGCAGAGCAAGTTTCTGAGGAGTTATCTACTACTTTGAAGCCAATGAATATATATATGGCAATGAGAGTACCAGCCAGTCACTTCAAAAACCTGCTGCCTTTGCAATCATGCCATAAAAAGTAGCTGAACTATTCATTCAAGTGCATGTCTAGCATATTCCAAGCCAACAACTACTGATGCATTTAAGTTTCCGAACAAACAATCAATATATTTGCAATCCAATTGTGATGTATTTTTTTCATGGGCAGGCTAATACATAAATCTTCAGCAGTGGTGAGCAGTCAAGGTTATTTTGTTCAAGTGCAGCCACTGTACTTATAAAGCAAAACCGATCGCCTGCGACAGTGAGAATAACAGAGCCACAATACAGAAATGGTTGGTGTAATTACAGGAGCGGTACACTTCGGGAAGACAAAAAATGTCTGTATTTGAGACTAAAACGGAAAAACATATATACTACGTAATAAAAGTAGAGATGCTATATGATACAATTTGAAAATACTATATTCTATATTATATCTATGCCGATCCCGAGAAACATGTTAAATGAATGTCTGTAGGGCAACAACCGCCCTCATCTCCAGTGAGCTGAAGCAGCCAGGGCTCCCAATCCAAGCAAAAGTATAACGGTGTCCCACCTGGACACGCCGGCACATACCGTGCACTTCCAACCACCTGAAAGATCATATGAACAGGTGAGACATCATACGCAAAGAAATGATGACAAGAAAGTATTGAGAAGACAGTCAAATGAGAGTCGACTATAATAGCCTGATATTTTGTGTAAAAACAAATAAAAATCTAAAAGAAAATCAACCTGTAGGTGCGTAAATCGTTCAACTGCAGGAAGTGGCAATTAAAAGTGTGAGACTAAAAATGATCTGGTTTGTACATTTGGACAATTCATAGATTTCTATGTATCTGTTGTTTTATGTTTACCTCTGAGCCCTAGGTCAAGATGACTCGAAGTTCATACAGTAGTTGTCTCATTGTCTCAAACATCAGCTCTTTCAGTTGACTCCTACACAGCAGTCTCACCACGGTGTACTGAGAAATTGTTCCAGCTCCTAAAATAGACATATACCATTGAATATAAATAATGCTAGAGCATCAACTGTAAAAAGCACAACAATGAGGAAAAGACCAGTGGCCTGGAACACATTTATCTGCAGCTTAGCTATCTAAAGCAAATAACCCATAACCAAAGGCTAGTTTAGGAGAATACATAAAAACATGGTTTCATCAGACATTGAAGGTGTATAAACACTAGCCATGATGATGATATAATTTTTTTCGATGTTATCATTATTATAATTGTTGGCCTGGGGTGAGATTGGAATGCATGCTACTACCAATAAATTTATGCATCTGCTAAATCATTGGATGTTACAACAACAACAATTATCATAAATACAACAAGTATTATTTTTCATCGATATAATAATTGAACAACATTAATTATTGCTATATTGTTATCAATCCACAACAAACAAAAGTTCATATATAATATTATTATTATTACATAATAATTATATATATATTATTGTTATTAATTAATTATCATAAATAATAATATTATTAGTATGGTGATGATGGTATTTTTATTACTGGATTATTATTATAATAATCATTACTTACTAATTAATATAATAATAATATCATTATTATCAATAAAAAAATGTTGTTAAAAATAATAAAACCACTACTACTTAGTTAGTAGTGGTTATTTATATATATATATATGTATATGTGATCATCATCATCATGATCACATATACATATATATAAATAATAACAGTGTAATAAATAATAATAATTATTATTATAATAAATAATAGCAACAATTAATAATACAAAATTAAAATAATATTATTTTTATTATTATAATTATTATTATTAATTATTATTATTTATTTATTTATTATGAATGAATGATGATCATTATTATAATAATAATAATAATAATGAGCATCATTCATTCATAATAAATAATGATCATAATAATTAATACTAATCATTAATTAATTAATTATTATTTATTTATTATTATTATTATTATTATATGAATGATGATCATCATCAATCAATCAATCATGATTGATATCATCATCATCGTCATCATTGAAGAGTTACCACGTTACTTGTCAACTAACCATCTTCATGTCACTATATAGATCCTGGTGATAAAGGTGATCTTTAGTCATCATCTTGAAAACTAGAAGTAATGCAACATAACCGTGAGTAAAACTAAAGTACCATGATCGATGAGTGACACTTCTGGGAAACAGAAATCGTGTTTCCAACGAGCATCACCACTACAAACATGGCGCCCGGGCATCCGCTGTTGCACCAACGATTATCATTGGCCGAGTACGCAGTAATTGGTCTAGGGGGGGTTATAGGTCTATGCTACAGACTATTAACGACAGTAGGTGAAGTGTTTCTAGGCTGATTCCAGCAAACTTTTCCACAATGTGTAGCTATGTGGTTAGTGATATTGGTCTAAAGAAAGCTTTTAAACCAAATGTGAAGTACAAACAGCTCTACAATAAATAAAACACAAAAAATATTTCAAAGGCTTACAATTTATGGAATTATTGTTTTAGGAGCTTGTGTACATCTGATGGTATAGCCCTAGCATTCAGTGACCTTATAACTAGTAACGATATCTCAGTTGGAAACTACAAGTTTGTGGAAGGAGTTGGTATTACTCAACATGGTTCTGCTACGGAAATTCCAGCAGGGGTAAAAATTATAGTGGAGGATGTTTTATGTTCTCCTCCATTTTAACCTGCATTTGTTTAAGCAAGCTCTGATATAAGTGCAAAGAAAATTCTTGAATTGAACATTCTCATAATTAGAACTGTGTATTTGATGAATGTGTAAAATGTTTATTGAAGAAAATAAAAATGTTTCCTCATAGACTACATGCATGGAGTAGGAACTAGGTGCAGCTGTTGGAAAACCATTACTAATTCAAAAAAGATGTTCTGTGGCAGTTAATTAATAAGTTTTTTGAAGTCAGGCAAAGCGCTATTGAAAGCTTTCTGTTTAGCCAAACCCCAGGAATGCTTAACTTTTTGATGCAGGATAAATTACAGCTTTTTTCCCATCATAGTACCCAGCTGTGCAGAAAAGAACTCTTTATGATTTTAGTAGAGTGTCCTGACATAATGCGACTGATGAACATCAAAGTACCAGCGACTCTCCAATCATGGCTAGCTTCAGGTCAAAAATGAAAAGCTTATGTTTTTGCTAATAACTTAAAGTCAATGATGTAGAGGGTTGGAAAATGGTCTAGATATATCACCAAATATTTTCACATGAAAAGGACTTTTCAGTTCATTGCCATGCTAATTTAGCTTTATAAAGATTATTTTAGCTTAAAGTCTGAAGTAACTGAGAATAAACTTGAAGGTTTTTTCATGAACACGGGATTACTAGACACTTTTGGCTAAGTTAAAAAAAAAGGTTGTGCTAGTTTTCAATCACCCATAAAACTGGGAACAGTTTTTGTTAACACAAATCTGGCAAAATATTTAGCTATGCAAATAAACTCCTTGAATTGTCTTTTCTTACAACCAACATATTGTAGTGGATTTTGCCAGTCACCATAAGTGACCACTACTTTATAAGGTCCCCCTGATGGTTGCTACCAGCAGGCGTGCCTCTTAAATAAATAATAAAACAAGTGCGGTTTATATTATGGTCATTCTATCAATTTAAATAGACAATAAAGGCATATCAAACTATACCGGCACATGGAATTGACTACCCCAGCCCTGGACAGCCATTCAGGGCTGGCAGTAAGGTGGCTGCTGTAGCCTGAAGAAAGAAATATAGCCTAAGGACCCTTAGGACCCATATCCAGGTGATTTCCATCCCCAGAAGTGAGAAAATTAGGATCAAAGGCCGTAGAAGACCAAGAACTTTGGAGAGAGGAATGCCAAGCTATGACTGGCTGGAATGTCCATAGCCTTGGTCCCTTACTTCTGGGCACCAGTTTCCTTTAACTTATTTACTTATCTATTATTGGCTAGTATTTTTATATGTATTGTCTTTGGTTAATCCCGGTATTTCTGTTGTGTGATTGGAGTGTTTGGAAAACCAGGTCAAACACTTCATGTCACTTCCTGTAACTCTGCCTATTAAAGGCAGAGCTTTTGTTTACTTCATTCCGTTGCATTACAGTACAGCATTACGACTGGTTACTATTGTATGCCACCTTTTATTCTTACCAGATTAGATGTTTATACTACTCAAAAGCACTGAGTGTATGCCTGATGACTCTTTACAGTTGTTAAAGTTGAGTGTTCTCCTTTACAGCTAGTTACAAATACCATTCCAGCACAAGGTCACCTCTGGGGAAAAGTTGACTGTTTCTTTATGCCGGCAGACAGCAGTTTAACCGGAGATAACATTAGTGGTGATGTAACAGGACATTAAAAATCTGCTACAATTTGTTGGAAAGCCTAAAAGCATGAAAATATAGAATATATAAAAAATATATTGGATAGCAAATAACAAATTCTACTATAGCATTACAAAAAGGTTAGATTTGGTATCCTTAATACGCATTGATGCTATGGCACACCTATATTACATGTCATAAACAAAATCAATCAATATTAATTAAAAGTTAAGTTTTTCTTTAATTGTCTTGCATCTAAGTGTAGCAGATTTTAGTGGAAACTGCGGTTTGCCAGGAAAAAAAAGACAGTCAGCCTCTCAAGGCCTAACAATGAGCAGCCAACCTCTCCCCAGAGGTGACCCTGTGCCGGGATGGCACTTGCAATTAGTGTAGAGAAGAACACTCGACTTTAACAACTGTAAAGAGTCCTCAGCTCAGACATACACTCAGCGCTTTTGAATAGAACAAGCATTTATTCTAATCCAAAACAAAAGGTGGCATACAATAGTAACCAGTCGTAATGGTGTGCTGTAATGCAATGAACTGAACAAAAGCTCTGCCTTTTATAGGCAGAATTACAGGAAGTGACAGGAATTGTTTCATCTAATTTTTCAAACACTCCAATTGCGCATAAGAATTGCAGGAGTTGACCAATAACAATATGTATAGAAATACCAGCCAATAATAAAAAAGATAAATGTGTTAAAGAAAACTGGTGCCAAGAAGTGAAGGGTGGAGTCTATGGGAATTTCAGCCAGTCATAAGATGGCATTCCTCTCTCTAACAGTTCTTAGTCTATTAAAGCCTTTGATCTTGGTTTCTTCACTTTTGAGGATGGTAATCACCTAGATATAGGCCCTAGAGGTCCTTAACCTAATTTATTTTTTTCAAGCTATGGCAGCCATTTTGTTGCTGGCCCGGAATAGCTACCAAGGGCCTGGGTTGTAATTGCCCTGTGCCGGTATAGCTAAATAATGTTTCTATTGCTGGTGTGAACAAATAGGTTACTTACAATTAATACCGCACTTGTTAATTGCTTATCGGAGGCTTCCCTAAAACCTGTAGGCTATCCGGGGGCTTCAGAAAGTAGTGGTCACTTATGGTGACTGGTGAGACCCACTACATATGAGTATTGCTTGCAGAATGATAATTTTCTGTTTTTATTGTTGTATCTGAAACAAAAATATTGATCGTGATAAAGTTGCCGCTCTTTTTGCTTTTTGTGCATTGCATAACTCCAGCATGTATTCATACATACTTTGTCCAAAAGTATTGTTTTCTGCTATCAGATTCATACAAAAAAATTGTGCAGAACTACAGTTTGAAGAAGTTTCTAGTTTTACTTGCAAATGCTAAAAAGTTTCCCCATTCATCACAATCAAGACTTTGTGCTACATTTTAGTACATTACGGTTTGTTTACCATAAAACACCACAACCCTCAAGTATTCTACCTCTCCCAAGAGGGGCGACTGCTGGTATGAAAGTGAGAATTTATGATGTTTTACTGCCAGGTCAGCAGGCAAACACAGAGCCCATATTAAAAATAAAACTACACAGTGTGTTGGCTTGTAAATGGCTTTTATTCACGTATAACCAGTTCAAGGGAGGCAATCCTCTAGAGCTGCGGCAAGTGCAGGCATGAGTGCAATGGGTATAGAAAACTCCAGCCTTTACATAGGTCAAATGACAGGAAGTCATGTACAGAACGCTTATAAAAATACATTGACAGGAAGTAAGCTGTCCAATACAAACATGAAAGTAAATAGCAAACAAATAACATTGTACATAAAAGGTTAAAGGTAAAAGGCGCCAAATGGCTAGAAGAGATAGTCATTTTTCCATTATCCAATTGAGAGTCTCCGAGGAGTCCTAAAGCTATACCTAGCCTGGTGTTGATGGTAACCTCATTCCAGGGAAAGGCACTTTTTATATTAGAGGTAGTGAAGAGCCTCAGGTTATTTTTGAGTTCCTCGACTAAGGTGATCATCTTTGCCGGCCAGGTATGGTGCCCATTGGCACAGCAGGTATCACTACCAGCCCTGCAGGGATCTCTACCAGCACAGCAGGCTGTAGTATCGATCCTTCACTGTAGCTAAAGGCTGCGGCAGCAATTAGGCTCTGCCAGTGCACACATGATTAGTACCTCTAAGGTAAGTATAGGTTTTTACAGGTACCATGTAACAAAAGCTACCACATACCTATCTCCATTAAAGAAGTACCCCGTATTTAACTGTAACATACTGAAAGCAAATGTGCTGAGAGGGGTGGGTGGGTACCTCTATACCCGGGTTAATACGTTTTGGCTATATATATGTTTACAAGAATAATCATATATTCAAGAGTATAATATATATATATGCGGTTTGGTGTCTCTTTTGAAAAGGATACCCGCATGACGACCTAGCTGCCATAACAAGCCATGTCTGGACCTTTAAAGTCTCTAACTACTCAGTAGCGAGTGTCTGGCTGATGAGTGCCAGCCTCAGATTTGCCAGCCAGGGATTGTGAAAAATCAGCTAGATAGAACAGATGACGAGTTGAGAGATCGATCAATAAGAAGATTTATCCTACAGTCTTATCTTGATTATGAGTTTACACAAAATGATACACTGGAAGGAATAGATGGGGTGGGCATATGAAAAGCCACTATGATAATTAAATGGTTAAAATAAAATATTAAGGCAGTTTCATTTATTGTCAGAAATAGTCAATATAAAACACAATGCTATATAGTTTTTAGGTTCTAAGCAGTAAACTCGATATAATAACTAAAGCCTACAATAAAGAGACAACTAGTCAAACTTTAATGGTCAATGTCAAGATTGCAATCATCTCCTATAATGAGCAGAGTCACACTCCGAATTTAATCTTCTAACTGATCCGGATGCACAAAAGATCTTGCGCTAAGTTTTCTCTCAGTTCAATGCGATTACATACTCTCATTTATAAATTATCCTAACTTAAGCGCAACTATAACACCAAAATCATAAAATAACTTACTATCAAATGTAAGTCATACAGTCCTTGACTTTTCCCAAGAATCTTCAGTTTCTCTCCATCAGTTAAGACTTGTTCTTTTTCAGCGTCACCGAAGTAAGACAAATAATCTTGCCGGGTTAGGTATTGTAATAGATTTGAGTTCTCTATTACTGACACAACGGATTCTCCTCCTTCTCTCTCTCCTCACACTTCAATGTCTATCCCAAACAGACGCTAACAACTGCACAGGGTCCTCGACCCAAACGTATTACTAGTGTTTCTATCAAACAAATATACTTTATTGCTACACAAATAAAAGGGTACTTACTACTATAACAACTGCCTGCTCAAGGCACAGCAGCTCTTTTTATAGACTAGAAAAGGACTGTTTTATTACCTTATAAGGCACGACAAATAACAAGATATAATACAAAGAGGGTACCAATCATAGCACACAATACAAAATACAATAACATGATAAACCAATTGAATTGAGAGCACATGGTATCTTGGGGCTGGGCTCTGATTCCCGCTCTTTTCTGTCAGTATAAACTTTCTATTCCTTATTAGGAAGTGTAACATCCTAGGATGTGCTCCTGGGAGAGGGAAGGCTCCGTCTCCATTCTACAAAGGCTATTCACTTCAGGGGGGTACAGGCTCTAGTAATCACTGTGGTTGGACCCAGGGTCGGGGTCCTGACCCGGGGTAGGCCCGGGGTAGATCTGGGGTAGCTACCATTCAGTTGTACAGGGGGATACCGGCCCGGGGTACCCGGTATAGACCCGGGGTACCCGGTATCCCTTTTTCAGGGGAATTTAAGCAGCTACGGGGGAGGGAGAGCTCTGGCAGGGTTGTAACTCGTTGCCAGAGGTACCAGGGGTGTAAGGGGGGGGGGGGGGTTAGAATAGGGGGGGTGGGGAGGGGTCTGTCACCGCTTATTCATCATGCAAATCTCCCACAGTATTATGTTTATTTGATTAAAATGATGGACTCATATAGTAGATTGTAGGTTTGAAGAAAGGCTTGATGAGGTGTGAGCAAAACGATATCGTAGGATTCCGCAAAGTTCCATGTTTCATTCATTTCATAGAACAAAGCAATTCCACACTTTTGAAACAGATTGGTTGTAGCCTTTTGAGACGGTATATAGAGATCTTTAATAAGAAGCTGTTTGTCCATCATTCATCTGTACTGAGCTATCAAACGTTTGCACATAGAGCTCCACGGCGGATCAGATTTTTTGACAAAACCCATGCATTTTCAAACGCTCATAAAAACAATCTCCTATCAAAAATCGTACAAGTGAGCCACCTTAAAGCATACTTTTAGCTGTTTCATTCCTTTCTTTTCTAGCACATTGTACAAATTGATCATTTTCTTCTTATTCTTATGACTGATGACCTTCGTCTGATTGAATACTTGGTTTTCCAGTGTTTGTCTCACCAAAATAAATTCAAGTTGACAGAGTCGTCAATTTCACTTTCTCCACCATCAACTCTACCACAGTTGGAACCTGGGTCTTCACTCATACTGCCATCTCATTCTACCAATAGTTGTAAATAACTTTGAATGAATCTTTTCCGCTATGAAGCTCAACATCAAACGCTCCCATAACTGTTTGAACAGGTGAATCACAAACTCCATTTCATGTTGGATAGTGCAACATCGGGGCACACTAGCAGTGTATCGCAAGGAAGAGCTCTTTTGAGTGAGGCACTTAAATTGTTGACATTGGCTTTATGAAATGGTATTTTGGCTACCCAACAAGTCACTTCTTCACCATCCATTAACTTTTTTCTTTTTGTTAGATGAGACATTTTTTTATTTACAGAGATAATGAGTCGATCTTGAATCGAATTGTTCCTTTTGTTTTTTGACTTGATTGTTTTGATAGCGGGTTAGGTGTTATGTTTATGTGATTAAAACGATGGACTCAATAGAGATCATAATAAAGTATATCATAATACAGTAAAAAGTGCAGGTAAAATGAATAATACTTGTAATAGAAAGTATGCAATAGTATGGTATGGTGCGTATAAAAATCTTTATTAATTTGTGTCATATTCCGCGAATTTGCAAAAAATATTGTTACATTTGGGATGAATGATAATAAAAAATTATTCCCAATTGTCAGGTAGATATTTTTTGACTCGGGCAAAATCATTTCTAAAAACATTTCTATATCGTTATAACGAAAAGTTCTATAGAGAGACGGTGTAGTTGTAATTGATATCGAATTGTTATTCTATACGGTGCATTGTTTCTAAAACAGCCAATCATTAGCTGTCTCTGGAGTTATGATGTTTGACATTGGAGTAGAAGTGGTAGTTATGTGAAGTGTGTTATTTGTTGTCTCCGTGGTTGGGATTGGAGTTGTTGTTGTTGGAGTTATAGTTAGAAGAATTTTATATCTTTAGAGATATTCCATGGTTTCTTTGGTTTTGCATACGTAATTGTACTCGCCAGATGTGGGAACACATTCTCCGTTGGTAGGGTGTACAATGCATGAAAAGCTGAAGAAGTTGACTTTCAATGAGCGATTCAAAATACGTGTTACTACTCAAATGTCCACATAGCCGAGAGTTTCTTCAGAGCAGTCATTTATAGTTGGAGAATAAACAAAGGAGAGTGATGCATCCGTAAATGGTGGTGGTTGTGTTGTTGTTGTCAGAGTTGTAGTTGCTGTTGTCGGAGTTGTTGATGTTGTTGTCATCGCCCGAGTAGTGATTCTTGTTTAGTCTGTATATGTTCGGATGTATCATGTTGGAATAAACCGTTAGCAGGCAACTGCAGTACCTAGACACTGTTTTTTTCCAACATTAACACTTCAAGGCACTTTTACGTTTAAACACGCAAATGAGAACGAACTTATTTTACTCATACTTCCATATTTGCGTACTGGTAATTACTATTTCTTTCTGGTAAAAACGGCGAATGGCACATTTAAGTTTCTGTATCGTACTTGTGTACGAAATAGATTTTGCAAGTCATCTACCTTTCCTAAATTAACAACAATATTGTTAAGTATTTTCTAAATCTAGTACTACAGGGTGTTTTGCTAAAGTAACCTTATTTCTAGAAGACACTTAGACACTTAACATGTGCTTCTAACAACTGAAGAAGAATGAAGGTATTAATACCAGGAATTGTGTTCTCTTCAGTGACAGTAGATCAATTTTGTATGGCCGGCCTATTTGAGAGTGGTTTTAATAGGATTATGGTGATCTGCATTATGGCAGAAAGTTGTTGAAACTACCAGGGAAAAGCAAACAGGTTTGGAGAGCAAGTTTGGATAGATGAAAGAGTTGTAGGCAAGGTGGGGCATTGTAAGGAAGTGTATTGGCTTTGGTTTAGCAGGCAATATTCAAATAATGGTATGGAACTAGTTTTTTTTATAGATTTATCTCCCCTCCTAGAACGCTAAATAATTGAGAGCGGCTGGTGACATTTGAGACACGTAAAAATGGCATACCACACTATATTCCTCCAAATGTTTCTCGTTTTTATGGCACTTATCTCTTTTGCAAAATTAGTCCTTTAACGAAGGATGTGCTAATCATAAAAGCAATTATAATAGATGATTTGCTTCATTCTGCAATGCCATTTTTACCTGTACTGTGTATTACATAAACTACATATAAAAATGAACCACTTTCTGTCACCAGCCTTTCATACTCTAATTCACCTGAGTTAGCGTTCTAGGAGGGAAGATAATTCTATGATTTTTTTAACCTTGATACTTTTGAGTAGTTGCACTAAATGTCTATTAGTTAATATCTATGTCAGCACTTGCTATGATTAGTGATGTTGTGATTAACAACAACAAAAAATCAGCAGTTGCTGAAAACTCAAATGTGAAACAGATAAATAGAAAGTATTCCTGCCACTTGTGATTGAATATGAACACAAGGTTTACCTGTATTTAGACCGGTTACTTAAGAACCCTGCACTTATGGCAAGATGGTTAGAAAATGTTAGGAAATGACTGATTAAAGGTGTGACTTCAGGGGTTACCGCTATAGAATGCAGAAGTGGGAGAAAGTGGCCGGGGTAACTGAGCTAAAGAGAAAGGCAATGGTATACCGTAGCATGTCTCTTCTTTGTTGTTTGCAACAGGTAAAGTGGCAAGTCTCACTCGAGATAATATAGATGTCTTCTCCCTTAATCCACTGCTATTTATTAGGATTAAAATGTGTAAGGGTTAGCCTTCAGTGAACTAGTAGAAGATTAGGAGTTTAGTTAGCTTTTAGCTGTTTATAGCTTCTAGCGATGCTAATTATCAAAAACATTATCTGGGTGTAATCCCACCGTAAACTCTACCAGTCAGATAGTTCAACCACTTCATGTGGTCATGACCTGGCTCAGGTCCATTAATCATCTTAGTTCCATCTCTTATACCATAAGTTGCTGATATAAAGATTTTGCGTAACACTGGAAGAAATAATATAACTAGTTTTGCAGCGACTAATTTGGTTTATTACAGGTTAGTTTAAGAATTTTATATCACAAACATTTATTGAACAAAAGTTAAAAATTAGCATAATCATCATACTTTATTTTGTGACATGTACTACAATTTTGCTTCACACTCATGTTTCTTCTAGTGGAGTACTTTCCCACACAGACTTTTGATATAAAAGTCATATAATGGTTAGACATCGCATTTATTCTCCATAGAGTGGAGTAGTTACAGCAGAATACTGGTAGCTGTTAGAAGGACATGGCTTCTCCAGGTATGTAATCTACATCATAATTCTTTGCTGTAGACTGTTTTAAATCTCAAATAAATGATAAGAATAAGACTACAGCTCATACTTTTACGTTTAGTAAATCTAATAGATATATTTTCTTAGTTTTATGGTTCAGCTAAAAACGAGTAATACAATCCATTCTTGTGATGGTTCATAAGAAAAGGCATGTTTTTTTTTTTACACATACTAATAAGTCGATAACCTGAAACTATTTTTGAAATTTCTCTAGTTATTTACACTGTATCTACGTCTTCAGAAATCGAAGTGGTGCATAAATCTTCATTGAATTCTTGACAGCTATTTATTTTTTTAAAAAGATTTAAAAAAATTATTATAATTTATGCACAGTGGTTTGTTTTGGTGAATATTCAAGCTAGCAGAGTGTTGTTAAGTCGCCTTTACACCAGATCAACTGCATCTCTGTCTCAGTTAATGGTCGCACACCCAGTTGTAAGTTGCCTTTACAATATTCCAACACGTACAATTGTTGAGTTTGCAGCTTTGGAGTTGCCCAACCACCAGCTGAATTGATGAGTCTTCTATTTACCTATAATATGAAATTTTGACTTATCTACAGATATCAATAATAATCATTAAAATTAAATAACAGTTTGCAGAAAATCTGATATTTCTTCATGTTCGCATCCAAAGTAAGAATTATAATTACCCCGAATGTGAATAATTTATTATTATGAAGCATATGGAGTTTGACAAAGTTGATAAAATAATAATAATACACAATAATCAATAATGCTGGTAATAATTAATTATTTGATAGTAGCCTTTCAATCTTATAACAAACATTCTTTACGTTATATCCAGGCTTGAATGAACAAAATATTAGAGCGCTGCTCCATAAAGCAACACAATCAGTTTAATTGTGTCACCTGGGTATAAAACTGCAGCAAATTGACGCTCGAACCTGACACGGCTGAGTTGCTGCACCTCAGCCTGGGACAACCCTGCGTCTCCACCAAATGTGGCACAAATTTCTTGCTACAAGACACATCGGTAAACTTCAAAAAAAAGTCGACTAGTGTAAACGCAGCTTTACTCATTCAATTTGGTTATAAGAATTTAATAATTGGTTCGCCAAAGTGCGTTTTTGCAGCAAATCTTTGTCCTCATAAAACATAAATGCTGTAATTAGAAAAAGGTTTGCCTAGTAAACGTTTCCATTAATGTTTAAGATTGTTGAAAATGTTAAGGTATCATCTTCAATTATGTCCCTTTTTAGTTATGTGTAACTTTATAACCGAAATCATAATAATTTTTTAAACTGTTTATTCTATCAAAGTTGTTACTGTAGATAAAAAAAAAACAGTATTTTCAGACTTATCACTGCCTGCTGGTCATGAAACCTCTTTCTTAATACTCAGCTGAGTTTTACGTACATTTATTACTAATTTATAGTTACCATCAGTTTCTTATACTAACAACCAAATAATTTGAGGGAAAATAACTGGTTTGGTTTGAAAAGCTTGTCATTTTTGAAAAATAATCTGGTTGTACCGAAGAACACTTAGAATTGTTTTCAACACTTTTTTTATCGATTCATTGTATTCAGTGGTTTTTGCTTCAGAAACTTGTTAATGTTAATGTGTAGTTTTATCTTTGTGATTTTTGATTGAGGATTTATGTTCTTAATTTCTATCGTATGAGATAGCTGTTAACTATAAGCAATATACTCTATTCCTTCCATTATTTGTAAACATTTTTGTCTTCGAATGATATTTATGCTGTCGAACAACAATTGATACATTGCAGTAGTTAAGTGGTTACCGCTTCAGTCAGAGTAAAGCATAAAAAAGAGATTATGTTGTTTTGATATGTTCTCAACTCATAACAAAACGCGCATGGTTGCAGAAAAAATACTAAATCGCTCTTAAATATAAATTACAATACTATAGTTGTCTGACTGTGAGAAGACAAAAATGATGCAAAAAAACTCTTGATAACATATTTTCTTGCTTGAACCTTAGTTTGAAAATTCCTCACAGCCTAACAACAGTTTTGGTTTGAATGGACTTCCATGTTTGCATAATCTCGGTCTGTAAAACACTTACCTGATTCTCTTAAAGTTGACTCGATATTTTTTCAATGTTGTTATGATTTTTATGCCAGCAAAGGAGAAATGGGGTGATACATGCAAGCTTTGTTCTTTTGTAGGAAAATTGATTGCTACTCTCTGTATGATAATTTGGATTTCAGGTAAGCCTCCAACTAGCTTTAAATAAGTTCGATAACTCTTCATCTGTTAATTTTTTTCCAATTTAACACATAGTTCAATCTAACATTTGCTGTTACTTGACAGTTTTATAGTACTTTTGGTTGGACAAGTGTACTTTCCCTCCTACAGTATATAAGTTTGTTTGGTTGTGAATAAAAAAAGTAGCTTTTTGCCACACATCCTATTGCTCTTCCCATTAGTCCCACGCTCTTGCTGCTACCAGGAAACAACCACAATATAAATGGTAATGACCCCACTAACAAGTCTATACGGTGCATTAAGAGGTAGCTACCATAGATTCTTAAGATTTTCCATAACTGCTTTATTGTAAACACTAACAACAAACCCAAGGTATACTTAACTTTTACTGATTCCTGAAAGTGTTACAGATTTCCTAAAAGTACTTTCAATTAATTAACCAAGTTTCTCCCAGTGACTCAGGTTTTGTATTCTCATTGCCTTGGAGCTAATAAAAGAAAGTAAATTTGAACTTGAATAATTCGTAAGCAGGAAGACATAAAATCATAGTAATGGCATCGCCACACCTATCAGTTTTTTCCACCTAACTTACTCAAGTTAACCTGAGCAAGTCATACACATCACAGTAAATAATCAACTTCCCACAAAGTTCGCCATTAGCGAGGTCTCAGACTAGTGGCTGACATCTATTACTTTTTAATTGCCTTCCACAATGCGTTTTGGGCTATTTCAACTAGACACTGTTCGAGAAGACTGAAAATTTATATCACGACCAGACCGAACAGCTTATCTCACCGGCATGCTCACTTCAGTCAGTTGAGCACTCTGGTGAGAGGTCATTTGGCTTTTACTTCTATAAATTAACAGAATGTAAGGAGTTAACAACCAAATAAAATCTTTATCAAACAGTAATAAAATTATCATATATACAGTGAACTCTGTCATGTTTCTAACAGGTGATTTTTTATGAATATTTGTATTGTTTCTATTACTACAGAGGTGAAAGCGCAGTGTCACATCAATGCACTACCAGTAGTTCCCAATGCTATCCATGATGGAACACCAAACTCTCTTGTAAATGATGGAACTGCAATTACCTACACCTGTACCTCAGGCTTTAGAATAGCCCCTGCTGCTGCAATTGGTTCTCCCATTGACACCACTAAAGTAGTCACATGTATGGGTGCCATGAACATGTTTACTCCAAATCCTGCATCTGACTTCACTTGCGTCTGTAAGTAAACTGCTGTAAACCACTGTGTCTGTTTTATCTGGGATGTCTTTTTGTTGTTTCAGCAGTTTTCTCTCTATCTACAGGTTTGTTAAGTACCAATGATTCACAACAAATATGCAGGCATTGCCAGACACAAAGCATTGTGTGAACCACTCTCGGTTCATTGGTAACTCTCCATTCATCGAACTACGCAACCATCAGATTCTCAACAACTCTTTATGTTCAATTCTACATCATAACATCTATACATCTTTTTTAAATGTATATCCATGTTCACATTTCATTTCATGGACTTTCACTGAATAGAAAACCTTATAGATGTCGTTTGACTCTGCAGAAGTGTCGGTGCATATTCAGTCGTTAATATTTCCACATTTCCAGACCCTTCTTTTATTTTCGTAATACATCAATTCTACTAACGAATGTTATAAATTTGTAGAAGTCCTAAGCAGGGAAGGGTCGTCTATAGGGATAAGCAATTCGAAAATTATTGTTACAGTCTCAGACTAATGTCATGGAAGAACTATGCATTTTTTACATGTGAATTTTCATGCAGATTTTAGAGACTACAGGCTATTCTTTTTTGATAAACTAGCTCACTTTTTGTAGCTCTAAATCCATTGAGCTGTAAGGATTACTATAGCAGAGATAACGGGGTTCGTTCTGGATGTTCTACGGTAACGCTAAACACTCCAGATGGTGAAGTTGGGCCTGTAGACTGCTGTGATGGCTTTAGAACAGTGGTGAGACTCCAATAATAGTAAACTTTGACAAACAAAAATACTGATTGAAAAGGTTATTTGCATGTATCTATACCATTTTAGTATATAAGTAGTACAAGTTAGTATCTACATTTCATAGGCTTATCACTTATCTCTGAACTGCTCTTAACTATCTCAGTATTCAACTGCTTAGGTCTTTAATATTCTGATGATGATCCCTAGATATTTATAGAAAGTTCAGGTTAATTCTTGAATAAAGATTTTAGAAAAAAAGTGTCTTTTACCTCTTAACAAAAGAAAAATTAGTCTGCCTCAATGTTCTTCACATGACACAACTGTTTACTTTTCCATCTGATATATGCTTTTTTTATTAAGATGAGAAGGGTAAAAACTTCTGTGTTGATAAGTATTGCGCCACTCGATTGCAACAGTAGAGTTTGGGATTGCTATTTGCTCTCAAACGTAATATGTCTGTCGATTGGCTCTTTTTTTAATTGTATGGGGACACAAATTACCAGAAAGAAAAATCATATTCTGCTGATAGCTGGTGGTTGTAGTGGCAAATGTATATTTTCTCCTTGTTTTTTTACCCATAGTATCATTTTTGCCCAGAAGACTAGTTTGCAATATTCATTTATAACGATATGAGACAACTAACTATCAAAATGTAACATGAAGCTTAATAGAAAATGTGCCGACCAGCCTCCCTCTAACTGCCGTGAAGTTCGGTGAGGGGACAGAAAAAAAATAAAAATAAAAATGTAGATCAAGAGTAGTAATATATGAGCAGATCTCCCTACCAAGTGTTTTTTTGTGGATCTGATCTTGGAGTGGGCAATGGGTTATGGCGTTGAATGAATTCGCCCAGTTTATATTGTATTTTATTTGAGGGGCATTTGAATGGCATTTGAGTGGCATTTAAGTGGCATTTGAGTTTTGATTATTTTTTTACTTGATTTGAACTTATATGACATATAGAGTTTGAATGTATGGCATTCAAGTTTTGATAATTTTTTTACATAACTATATACATACTTGAGAGAAAGAAAGAGATAGAGGAGAGAGAGGGAGGAGAGAGGGAGAGAGAGAGGAGAGAGAGATTTTTTAGTTTTCTATACATTCATGTATATATGGTTAATTATGTACGTATTTATGGGTATATTTATATCTACATAGAGAGAGGAGATATATCTACATTGAATAAATATTTTGATCAAAAATGAAACATTATATGATTATATACCTGATTACATAATAAGTAGGGAAAATCTTCCTATATAATATAGCTAGAGTCAGTAAATACTAAGTTATACAAAGCAATACAACTTGTAATGACAATCAATGCATTCATACATACATACATACATATGGTATCTTGAGAGAGAAAGAGAGAGAGGAGAGAGAAATCTTTTAGTTTTCTAGCAATTAATGTATATATGGTCAATTATGTGCATATTTATGGGTATATTTATATCTACATAGAGAGAGAGAAGAGAGGAGATATATCTAAATTGAGTTAATACATTGATTAAAAATGAATCATTATATGATTATATACATTTATTACATAATAAGTAAGGAAAATCTCCCCATATAATATAGCTAGAGTCAGTAAATACTAAGTAATATAAATCACTACAACTTGTAATAAATACAAAGTAGTAACAGTTAATGCATAGTTTGTTCCTTTACAATGATGTCTTTGATGTAGTGATGTTATATCTTAGGAAGGAAGACTTCTGTTCTATGTGCTTTTAATTTCGTAATGAACTAAAATAAAAAAGTTATGCATTAGTATAGAATGATTAAGCGAAAATGTAAAATAATTACATGAATTTGAATTATAGTTCTAGTTACATTGGATAGTTTACATTATTAGAAAAGGGAAATAACTCACCAAGTTACATTGTTCAACTTGTTCTTTCTTGAGCATTATTTTCACCAAGTGTTTTTGATTCTCTTTCATCTATCTAAAACAATTACCATGAAAATGTATATATTCAGCATTTTGTTGTAAAAAATACACTAATTACATCAAAAAAGTCCTTTTTTCACCTAGAAAATGTATATGTTCAGCATTTTTGTTGTAAAAAAATACACTATTTACACCAAAAAAGTCCTTTTTTTCCCTGAAAAATGTATATATTCAGCATTTTGTTGTAAAAAATACACTAATTTCACCAAAAAAGTCCTTTTTTCACTTGTAAAATGTATATATTCAGCATTTTGTTTAATTTATGGTAAAAATTAGTAAAACTCACCTATAGTGATATGATAGCCTTGAGTTATAGATTAGCTTCTTGAGCTCTTGTTCTGGACAGTTTTCTTTTTCAGCATCATCGAAGTAGAATCCATGTAGTTTGAGTCTTCATTGGTTTGGTATCATCTAAGCAGGAGAGAAAGTAATGTTGTGTAACATTGAGTCTTCATTGGTTTGCTATCATCTTATCTTCAAAATCCATGTTATTTGAGTCTTCATTGGTTTGCCATCATCTAAGTAGGTGGTAGATCTTGAAAGGAATTTTTGCTGTGTTGGAGAAGTATGCTGTCTTCAAAACTCATGTAGTTTGAGTCTTCATTGGTTTGGTATCATCTAAGTAGGTGGTAGATCTTGAAAGGAATTCTTGCTGTGTTGGAGAAGTATGCTGTCTTCAAAATTCATGTAGTTTGAGTCTTCATTGGTTTGATATGATCTAAGTAGGTGGTAGATCTTGAAAAGAACTCTTGTGAAAGGAATTTTTGCTGTGTTGGAGAAGTATGCTGTCTTCAAAACTCATGTAGTTTGAGTCTTCATTGGTTTGGTATCATCTAAGTAGGTGGTAGATCTTGAAAGGAATTCTTGCTGTGTTGGAGAAGTATGCTGTCTTCAAAATTCATGTAGTTTGAGTCTTCATTGGTTTGATATGATCTAAGTAGGTGGTAGATCTTGAAAGGAATTCTTGCTGTGTTGGAGAAGTGTGCTGTCTTCAAAATTGATGTAGTTTGAGTCTTCATTGGTTTGGCATCATCTAAGTAGGTGGTAGATCTTGAAAGGAATTCTTGCTGTGTTGGAGAAGTATGCTGTCTTCAAAACTCATGTAGTTTGAGTCTTCATTGGTTTGGTATCATCTAAGTAGGTGGTAGATCTTGAAAGGAATTCTTGCTGTGTTGGAGAAGTATGCTGTCTTCAAAATTCATGTAGTTTGAGTCTTCATTGGTTTTCAAAACTCATGTAGTTTGAGTCTTCATTGGTTTGGTATCATCTAAGTAGGTGGTAGATCTTGAAAGGAATTCTTGCTGTGTTGGAGAAGTATGCTGTCTTCAAAATTCATGTAGTTTGAGTCTTCATTGGTTTGATATGATCTAAGTAGGTGGTAGATCTTGAAAGGAATTCTTGCTGTGTTGGAGAAGTGTGCTGTCTTCAAAATTGATGTAGTTTGAGTCTTCATTGGTTTGGCATCATCTAAGTAGGTGGTAGATCTTAAAAGGAATTCTTGCTGTGTTGGAGAAGTATGCTGTCTTCAAAACTCATGTAGTTTGAGTCTTCATTGGTTTGGTATCATCTAAGTAGGTGGTAGATCTTGAAAGGAATTCTTGCTGTGTTGGAGAAGTATGCTGTCTTCAAAATTCATGTAGTTTGAGTCTTCATTGGTTTGATATGATCTAAGTAGGTGGTAGATCTTGAAAGGAATTCTTGCTGTGTTGGAGAAGTGTGCTGTCTTCAAAATTGATGTAGTTTGAGTCTTCATTGGTTTGGCATCATCTAAGTAGGTGGTAGATCTTGAAAGGAATTCTTGCTGTGTTGGAGAAGTATGCTGTCTTCAAAACTCATGTAGTTTGAGTCTTCATTGGTTTGGTATCATCTAAGTAGGTGGTAGATCTTGAAAGGAATTCTTGCTGTGTTGGAGAAGTATGCTGTCTTCAAAATTCATGTAGTTTGAGTCTTCATTGGTTTTCAAAACTCATGTAGTTTGAGTCTTCATTGGTTTGGTATCATCTAAGTAGGTGGTAGATCTTGAAAGGAATTCTTGCTGTGTTGGAGAAGTATGCTGTCTTCAAAATTCATGTAGTTTGAGTCTTCATTGGTTTGATATGATCTAAGTAGGTGGTAGATCTTGAAAGGAATTCTTGCTGTGTTGGAGAAGTATGCTGTCTTCAAAATTCATGTAGTTTGAGTCTTCATTGGTTTTCAAAACTCATGCAGTTTGAGTCTTCATTGGTTTGGTATCATCTAAGTAGGTGGTAGATCTTGAAAGGAATTCTTGCTGTGTTGGAGAAGTATGCTGTCTTCAAAATTCATGTAGTTTGAGTCTTCATTGGTTTGATATCATCTAAGTAGGTGGTAGATCTTGAAAGGAATTCTTGCTGTGTTGGAGAAGTGTGCTGTCTTCAAAATTGATGTAGTTTGAGTCTTCATTGGTTTGGCATCATCTAAGTAGGTGGTAGATCTTGAAAGGAATTCTTGCTGTGTTGGAGAAGTATGCTGTCTTCAAAATTCATGTAGTTTGAGTCTTCATTGGTTTTCAAAACTCATGTAGTTTGAGTCTTCATTGGTTTGGTATCATCTAAGTAGGTGGTAGATCTTGAAAGAAATTCTTGCTGTGTTGGAGAAGTGTGCTGTTGATAGATCTTAACCAGATGTTTTATAGTCTTTGCTACTGATGCATTTCGTCTCAAACAAGAGTCCAAAGTACACATTGTGTCTACAAAATACAAAAAATTGATTGTTACAATTGATTCATTTATTTTCATTGGCTTTATATACAGCGTTTTGTCTCAAACTAGCATAAAATTTAAAAATAAATAATTAGAGCTTTCTACTAGTGTTAAATAATTATTGATATTGATTAGTTTTTACCTTATCACCGCTTAGAGCCAGATGATTTAATTAACTAAAGACAAATAATTATTTTAGCATCTCTTACCTTGATGGTCTCCTAGTAGCTGTAGTAGATGATGCTTCTCCGCTTGCTGTTGAAGAACTGGATGCTTTTTGTGTGAAAACAGTGGCTCTTAAATAGCTAAGGTTGCACTGATAAAACCCTATGAATCAGCATTTTTTCCAATGCTTTCGCGGGAATATAAACTGTTTTTTCGCGTGAATAAAAAACAGTGTTTTCGCGGGAATAAATAATTTATTTTCACGCGAATGGAAACCGTTGCTTTCGCGGGAATACAAATTTTATTTTCACACAAATACAAACCAATGTTTTCGCGGGAATAAATAATTTATTTTCAGGCGAATACAAACCGTTGCTTTCGCGGGAATAAATATTTTATTTTCACACGAATGGAAACTGTTGCTTTCGCGGGAATAAACATTTTATTTTCAGGCGAATACAAACCATTGCTTTCGCGGGAATAAATAATTTATTTTCAGGCGAATACAAACCGTTGCTTTCGCGGGAATAAACATTTTATGTTCAGACGAATACAAACCGTTGCTTTCGCGGGAATAAACATTTTATTTTCAGGCAAATACAAACCGTTGCTTTCGCGGGAATAAATAATTTATTTTCAGGTGAATACAAACCGTTGCTTTCGCGGGAATAAATAATTTATTTTCACACGAATGGAAACCGTTGCTTTCGCGGGAATAAACATTCTATTTTCAGGCGAATACAAACCATTGCTTTCGCGGGAATAAATAATTTATTTTCAGGCGAATACAAACTGTTGCTTTCGCGGGAATAAACATTTTATGTTCAGACGAATACAAACCGTTGCTTTCGCGGGAATAAACATTTTATTTTCAGGCAAATACAAACCGTTGCTTTCGCGGGAATAAATAATTTATTTTCAGGCGAATACAAACCGTTGCTTTCGCGGGAATAAATAATTTATTTTCACACGAATGGAAACCGTTGCTTTCGCGGGAATAAACATTTTATTTTCAGGCGAATACAAACCGTTGCTTTCGCGGGAATAAATAATTTATTTTCAGGCGAATACAAACCGTTGCTTTCGCGGGAATAAACATTTTATTTTCAGGCAAATACAAACCGTTGCTTTCGCGGGAATAAATAATTTATTTTCAGGCGAATACAAACCGTTGCTTTCGCGGGAATAAATAATTTATTTTCACACGAATGGAAACCGTTGCTTTCGCGGGAATAAACATTTTATTTTCAGGCGAATACAAACCGTTGCTTTCGCGGGAATAAATAATTTATTTTCAGGCGAATACAAACCGTTGCTTTCGCGGGAATAAACATTTTATGTTCAGGCGATTACAAACCGTTGCTTTCGCGGAAATAAACATTTTATTTTCAGGCAAATACAAACCGTTGCTTTCGCGGGAATAAATAATTTATTTTCAGGCGAATACAAACCGTTGCTTTCGCGGGAATAAACATTTTATTTTCAGGCGAATACAAACCGTTGCTTTCGCGGGAATAAATAATTTATTTTCAGGCGAATACAAACCGTTGCTTTCGCGGGAATAAATAATTTATTTTCACACAAATGGAAACCGTTGCTTTCGCGGGAATAAACATTTTATTTTCAGGCGAATACAAACCGTTGCTTTCGCGGGAATAAATAATTTATTTTCACACGAATAGAAACCGTTGCTTTCGCGGGAATAAATAATTTATTTTCACGCGAATGGAAACCGTTGCTTTCGCGGGAATAAACAGTTTTTATTCCCGCGAAAGCATTGGAAAAAATGCTGATTCATAGGGTTTAATCAGTGCAACTTTAGCTATTTAAGAGCCACTGTTTTCACATAGAAAGCATCCAGTTCTTCAACAGCAAGCGGAGAAGCATCATCTACTACAGCTACTAGGAGAGCATCAAGGTAAGAAACGCTAAAATAATTATTTGTCTTTAGTTAATTAAATCATCTGGCTCTAAGTGGTGATAAGGTAAAAAACAATCAATAATAATTTAACACCAGTAGAAAGCTCTAATTATTTATTTTTAAAATAAATAATAAAAACTTGTGAAAATGAACTGGTAACATTACGTTGACTGAAATAATGCCTAAAACGTCTCGCATAAATTTTGGTCTGACCAAAAATGGACTGAAAACCTTTACCTTTAGAGCGAGTACAAAATTATCGTAACTTGCTATAGCGAATATTCTAAGAAATATTTGTTTTTTCCGTTGCTAACTTGACGTAAATATTTGTAACGGATGTCACATGATCTCAATCGGTTTTTGCCAACTGAATCACTTAGTTACTCGTAAACATTTGATACTCGCTTGATATTTTGGTTGATAACAGCAATGTCCCAGTTTGGTTTATCGTAAATATTTCAAAAACGGATATCGCGTGATTTCTGTTAGTTTTTTCTACTGAATCGCTTAGTTACTCGTAAACATTTGAAAATCGCTTGACTTTTTCGTTGATAAAACCTGTCGCAAGTATCTATTAACAAATATTACCGTGATTTCGATCAGTTTTCCTTACTAGATTACTTAGTTACTCATCAACATTTCATAATCGCTTTCATTAATAGTCGTTGCAAAGCAATGTTGTATTTGAAAAATATTACTACGATTCCAATCAATTTCCTTACTGAATTACTTAATTACTCGCAGGTATTTCATAATTTCTTTCACTAATATTTACAAAGTAATATTGTAAATATATAATGCAGTAGATGCTAAATTGACACAAATTTCATTTATATGATTCTAAAACTTAACTAATGTAGTTTTTTACCAGAAATAATAATAGTTTTTAAACAAAAATCAAAAATTAACGCTGATTACATGTATGGTAAACATAATAAGTGTAAATATATATAACTAAAAAAAATATTTATGCTCTAGATAGTTTCATACTCACACAAACTGTTTCTTCGCTACTTTATGTATATGTAGATAAAGTCAATGAAAATAAATGAATCAATTGTAACAATCAATTTTTTTGTATTTTGTAGACACAATGCCTACTTTGGACTTCTGTTTGAGACAAAACACAGTAGCAGCAAAGACTATAAAACATCTGGATAAGATCCAATTGAAGTAACTGCAGATAACTAAAGGAAAAACATGTGCTACAGCATACAGAGTGAACAAGGTGTGTGTAGATTATTACTCAGTCTCATTACACTACTATTACTAAGAGTTATTGTAGGTGTTGGATAAAGGATTGAGCAGTAATGTTAATAAATTCTAACCATTGTAAATAATACTTCAACTCAAATAAAATTAATGAAAATTGAATGGAATAAAAGAATATTTCACCAAATACCCCTGTTTTCTTTTGGATATATACAAATAGATGAATATCTAGCTTCATCTATTTTTTTCATTTGAGTGCAATTATTTCCCCTCCTCTGTCCTCTTTTCCTCTCTCCTTTCTCTCAAGATACCATATGAGTTCGAATTATGTAAAATACTATCAATACTTAAATGCCATACATTCATAATGTTTTCTATTGTAGTTATTTCCCAAATACTGTAAATTTTAACCATCTAGAGGTCTAATTTGACGATTTTCCAAGATATTTTATAGTATTCAATATACTTATTATGTAAATAACTAAAAGAAATATTTACGCTCAAGCCTCCTCTCTCTCCTCTCTCCTCTCTCCTCTACCAAATACTCCTCTCTCCTCTCTTGCAGTTATTTCCCAAATACTGTAAATTTTAACCATCTAGAGGGCTAATTTGGTGATTTTCCAACATATTTTATAGCATTCAATATAGTTATTATGTCATAAATGTATATTATTCAATCTAGATATAAATATATCCATAAATATGTACATAATTATCCATATATACATGGTTGTATAAAAAACTAAAAAATACACTACTATTACTAAGAATTGTTGTAGGTGTTGGATAAAGGATTGAGCAGCAATTTTAATAAATTCTAACCATTGTAAATAATACTTCAATTCAAATAAAATTAATGAAAATTGAATGGAATAAAAGAATACTTCACCAAATACCCTAGTTTTCTTGTGGATATATACAAATAGATGAATATCTAGCTTCATCTATTTTTTTCATTTGAGTGCAATTATTTCCCTCCTCTCTCCTCTTTTCCTGTCTCCTTTTTCTCAAGATACCATATGAGTTCAAATTATGTAAAAAACTAGTAATACTTAAATGCCATACATTCATAATGTTTTCTATTGTAGTTATTTCCCAAATACTGTAAATTTTAACCATCTAGAGGTCTAATTTGACAATTTTCCAAGATATTTATGCTCAAGCCCCCTCTCTCTCCTCTCTCCTCCCTCCTCTACCAAATACTCCTCTCTCCTCTCTTGCAGTTATTTCCCAAATACTGTAACTGTAGATTTTAACCATCTAGAGGTCTAATTTGCTGATTTTCCAACATATTTTATAGCATTTAATATACTTATTATGTAATAAATGTATATTATGCAATGTAAATGTAAATATATCCATAAATATGTACATAATTATCCATATATACATGAATGTATAGAAAACTAAAAAGTCTCTCTCCTCTCTCTCCTCTCTCTTCTCTCCTCTCTCTTCTCTCCTCTCTCTTCTCTCCTCTCTCATCTCTCCTCTCCCCTCTCCCCTCTCTCCCCTCTCTCTCAAGTAACCATATGAATTCGAATTATGTAAAAAAATTATCAAACTGTAAATTTTAACCATCTAGAGGTCTAATTTGACAATTTTCCAAGATATTTTATAGTATTCAATATACTTATTATGTAAATAACTAAAATTCAATGTAGATATATCTCCTCTCTCCTCTCTCCTCTCTCTATGTAGATATAAATATAGCCATAAATATGTACATAATTAACCATATATACATGAATGTATAGAAAACTAAAAAAATCTCTCTCCTCTCTCTCTCCTCTCTCTCTTTCTCTCAAGATACCATATGTATGTATGTATGCATTGATTGTCATTACAAGTTGTAGTGCTTTGTATTACTTAGTATTTACTGACTCTAGCTATATTATATAGGAAGATTTTCCCTACTTATTATGTAATCAATGTATATAATCATATTATTTCCCAAATACTGTAGATTTTAACCATCTAGAGGTCTAATTTGGTGATTTTCCAACATATTTTATAGCATTTAATATACTTATTATGTAATAAATGTATATTATGCAGTGTAAATGTAAATATAACCATAAATATGTACATAATTATCCATATATACATGAATGTAGAGAAAACTAAAAAGTCTCTCTCCTCTTTCTCCTCTCTCCTCTCTCTTCTCTCCTCTCTCATCTCTCCTCTCCCCTCTCCCCTCTCTCCTTTCTCTCTCTCAAGTAACCATTTGAATTTGAATTATGTAAAAAATTATCAAAACTTGAATGCTATATGAGTTAGAATTATGTATAGAATTATCAAAACTTAAATGCCATACATTCAAAATCTATATGCCATATAAGTTTAAGTTAAGTAAAAAAATAATCAAAACTCAAATGCCACTTAAATGCCACTTAAATGCCACTCAAATGCCCCTCAAATAAAATACAATATAAACTCGGCGAATTCATCCAACGCCGTAACCCATTGCATAACCCCAGATAATGACCCCACAAAAAAACACTTGGTAGGGAGATCTGCTCATATATTACTACTATCAAGGCATGGGTTAAACAGGGAGCAAGGCAGAGGTGAAAAGTAGATTGTGTAGAAAGTGAGTGAAGTGGAGAAGAGCATTGTGGAAATAGAGTGGTTGAGGGTACTTGAATACAACTTGTAATGCTGCTAATGAAATATGTAGGATAGTTTATTTGTACTTAGTAAACCACAGCAAACTTTTTGGTTTCCTTACAGTTGAGAGTGAAACCTGCTAGCCAGACTATTGACTTGGCTCAACCAGCTTGCACAGGAACTGGCAGTGGATTTTCATTGATGCCTTCAACAAACTTCTTGGGTGTCAGCAAGTACTGCTCACCTCCCCCAGCGATAGAATATGAATTGAGCACCGAGGATATGAAGAAAGCAATTGATACTACTACAGGCAGCATTTGTTTTCAAAAGGTAAATCAAGTGTACAACTCAAGTCAATTTTTCTTGATACACACAAGTCTTGGATTAACTCAAACATGTGAGCATAATAAATTGAATGTGTAATTACTTAACACGAATTTTATTCATGCAAAGACTGCGCTGTTGGTATAAAAACATTTAATTGCTAGCTTAAAAAAAGTTATCAGTGTCTACCACTTGGTCAGTTTGTATCAATGAATTCTCTCTTGAGTTTATAAATTTAGTATCTCAAGTTGTCTCCTTACGTTTATGGAAACTGAAATAAACCATTCTGTCTTTGTCAACTACAAACCTAGACTTAGGTCTGAGTAATTTAGTTAATGTATTTACATCCTAGGCTATGTTGTGCTTCTGTAAAGCCTCAGATTTGAACCTCAGTTTGGTATATGTTGTTCTCCCACTCCCTTTTGAAGCTAACTATATACCCTCCAACTGAGCACAAACAACTTTTCCAAGCTGCGACAGATTATCTGATCAGTAATTGGTGACAACTTCGTTGCTCAACAGAGACTAATGCATCACATAAAGTTTGGCAGAGATGCTATTGGTAAATTTGGAAAGACTTGTAATAACTAAATAAAGTTTATGTAAGCATGAGAGATCTGCTCCTACATTACTACTAGCAGCCACTAAGATATTCCACTAACAGTATTATACAAATTACAAGAAAATACAAAATTATTTAACCTAACAGTTATTGTCATCCTGATGCCTCTAGACATTGCTATCTTAATACAAGCCAACTCATTCCCTTATCCAAAAAAATAACTTGGTAGATCTTGTGAGTTTAAGCATTATTATTTTATAAAGACAATTTAAGTCACTTTGAATGAATTTTTGAGCTATCAGAGCTTCTACAATGCTATGAATACTTTGCCGTATATGTTTATGGAAGTGCTAATTAAATTCAACAGATTCTTGATCTACCACTTATCTGTTTAGGTGCAATACAGGTGTGACGGAGTAGAAAGAGCAGCGTTAGCGATCAAGTACAATGATGAACCAAGTGCATTCCTTTATGGCACAAATGCTTTTCCTGTACAGGGAACTGATATTCACTTATCACATTACGCCTACACTGGCGCCCCTGCTGATTGTGCTTCGACTGAGGTTGTGGGCAGTTCGGACAGTTGTAAGGACGGGTGAGTTGCTAAAATTATTTTACCATCAAGTACCAAAATCCTTATATTATTGAAAACAAACTTATTGTGAAATTAGTTACCTTGCATTTCAATTTTTGAGCTTCCAACATCCAATCCGAAGTGGCTAGCAGTCATTGTGTGAAACAAAATTACTTAGAACAGACTCATGAAAAGTGTTTCCTGATAGCTGCCGCAATTTCAATGTCTAAAAGACTTGAGACTATCTGAAAGGACCGGGGTGTCAAGTATATACCAGCCAAACGAGAGAATTGCATTTTCATCATTTTTTGTAGTTTTTATTAGTTGTAGTTACGTAGTGGGTTTCGGGGGCTGAAACCCACTAGCTAAGGTTGGTAGCAAGCTGCCATCAGTTGTTAGTTTAATCTGTTACAACAGCAGGTCGGTACAGTACTGAAAAGATGTGCAATAGAGCATCTCCAACGCTACAACCAGTAAGGAGCCCTCGGCTCAGACGCGTAACTCAGTGCTGTTGAGTAACTATGCACTTATTCATCCAGAATAAACGAGTAGTAAAGGGCGAATTACAACTGACTACTATAGCAAAAGTTCTGCTTTTTATAGGCGATTCACAGGAAGTGATCAAGCATTCTATCCAATCACATAACGAGATTACGCAAGGAACGAATGAATCCAGATATAAAAATAGATAACAAATGAGATAAGGTATATGAGGATAAAGGTAAATAGCGCCCTCTAGTGGTATCTGGAGTTATATGCTATTGCACCAATCACAGTCATATCTGCTTCCTGTCTTTAGTCCTCAGCCTTTCTAGTCACTGTACTCTGTATTTCCTTAAGTTTAGGGGTGGTTATCTCCGGTAGGTGGCTCTCGGCTTCCCTCAGGCTACTTTCTGGTCAATAGTCTACAGTGACTCACTTCCTGCCGGCCCAGTGAGGTCGGTGCCGCTCCTTACAGGGTTGGTCAATCCGGTATTGATGGCTATACTGAGGATGCCAGAATGTGTATAGAGCGTGTGCGCAGATGTTAGTGATATGAAAATCCACTACAGTTATCATGATTACAAATATTTTTAATCGTTATTGGGTTCCCTTGCAATTGGCGAATTAACTCGATACTATCAATGTACAAACCAATGTTCCATACCTGGTGCACATAAAAAAAACACGTAATGGGTTCTCTTGGTAGTTGGTTCACCAAGAAAGACACCTTGGGAACCAGGAGAACCCAATTGTCCCACTTAACACTTCGAATCTGCTGCTATTATCCTACTGTCATTTAGAATCAGAATATAGTCATGCGATAAATTAATATTTGTGTGTTGTTTCTCACAAACATCGGACAGTCCATTTATACATCAACGTTGATGTGAGAATCATTTGCGTGGGTAGCCACGGTTTTACCATGTCATCAGCTACATTACATTGGCGTCATATCGTGTTTATTAACTACTGTATAAATTATTGCATATAAACCCTGACTGCATTGTGGTTATATCAATCACATTGTTATAGCCTGTCTAATTTACTAGTTGAGAAACCAAAACTCTGTACTAGTCTGTGTTTTATGTAAAACTTTTGAGCACTTCCTGTTGAATGTACACCAGCGTCCACTATGCAAGGGCGATAGCCCTAGTCACAATCCCATTGGTGGGTCACTAGTTGCCACTGGCATTACTCCGCCAGCAAACAATTGTTTGGTTGATAACAGTGTTCTTTAGTTGATGAGAAGTTGGCAGCAAAAATCTACTACTGTTTGTTTGCCGCTAGCTACAGACTATTAACCGTAGCGATTGAAGTGTTTCTAGGAAAATTCCAGCAGAATTCACACAATAGATTACTATGTAGTTAATAATATTGGTCAGAACAAAGTTTTTAAAAAAATTGTGAAGCATAGAATAAAAAAAATAAACAAAAGATCATTTCAAAACATTAAAAATTATACATTTACCGTTTCAGGAGCTATTGCACATTAGATGGTACAGTCTCCTCATTTACCATTGACAGTATAACTAGAAATGATATCTAAGTTGGAAACTACAAGTTTGTGGAACAGATTGGTATAACTCAACATGGTTCGGCTACGGATATTCCTGCAGGTGTACAAGTTCAAGTAGAGAGTGTTTCATGTTTGCTTATTCCTACTTAGCTTGCATTTGTTTAAGCACCTTCTAACATGAATGCATAAACTTCTGAAACTGAACATTCTTGTAACTAAACATTTGTATTTGATGCATGTGTAAACTTGTTATTGAAGAAAATATAAAGGTTTCCTTACAGAATGCTTGCACAGAATATGAGTTTGGTGTTGGTTGGAGAAGCTTTACTATTTGAAAAAAAACTGTTCTGCTACCGGTAACAATTGACATGCTGGAAGTTCGATAAAGCATTATTGAAAAAGTATTATTTAGCTAAACCCTGGGTAATTGACAATAATTTTAAAGGTTTTTATCATTAACCTGAGATCACTAGATGCTATCGGGTACGTTACCGCGAAGGACTGTATTAATTTTCAAGCACTTTTAAACCTGGGCACAATTTATGTTAACACAAATCTAACAAAACATTTAGTTATGCAGAAAAATGAACTCACTCAGTTGTCTTTTCTTACAACAATTATATGTCGAAAACGCCGAAAACATGAACACTTAATATAGATAAAATAATATATAGTATAAAACATAAACATTACTGGCAAAGCATTACAGCCAGATAAAAATTTATTTTTTGGAAACCTTAATTAATATTGATGCTTAGGCATCATAAACAGCATCAATTATTATTGGTTAAAATGAAATTTCTGTTTAATGGCCTTGCATTAATGACCATTGATTGCAGAATGATGATTTTTTGTTTTTGCTGTATCTGAAACAAAAACATAAATTGTTAAAGAATGGCTGTTGTTTTGTTTTTGTGCGACGCACAAATCCAGAAAATAGTAACTCATAAACATTAAGAGAAGTTTTGTTTTCAATATCATATTCATGCAACAAACTTGTGCAGAGCCAGAGCGTGAAAGGTTCTCATTTTTACTCACCGCCACCAAAATTTTTTTCCCCATTCATTGCAATTGTGACTTTGTGCTATTTTGCAGCAATTTTTGGTGCATGAAACCATAAACAAGGAAGCACCACTAATCTTGTTTGTTCTACCTATTTCAAGAGAGGTCACCGCCGGTATTGACAGTGGCAATTTATAATATTTTAACGGCAGATCACTTGGCAAACACATAGCCCACGGCTAAGAAAAACTACACAGCGTGTCAGCTTGTAAATGGCTTTTATTCGCATAACATCAGTTCTAGGGAGCCAATCCTCTGGAGCAGTGGCAAGTGTGGGAATGAATGCGGAGTATTGAAAACTCCCGCCTTTATTTAGGTTAAATGACAGGAAGTCAATTACATAATGCTTATAACAATACACTGACAGGAAGTAAACTGTCCAATACAAACATGAGAATAAATAGCAAACAAATAACAATGCACATAAAGGTTAAAGGTAAAAGAAAGGGATAGTCATTTCTCCATTGGCCAATTGAGAGTCTCCAAGGAGTGCTAAAGCTATACCTAGCCTGGTGTCGATGATAACGTCAGTCCAGGGAAAGGCACTTCCTGTATTAGAAGTAGTGAAGATCCTCAGGTTATTTTTGAGTTCTTGTACTAAGGTGGTCATCTTTGCCAGCCGGTATGGTGCCCATCGGCACAGCAGATGTCACTACCAGCCCTGCAGAGATCGTTGCCAGCACAGCAAGCTGTAGTACCAATCCCTCACTGTAGCTAAAGGCTGCGGCAGCAATTAAGCTTCATCAGTGCACACATGGCTGGTACCTCTAAGGTAAGTATAGGTTTTTACAGGTACCATGTAACAAATTCTGCCACATACCTATTTCCATTATAGACGTACCCTGTCTTTGACTATAACATACTGAAAGCAAATATGAGGAAAGGGGTACCTCTGTACCCGGGTTAATATGTTTTGGCTATATATATGTTTACAAGAATAATCATATATTCAAGAGTATAATATATATATGCGATTTGGTGTCTCTTTTGAAAAGGATACCCGCTTGACGACCTAGCTGCCATAACAAGCCATGCCAGGACCTTTAAAGTCTCTAACTGCTCAGTAGCGAGTGTCTGGCCGATGAGTAACAGCCTCAGATTTGCCAGCCAGGGATTGTGAAAAATCAGCTAGATAGAACGGATGACGTGTTGAGAGATGGATTGATAAGAAGATTTATCCTACAGTCTTATCTTGACTGTGAGTTTACACAAGATGATACACTTGAAGGAATAGATGGGGAGGGCATACAAAAAACCACTATGATAAATAAATTGTTAAAATAAAAATATTAAGTGCAGTTTCATTTATTGTTAGAAATAGTCAATATAAAACACAATGCTATATAATTTTTAGGTTTTAAGCAGTAAACTCTATATTATAACTAAAGCCTACAATGGAGAGACAACTAGTCAAACTTTAATGGTCAATGTTAAGATTGCAATCATCTCCTATAATGAGCAGAGTTACACTTCGAATTTAATCTTCTAATTGATCCGGATGCACAAAAGATCTTGCGCTAAGTTTTCTCGCAGTTCAATGTTATTACATGCTCTCATTTATAAATTAGCCAAACTTAAACACAACTATAATACCAAAATCATAAAATAACTTATTATAAAAATTACGTAATACAATCCTTTCACTTTTCAATAATAGTCTTCAGTTTCTCTCAATCCGTGAAGACTTGTTCTTTTTTAGGGTCACCGAAGTAGTACAAATAATCTTGCCGGAATGACTCATATAGTAGATTGTAGGCTTGAAGAAAGGCTTGATTAAGTGTGAACAAAACGATATCGTAGGAATCTGCAAAGTTCTGCGTTTCATTCATTTCATTGAACAGAACAATTCCACACTTTTGAAATATAATGGTTGTAGCCATTTAAAAAGGTATATAGACATTTTCAATAAAAAGCTCTCCGTCCATCATGCATCTGTACTGAGCTATCAAACGTTTGCACATAGCGCTCCACTACGGATCCAATTTTTTTGACAAAACTCACATTTTCAAGCGCTCATAATAACAATCTCCCATAAAAAATCGTACAAGTGAGCTACCTTAATGTATACTTTTAGCTGTTTCATTCTTTTCTTTTCTAGCAAATTCTTGCGTATTCTTATTATTGATGACCTTTGTCCGATTAGATACTTTGTTTTCCGGTGTTTGTCTCTCCAAAATAAATTTAAGTAAATGGAGTCGTCTGTCTCACTTTGTTCACCAGTATCCCTACAGCAATTGAAACCTAGCTTTTCACTTGTACCATCATCTCATTCTGCCAATAGCTGTAGATAATTTTACATGAATCTTTTTTCTGCTATGAAGCTCGACATCAAACACTCCCATGATTGTTTGAACAGGTAAATCACAAACTTCTATTTCATGTTGGATGGTGCAACATCGGGGCGCACTAGCAGTGTGTAGCAAGGAAGAGCTCTTTGGAGTGGGGCACTCAAATTGTTGACGCCGGCTTTCTGAAATGGTATTTTGGCTACCCAACAAGCCATGTCTTCACCATCCATTACTATTTTCCTTTTGTGAGATGAGACATTATCCTTCCTTTATAGCGTGGTATGAGCCATTGAAACCTATCACTACAGTCCCAGTCACTGACACGTATTGCTCCAGATTCAAGTCATGAAAAAATATGTGTGTTGTACATTTCAAGTTTAATGTTGAATTTTGGAAACTATTGTGATCATGTGGTAGATTTTGATACAATCTACCTGTAGAAATCTTACTCTCATTGGAAGTTCCCACACACGTATTTACAACATGGGTTGAAACTCTTCTCCTCGCACCAAACATAGTGCAGCAAGCATGTAAACCTGCTGGGTCAGTAATGACCTCTACAGGGCCGGTAATGACTCCCGCAAGGCTAGTGATGATCCCTATAGTGCCAATAGACAATTCTACTGGGCAGTTGCAAAATCCACACCATAGACAAGAAACTTGAAAATTGCTGAGGATATTGACTAACTTGTCTCCAGGAGTTATCTACCCACAGCTATCATGAAGCATTGATTTGAGGCTAGATGGAGCTCGAGGACCCACAGGAGATCAATCGTAGCCAGCTGTTGGACACCAGCTTATCACTCCTCTTAGCCACTTGGCGATTCGTTCCTTTACATTTTACATAATCTTATATTATCGGTTGACTGTTTATATCTTTGATTGCATTGGTTGCACCTTGGTTTCTGTATAAATGAGTTGTTAAGACTACCATTAAGTCAAAATTTTCCTGTGCTTCAGCATATATTGCATTCAATCACTTGTTTAATGATATGTACATTTGCCACTTTCTAGGTGATTGTCTCCCCAAAGCCGAATCAATGCCACTAACTGCTATCACTAAACCATTGCTCTGTTTAGTGAGTCTAACCCGAGGGCTATGTGCATAACAATAAATGCTATCACTAAAGCATTGCTCTGTTTAGTGAATTTAACCCAAGGGCTATGTGCATAACAATAAACGCTATCACTAAAGCATTGCTCTGTTTAGTGAGTCTAACCCAAGGGCTATGTGCCTAACAAGAAATCCGGTAGTTAACTGACAAGTTGTCACTCTCTTTACTGGCACAGTTCTCCCTTTTGAAAGAAACAGAACACTTGTGGTTAGTGCTATCTCATGGTCTACTGAAGCGTTTTTGAGAAAAAACAAAATTATCATTTTGTAGCGGTGAAACCTTCCAGCTGTTAGGAGTACTTCAGCAGAAATGAAGGATTTGCTGCATTTACTGGTTGTGCCGCAGTAACACTAAACACTCCAGCTGGTGAAGCAAGTCCCGCTGACTGCTGTAAGGATATGTATTCGTCACTACCAATGACAAGGGTGAGACTTCAATAATAGTAAATCTGGAAAAACTATCATACAGCTGGAAAAAGGTGATCTGTTTGTCGATATATACACATGTAAAACACCAGTGTCCGTGTTTTCCGTGTTATACATTCCTGTTTCCACTGAAATGAAAAAGCTGAAAGTTGCTTCACAGATAGTTATTGTACCACTTGGCTGCAACATCGAAGCTCAGTTTTACTCATTTTCTCTGATCTTACCTCGCCTTGCTTTGTCTTTGGCCCTCCCTATTTGCCTTTCATCAGCCCTGCTCTTTCCCCTGACACTGTGTGATTCTCAACCTCTGCCAGGCTTTATGCCCACAATGTATTATCTCTGGCTCTGCAGTAACCACTGAGAAAACTAACTTGCAACAGAAAAGTAGAAACTTCTTTTTCGACTATGCATAATGAAAAATAATAAAGTGAGTACTACAGTTTCGCATTTGTGAGTTAGATGTATCAGCAGCAGTTGATACAGAATACTTAACTAAAAACTTTCCGCATGGAGCTCGAAATCCTGGCTCTTTTCCTAATTGGCTGTGTCTCATTAAAACACTACACAGCTTGTTACAAAGACGAATCAGCTTGCTGGAAGGCTAAGAGGTGCAATTGATGTCAGTAGGATCTGAAAGGAAAAATGACGCGAGATGGAAAACTGTTCACAGAGGAGACAGAGCTTAAAGATCAAGAAAAAGACTTTTTGTTAATTTATCATTTGCAACTGTTAGCAAATACTAGTTTGAGCAATGATTGGTTTTGCATTGTATTATCGTATGTTATGAATGGAAGTAAGTTTATTTAAAGGATTTGAGAAGTCCAGAAGATTTATGGATTGTTGGTTTGCGTGAAACAGAACTTTGATATCATGACAGAGGGAAAACACCAAATTTTAATGTTTACTTCGTTAAAATCAGAAGCTAGATTTTTTTAATGAAAAAACACAACTGCTCCTGCTTAGTAGCAACAAGATGATTCTTAATTTGCAAATTAATTATTTTCTAAATAATCATCACTAATTGTTTGTTCACACATTTTTTATTATCAATGAACTCTCACAACAAATAAGTATGTAACTGCTTGTTAGACAACATGCACATACTTTTACCTAATAAACATAGTCACTGAAGTACTGACTTGGGGTGTTTGAATTTTTTGAAATAGCTAACAACTACTATATCATTGTTATTTTGCATTTTGCAGAAAGCTGAAAATGCCATTAATGCGCTATCCATGTTAATTGTTGGTAAGAAACTTTTTCCATGTTTCTACAGTCCATTATCCTGATGTAAGATGACAGAACTTTTGTTGTTGTTATTGTTTTTGTTGTTGTTGGTGTTGGCATCAGCTAACGAAACCAGAAAAGCTCTGTTAGGAACATCGTAGGCTGTCCTTTGTTTAAATTCATGTTCAGCGTCAATGATGTTGTTCTAGAACACGAACACAATAACAGTTAAATGTAGATAATTTGTGAACTGAAACATATTGTGAAGAAAAAGCTGACATGTAAAAAACTAACATGTATAATTTTAATGCTTGCTATCATAATTAATACATTACAAAAGAAGAATTTGTTGTTTATATGCAAAAGAAATATAAATCATCTCTTGACAAACTACTCCAAAAGAGAAACAATGCATAAAGTATGTTTTTTCCTTGCCAGTGCAAAGTAATGGGCATTTTCGACATACTAAAGTGTGATTGTCTTGTTACAACTTGTTTTGCTGTCTTATGACTTTCATTCATTGTGGTCCCACCCCAAAACCCCTTTTCTACAAAATCTCCCGCTGACAGTTTTCTACAGATACACCAATGGGCTACACCTTCCCCAAAACAACCCTCCATTAATGAGTCATATAAAACTTTAGGCATACCGCTGCCCATAGTTGCTGTTGGCACGTAAGCTCATATGGTAAAGGGCTGTGAAAAATTGAAGCTGTTTATGTTTTGAGTTCTACACATTCTGTAACACCCCACTCATGTCGACCGGACTTAAAAGGGCATCCATCATTTTGGATAGACCTTAGCATGACCCTTTTTTTAGTGAACGGTCTTAAAAACTACACAAAGTCGGACTTATTCTGGCCTTGCCTTTGATCTATCACCATTGGCCCTGTGGCAATTTAATTTTAGCTCAGCAATTATGGCAATCGGCCCTGAAAGGCAAAGCTGAAAATCAAATTTTTGTTAACTTTAAAAGTCAACACAAAACATATCATAGGTCCATGTTCTACTCAACAAAACATTATAACATCAATGAATTGAATATTCCAAAAGAGCCTCAGAGTTGACAACCTTAAGGATTATGTGACCATGGACATAGAAGGGACTACCTCTGGTTAGTGAAGGTAAACTTGTGCTTTAGTGCTGGGATAGGAACAAATTGGTGCCTTGAAATGAACAAACATCAGCATAATTTTCATGATATAGTTCCTTTTTTATTAGTGCATTTCAAGCAAACTGGTTTTCAGAAGTTTTTGCACATTCCCTGCAGTGTGTGGTCAGCTAGTCAAAGTTTGGTTTAATTTAGACTGTGCATTCTCTTCAAGGCCTGATAAAAAGTTTAAATAGCAACCTATTTCTTGATAATAATTATTTCTTGTATATCTAGTTGGTTGTCTAAAGAATTTTTTTGTGGCTCAACAGGAAAAAAAAAATGGAAGCATTCAGTCTAAAAGCATCATTCTAAAACATAGAACAGAAGAGGGTGAGTTTAAACCTCGTGGCGTGATGCTGTGCAATAAGAAGTTGAGAAAGAAAAGAGATTCTACCCAGATGTGATTAATTAGTAGAGAGGTAATGACCTTTGTTGGTAAAGAGTAAACAAAGAAGAGTAACCATCACAGGTAGCCAGCGCAGGTAGGCCAGCACAGGTAGGCCCTGTAGAACAAGCTGGTTTCTATCTAAGAAGTTATATTTTTAATAAACGCCAAGAAAATCCTTCAACACATATAGCATACTCTGAGCACTGCTAAATGTATTATGGGTAAAGTTATTCAAACACTTGATAAGTGAACCTTTCTTTGTAGTATTGGCAGCGAGATAAGGAAATCTGGCTCAAAGAGACATTTTGTTTGTCTCAAAATGCCTAATGGAAATAGTGTAGCTATTTTTAATGATTTGTAAGTAAATAGTAGCCCGAGTTTTAGGCCAAAATTTGAGGCATAAGTGTATTTCCGTTGAAATATAAATGGGTTTATATTGCAATGTGTATTTTGCTTGGAATATGCTGTGCGTTTTTTATTGGGAGTTGCATGCCCCATTGTTATTTTGGCAACTTTTAAATGGATTTCATTGGATGATTGGTTTAGTGGACGGGGTTTTTTGTGCTGGTTTGTTGGCCTAAGTTAAAGGGACAGCTTCGGCGACCAAATGGTTGCCAGTGCAAAGATTGTAGTAAAAATTAACTACCATCGTTGGCCCATAGCGTGATCAGCTATGTTTTGCTTTGAACTTTTTATTACACCTCAGTTTATTTTCGGATCTTCTTATTATTGATATTTATTATTACCAGTTATTAATTACTTTGAAGCCAGCACCAACAAAGACAGGCTTGAAGGTTTAAAAAAATCGTATTATTATTATTATTTGTATGATATTATTTATTTAATATTTTATTTATTGTTGTTCTTATTATTATCACCATAATTATTCTTCTCAGGAGTTATTGTTGATCAGATTATCCTCATCCCACAAATAACAATAATAATATATTAAGTACTATACAAATAGTTTTAATATTTTTTTTAAATCTTCAAACCTGTCTTTGTTGGTGCTGGCTTCAAAATGATTAATCACTGGTAGTAATAATCAGGTATCAATAAGGTATCAATAATAAGAAGATCCGAAAATAAACTGAGGTCTAATAAAGAGCTCAAACAAAACATAGCTGATCACGCTATGGGCCAACGATGGTAATTAAATATTACTACAATATTTGCACTGGCAACCATTTGGTCGCCGAAGCTGTCCCTTTAACTTAGGCCAACAAACCAGCACAAAAAACCCCGCCCACTAAACCAATCATCCAATGAAATCCATTTAAAAGTTGCCAAAATAACAATGGGGCATGCAACTCCCAATAAAAAAACGCACAGCATATTTCAAGCAAAATACACATTGCAATATAAACCCATTTATATTTCAATGAAAATACACATATGCCTCAAATGTTGGCCTAAAACTTAGGCTAAGTAAATAGTTAGTACATTCTCATATGCCATTTGAAACTGTGTAAGTAAAAGTATTGAAACGTATTAAGAATTTAATTATGATTATGCAACTCCTGTCGAAAACTGAAATAATGCAGTTGTAATGTTTTGATTCAAGGAAAAATAAGCCAAGTTTATGAACAAAAATCAGCCAGCAGTGAAAGATTATTGCTCGTTTTTTGAAACAAAATACAGACAAACGAAACAAAAATAGTCAATACAAACTGTTTACTTACCCATCCACCCATGGACTCTATTTGTGAACCTGCATAATCTTGGATAAATGCTACCGTCATGTCCACAAGTTCTCTGATCCTCTTGAAACCAGCTTGGTTGTCTTTCTTACACAGTTTGTACACTATATCTGACAAAAACTCCATTGTCTAAATAAAATGGAAAGTTGTCTGTTATGCAACCCAGGCTATGGTGGGGTTGTGTACTTTTTAAGTGAATCAAACCAAAATTTTATGTTGTCAGACTGAAATGCTTGTTATTCAACTAAATTTTGAAATTGAGCAGCGGCTATCTATTTATGTACAATTTCAGTTACATGAAAATATCTTTTAGGGTATTAGAGTAGAAACTTGTGGTATCTTAGCATGTTTGTAAAAGTTAATTTTTTGCATCTTATATTAATTCAAAAACTTTTTTTCAAAAAACGTCCGAAATTTTTTTTATTTTCCACAAAATAACCCGTAATAAATGAATAACTCATAAAAGATTCTGGGCAAATTCTTTTTCTGCATACTGGGTATAATATAAATCAAAAACTTTTGTTACAAAAAATTATTTAATAGCGAATCTTGATTAGTTTTATTTAAAAACTTTATTCTGGCTGATTGTGTAACATGTTTTATGCTAATTGTAGATTTTTGGATATTCAAGCATTAGAAAAAGTTGTAGTTAATCGAGAAAGTTTAACATGATTCACAGGTAAGCCAATACAGCTGTCATACTACTATAAACTGATAAAAAGTATTTATATAAGCATAAATTTGTTTTTCCTAGTAGTTAGTAAGGTGAAGGGTTTATTTTTATCAAAAATTCTTTACTCAGTACCATGATAATGCGATCCCATCTCATGGGGTGACAGTCCTGTATAAACCAAGAGAAAAGCATGTCATCTAGGAGTGACCAAACGTCACCGCTGTCAGCTCTTATGTCAGTCATAGCTCTCACAGACTCGCGGCAGTCTTTCAACACTCTATGGTAACTGTCCACCACAGCTGGCACCAAACTATGAGCTGCAAAAGCAGTAAAATAAGTCGCGTTGAACCAGTAAAAAGATAGTGGTTGAGATGTCATCTGTTGACTTCAAGTCTCAAAGAATCTCTAAACTATCAAAACTGTCTTATATGTAAATAAGGTTTATCTAATTATTTTCTCATGTTAATTTAGTTAAACTGAACAAACTATTGAAATCATAAATTGATAATTAATAATCAGATCAACATAAAAAATAAGTTATTTCAAAGTTAAAAAGTACAAATGATTAGAGTGTATAGACAAAACAAAACTTTTCATGTTCTTTTTTTAAATACCCTAAACACTCAAGATTCGTAGATGTCATTCTTGCACTAAAACCAAGTTTTGGGAAAACAAACAATATTGATAATTCCTGAACCAAAAAATGAAAATGGGAGTGCCGGTATAAACATAAAAACAATGTTTGTTTTTTTTAGAAAACTTAAAAAGTTTGCAATTAGTAGCTAAACCTTGTGATATTTTTATTTGACATGTCATTGAATTTGAAAACGCTATCTACAATCTAAGTTTTCAAGTAATTTAGAAAAAAAACACCAGTCACATTTGAATTTTTCAGTTAGTCAAGTGATACGAATTTTCTGAGGACAAAATTTAGTCTTACCACAGTTTGCAAGTGCACTCACAATCGACGATTTTTTCATGTCTTGAGTTTTTCCCTTAAGCATCTGATTAGCTTTCACCAAGGTTACATCAATTTTATGTTCTGCATCATTGCTTGCTTCAAGACTGCAATGAGTCAAGACATTATTGTAGAGACAGCAGCTTTTGTCCAGAAATCATTAACACAACAACTCACAAGAATAGACAGATGTTTTGTTGTAGCTGAATTTTTTTTTAGTTTCATGTAATCGGTACAAGTATATTCAAAGTTTTTTTTTACAAAAAAAGCAACTATGATTTTATTGACAAAATTTGATTCCAAGATTTCACCTCATAGTCAGAGAGCACTTTTAAAGTATTTTTTCAAAGTAGTATTAGTAGAAGGTTTTTTATTGCACAATGAGTAAGCAGCATAGAACGCTTTACAAAAAAAACTAATAATCTCTGAGAATAAAAAAAAAAGACTGAGACAATTGCGAATGCACATCTATCTTGTGAAGGATTCAGATGATAAAATAGGTCCAGCCTTCCCCCTTGCTCAGCCTCTTGATCACTGTCCCCCCTCGTTCCCTTCCCACTTTTCTCATTCCTGAAGATGATTTTTCTGTAACAACAGTACAATCACCGAGCTACTCACTGCCTCTATCCTACTTACAAGATTCTTCAACATACAAACCCCATAATTCCCCCAGTCTGTCTCCCAAAACCCTTTTCAAGACCAAAAACTCAAAATCTGTTCCTCCCTGTAAGTTTCAACTCAATTTCATATTGCAGACAACTCTCAGCCTCACAACAATATCATTTTAACTTAAGCTCAAACCACGAAGGAGTTTTGCTCTCTCTAGTGATAAAATGAGGTATCTCTTTGGTAGATGGCACGAAAAGCACCGACATACTAAAGCACAAACAAAATTCAAAGTAGATGGACAAGGTGGAGCCTTAGATAAGGATACCACTGGTTTATAATACAGCTGCTTATGATGGACCAATCACTATGTTTCTATATTCGAGAATCGTTTGCCCTAACCGGTTAACTTGTCCATGAGCGGCATGGTAATAATCTCTCCACAAATTTCGTGTTCATTCGTGTTTGTTCAGTTCGATTTCACAACTCGCATTAGTTCGGCTTAGTGACTTAATCTGAGTTGATGAATGTGGGTAGATCTGTATGAAGGAAAAATTAAACTAAATGTTTTGTCTGTAAATCACTCACAGGCCCGCATCAGCTTCAGTCTATTTTCTAACTGCGCAGTTTCTTACATTTGTATAATGGCTACTTGCGCATTTAATGACAGTGAAACAGTAACATTTTTACAATTACTCGCACAAACTCACAGACATTGGTAGGGGGTTTAAAAAGATACATTTGACTGTGGTTGATAGCTAGTAGTCTAATATTCTTTTATCATCATTATTCAATTATATTTTATTATCGCTGTTTTCTATTATAATTTTTATATAAAACTGAATGTTCGTAGTGATTAAGTTTTCCTGTAATTATGATTCATTTGCTTTCTTATTAAGAGTTTGAGCTGCCAATGATCTATCTCTAGTTTTAGCCAGCCACATGTCACCAATATTGGTGGGAAAAAATAGAAAGGCAAATGGCACACAGAAATTATCGTCATTTCTTGTTTAGCATTGGCTAACTAGTTGTTTTTTATTACTGTGTTAAATAATAAAAATAATTGTAATAATTGGCTTTTGTTGAATTCAGCCCAATATTTTTCAATTTGCAATAAGAAATACAATCAATTATCATACATCTAATTGTTTAAATTCCAGTAGTCACAAAAAGACTCATGATAAACTTTGTGCCATTATGGTTTTGTAGAAAAGCAGCTTTGGGAAACACAAAAAAATGTCATCAAAACCCTGATTCCTTGCAAAAAAATGTCGAGTAAAACCCTTTTTTTCCTATTGACAAAGCTGATTAGATAGCCAAAAATAAGTTAAGTGGAAGTTATGCAAAGTAAAGATATGGTGAGAAAAACCTTTGGAAAGCCAGTTACAAAAAAGCCTTTGTTTAGGCCTGTAACTTTACTATTTACTAGTAAAACATGCAATAACCTTACTTGTGCAACAAAAAGGCCACAATAACATCATGAGTGACAGTTTCATCATCTACCACAAGATGCTTGGTTTTAGTTTCTTGAACTTTGGGAGATCTGTTGACAGACAACTCTTCCCTAGGTTTGCTATCTTTTGTCTCACCCTCCTCAGCCAAATACTCTAAATTTTCTGGTTCCTCCTCTTGATCCAGTTCCTCATCTTGCTCTGATGGTGTGTAGAAAGACTGCACCAAAGCATCAGCGCTGTCTCTTGGGATTATTTTTTGTAATGATTCATCTTCGTTTGCAGGAGCCAGTTTGTCACAGACTTTACTGGGTGCAGGAGGCTTACAAACTTGAGCAGTGAGTTTACGAATTGCAGTTTTTCTACCTGATAGATCATAGCAGCTACTGAGGGTTCCTTTTATTTCTGCACTTCTGACACTCACTCGAGATGTAAGCTTTTCTGGTGCTCTGGCATTTACCTGACCAGGGCTAACTATGGGCTGTGTGCAAGTTGATGGAATATCAAAAAATGTTTTTTGGTGAAGCTCTTTACTGCAAGCCATCAATCCGCTCTAAAAGTAATCAAAATGGTAGCTTTGAAGAGAAAATTATTTATTAAACAGCCTTGCATTTACTATGTTTCCACATCATGACAAAATATCGCCAAATCTCTGTGGTTTGCTACCACAAATAATTAGCGACAAGGGCATATATTTCCACGACTCAAAGTTTATCGCCGTCGGTTAAACCACGCCCACAGAGGCAGTTGCAGTCAGTGTGCTGTTGAGTGCAATTTACCCTACTAGCATTGCAGGCTCTTTTTATTATTATTTTCCTCTATTGTGAAATATATGAATAATATATCACCGAGTTGTTGGCTAGCTAAGGAAGCTGTGTGGTGACAAAGAATTTTAGTAGCACACTGGCTATGATTCAATAAATTATATTATTTATTATTATTTAGTTAGTAATAAATAAATAATAATAAATAACCACCAAGTGAATTTTTGCTAAAAAAATACTACCATTTGTTTTTCACCACTGCAATAATTAATTACCCGCAGCAAAGATTCATTCGTTTCAAATCAGTTGTATTGTTTCATAAATAACTGTGTAATAAACCACAAACGATCCTCGTTAGTTAAATATAAACACACACTAGCTAACGATGCCATGCGGTTGCAATGGATAATTTGTGGCTTCCTGTTTTATTACGCATGTCTGGTTTGATCGCCTTTGGCGACATTAGCATTTCCAATAGCAATAAACATCTGGAATTCTGCTTATCGCCAATTTTTCGCTTTCAGAGAGCGACAAATGTTTGTCGACAAGTCTCACGACAAATTTGTCGACAGTGCTGTTTCCAATTGGAATTTCCCTTTATCGCCGGCAGTATCGCCAATTTGTCATGATGTGGAAACATAGTAATTAAAAGAAATATTTCCCAATCCTCATTTTTGTTATACAACTAATTGACGGAACAACTTTCTTACACCTGCAGTGACAATAATCATGAATAAAATTTTCAGCTCAACACGAATTGTTATTTTTTCAAACTGACAAATTAATAGCAAATTCCATGAGTCTAAGTAAATTACAGTGAAACAAAATGGAAGACTTTGAAGTAGACGATTCTAGAAAAACACTTGCCGCTTCACTCCAGACACAATTACTCTTAGTTTAACATGCATTTCTTAAGTAGACGTTAATTTAATGCAACATTTTGTGAGTTTGTGATGAATCTTTCAGTTAAACTTCTACCAGTCATTTACGGTGTCTATTTTTTCCTCTCAATAAAACTGATGCCAGCTCTCTATATGCCAAGCTCTTCCAAGTCAAAATAAAATTTGAAACAAATATGCTTGAATAGAGATCACACTCTACATTAAACAAACACAATTACGCTACAGAGAGGTTGTCATCACTTAAATGCTAGCTATAAAATGTTGTGGCCATTGTTTTTACAGCCTCTTACCATTAAAAGTATGTCAATAAGAGTAGTTTAAATTTTGTCAAAAGTGTCCACAACCAAACTAATTAAGTCAATCAAAGCAAGTGACGAAAGCCATCAAATAGACTATTAACCAATTATGTAGCTAGTAGTAGCTAGTAGCTAGTAAGGTGTGATATCCAATAGAAATGTGTGAGTTTATTCTCTAGATGCTAAAGACTTCAGGTAGTTTCTCTATCTTCAACAAGAAAGTTTCTCAAGTTTTTGGTGTGACATAATTTCATTTGAATAAAAGTTATTGTATGTATGCTGCAGGTGTTTTTGGTCACAAATCTAAAATATATGACATTGATATATGTTGGCTGGATTTTAAGTTGTCAACAAAGAGAAGGGGAATGTTTTTTCAAGTTGCAAAAGATGTATGATTGTTGGTTCTAGTTTAAAATGGTGAAAGTTAAAAAATAAACAAATAAATATTTTCAATATTGTTGTGATTTTTTTGTTATTTATCTGAGCATGCTTCTACTGAGTCATATCAGCATACCATATTCAGAAATAAAAGAGCCATAAAAATAAGGTCACCGGAAGAGCGGGAAATAGAGGGTAAGTTGGAAAATAAAGCACGGAAGGCTGTGTAAAATCTATTGCCTCCAAAAATGATCTCTACCAATTACTGTGCTTAAGTAGTAGTCAAGTTTGTGTCTTTGTTGTTGGGAGTATTACCCCTACTAAAGAAAGAGACTAGGGCTGTACAAAAAATGCAGTTGAGAAAGAGATATTTCGTAACTACGTAGTGTAAGAAATTGTCGAAATATTACCCGTTTCCAAGTTTTTTTTGATGATGTATCTCAAAAGTTTTTGGAGGATAGAAATTTGTTTTGTATAGGTTCCAAAAGCAAAACACTCAGAAACTAAATTCTATCGATGATATAATCCCATAAATGGCTTCTAGACAAAATATTGGGACAAAAAGAAGGTAGGTTGCTACCTGTAGTACATTGAATCAAGTTTTAATTTTTTTACAATGAAACTAGAGAGCTGGTTTTTGTATGTATTATTGTAGTGGATTTTAGTGTTCAACTTCAGCTAGTGATTTTCAGCCCCCAAAATCCACTACATTATTACCCTCGTATGGAAAGGTTTTCGTAGGTATTATTATCTTCATATAGAAAGGTTTTTGTAGGTGTTATTACCCTCCTACAGAGAGGTTTTGAAATCATGTTTTGATTAAACTGTTTGCCAATATTATCTCGGTCACATAAGCCATTTATCAATGGCTTTTACTACAGAGTGGTGACTGGTAAAAAACAGGAAGAAAGCTTACCCAGTGGCCATTTTGAGATATCCATGGGTACATAGCTGTGTTGATAAACTCACTAGCAGCTGAAACCAAATCTCTTAATCTTCCATGACATGAGCTCTGGTTGCATGCTACTGTCTGATTTACCAACATGGAAGTAAAACTTATCACCTGCAAATAGCCAGAAAGCTTCAATGCTTTGCTCTACAAATGTATGTAGTCATTGATATTGGGCACAAATTCTTATTAAAGCCGTAAAACCTGTACCAGAATTACTCGCTCCCAAGAAAGCTCATGACCATCTGAGATCAGCCAGCTTCTCATTACTTCAATGTAAGATGCTCGCAATGTAGAACGTGTTAGCTTCAGATCGGTGAAGCTAGAAAATTCTTTTTTTCTTTCCTTCATTACATTTATAATGTTTTCGTCCGATGTTTCATCAATAATTATGGCTGAAATTGAAAAACTTGTTTTCAACAACTGAAAGGCAATATTAGTCCTATTGAAGCTTCACAAATGCTTCTACAGTGTTAAATATGATTATAGCAACCATAATATTAGGTGTTTGGTGTTTTTTATCATAAAAGTTCAATATCTATTTTAATGGTAAGTGTCTCTCACTGTAAAGCCGCATTTACACTAGATGACTTTCCTTTGAACTTTGCAGATGCGTCTTGCCGCACAAAATTTGTGCAACTTTTGGTGGAGATGCAGGATTTTTGCAGGCTGAGTAGCAGCAACCCAGCAGTGTTGGGTTTGAGCGCCAAGTTGCAGCGATTTCATAGCCATGTGATACAGTTTAACCAATGTAGTTGCTTTATGTAGCTGCTCCATTATTTTGTTTGTTTTAGCCTGGTTGTAATGTAAACAACGATTAAATGTGATTGAAAAGTTATTATTAAATAATTAATTATTACCAGCATTGTTGAAATTTGTTTGTAATATTTTTCTTATCAAAAGATTCAAGCTCGGTATGTTTAACAACACTAACTAATGCATGTTTGGGGTAACTACCATTGTCATTTTGGATGCAAACGCGAAAAAGAACTTCAGAATTTCTCCAAATTATTATTAAATTATAGTAAGTGTTATTATTATTTGTAGATAAACTAAAATTTCATATTATAGGTAAATAAAAAATCCACAAGACGCATAGAGAACCACTGCTTGGTAGAAAAGTGGTAATCATTAAATCACAACTCATCGACCAAACTGCGTGAGCAGGAACGCAACAAAGTGTTTTAGCTAAGATGGTTTGGGCAACTCCAAGTTGCAAACTAAAAAATTTCGGGTTTTGCAAACAGTGCAAAGATAACTTGCGTCTGCATCTGCGACCATCAATAGAGATTGAGAAGCAGTCTTAAGGCAATTACATCAGCTAAAAAGTTTTAATAAAAATGATGCTCTATGATTTGATGAAAACATTTCAAACATTGTTTTGTAATTTGTTTTAACTCAAAAAATGAGGAAAAAACTTAATGGTAAAAAATATGTTGAGGTCGATAAGGCAACAGCACTGCTGTTAGTAGAGGAACCAGGTGAGATTTGGTCAGCAGCAATCACTACACCATACCAAGTCGATAATGCATCGGGGCACATGCAAAGCCATCCTCCATAAATATAACCCAACTTTAACTTAGAGGTCAACTCCCCTTGGCATCAAAATATTTAAAATTCAACACTAATTTCTCTTAAAAATAATTGAGCGTTGAATGTTTTTGACTGTGGATACGATAAAAGTTCTTGCAACCTCTGTTCGCTACACAAATTGCGGTAAAAATGATCAGACCGGCAACAAATTCAATCAATAAATAATCATTTTGTTTGAAAATTGTGGGTCAACACAAAGTTTCTCACTGGAAATTCTAAAGCAACATTTATTTATATTGCTCATAGGTAGCGAATGAAACTGAACACTAAATAAATAATAATAATAAAGTTGATTTTGTTCATTTTCGGAGACCAGTTTTATATTCTTAAAAAACAAATTTAAAATCATTTTAGTCGTTCAAAGTTTACTAAATTGAAGGGACAGCTTTACAAACTATTCCAATTTATAGTGGTTCAATTTTTATTATTTCTTTGATTAACTTAAAAATGGGAGTTATCTTCTGTATGATTTGCTTGGTAAACTATAACAGCTCATTGAATAATTATGATATTCTAAACTAAACTAATATTTCATTCTATTATTTTTTGTACTTTATTTAACAAATAGGCCGCAAATACTTTTAATGCATCTATTTCTTACTGCTTTATTAGCTGGATTCTTTTGTGTTACATAACTAAAAAGTGCCAAAAGTGAAAAATATTGTTAAATAACTAATTGTTGCTTTACATTTAATGTATCACTATCCAATTTTATAATGAACACTGCTCATTCTTGGCAGACGCATTGTTTTAAAGCAGAATAAATTTTTTTCAATATTCACAATTTTAATGAGAGGGAATGTATGAGTGGAGCGTGGTGTAGCTCGTACCTGTTATGACCATGTTAGTACTATTGGAGGTAGCAACTTTTCTATTAAACTCACAGTTATTTTACGTATATCGCCCCAAACCCACTTTTGCCATGTCCAAATAGATCATGATAAATGTTAGTAGTTTGATATGAGCAGATCACTGTCATGGAGTCTAGGGATAAATGTTGCACCGATTGCCTCACACTCAATATGTACATATTAAATGTAAAGTACCAAAAAATCTTTTTAATGAGATTTGAATGTATTTTTTCAATCAAAAACACAAGTTCTGTTAACTACATTAAAATAACATTTATTAGAGGCCTTTTTTATGAATGAAAACGCAACAAAATATCATTATGTGGATGAAAAGGCACAAAAAACAATTAAAGTGCCTACAGTAACAATATTATTTAAAAAAAAAATCAATCTGTCACAAAACCTTTATTTAATTTTTTATGTTCTTATCATTGCTCCAAAATTCCACATATCTAATAATTGGATATCAATTGCTAAGTTAAATAGAAAATTTGTGTTATTGACAACATGTTTCAATATTTTTGTTTTATTTATAAACAGTTTATATAATACCTAGCCTTCTTATCATCCCCATCAGGTCTGTATTCTCAAGATTCTTCTTTTTAACTGGTAATGCGTTTACTATTTCTTCAGGACATAGTCTCCCACCACTTTTGAGACTGTAAATAAACTTAATGCGCTAAAAGTATTATACATATGCGTAATAATTCCAAAAAACTGCATACGTGTATGAAACGAACAGAGTTGATAAAATCAGGAAATGGAAAATCGGGCGATATTTAAAACCTTGGAGTAAAAGAGCAAACTTATTACTAATTTGTTACAGAAACTTACACGAACTTTGATGACTAAGGGTTCGTCAGAAACTAATACAAAAAGTATTTGCTTCACAATTTAAATCAAAATAGTTATGTAAATGAATGCCAACTAGGGTTCAAACTGAGTTACCTTTTCCTAACAAATGATGAAACAATATCAAAAGTAAAATCTTCAGTAAAAGTTTCAACGGTGTTCATCTTGTTTAACAATCAAGTTAAATCGATTGCTGCTGAGCACGGACTGTCTGTTTGAAAATTTCTAATTCTACTACTTTGTCTGTCAGCACATTGTAAGCCTGAATTCCTAATACATTCATGCCATTCCTTCTATGTGGCACTCACTCTACCACATTTGTGGTCTATGTATCATAACATGATGTTACTCAAAAAGCTTAGATAAATTGGATTTATCTGTTTTGTGAATTTTGAATGGATGGTTTTTTTGTGTGTGAGCCAAGCAAGATTCTTTTTAAAAAGTCACATGACGAAAAGTACGAAATATTTTGGTTTATTGGCCTAAGATAACTTTCACATTTCCTAATAACTTGTGTCACTGAATACATTTTGCTACACTTTTACATGAAACAGTATATTATTTTATCTTGAGGTTTTCCACAAAAGGCTGTATATTAGCAATAGACCAAAAGTAGTTAAAAAATATTGCAGATAATCATAAAAATCCTTAATAAAAAAGCTACAGAAGGAACCATTTTTTGTTGTATTTCGATTTTATGCAGGAGGATTTGTTCCTCTCAAAAATAGTGGAATTGAAATGCTAACTGTTAAAAGTCAAGCAAATGCCTGAAGTTTATCGCAAAAGACTGACATTTACGTTTCATATTGAAGACACAAAGATAGATTTTGAAAAAGTGTTATTTGGAAGTCTAAAACATTTGTTTATAAGTGCTGATGCATCAACATTAATCAAAATGGCATCAATGTAAAATATCAAAATACAAAACAAAATACAAAAATGAGAGTTGCTAAACAAAATTTGAAAAATTGCAACAGAAACCGGAACTTGAGAAAGCAACAAAAAGATGCCTGCATGCATTGAAGATAAGGCGTCATTAGTCAGCAAACATCACTCTATGAATATCCGATTCTTACTGAAGATGGAAAAGCATGTTGTATATATGTTTGGGTGAAGAGGAGGATTAACACTCTAACTATTATTAATGAGTACATTTGTGACATTTGTGACACTTTGTTAATAACTGACAAATGTGAAGCTGTAAAGAGTGTTTCATCTAAAACTTGATGACTGAAATGAAAGTCACCCAATTACAGTGTGGCATGTTTATGACCTATGCTAATAAATTTCTTTGGTCACTAAGTGTGTCAAACGGCATAGTTGTGAGTACACACGGTGAATCAAGTCATATACTAGTAATTAGTTGTACTACAAAAAAACAAAGTTTATGCATTTATAAATTTTATCATTTCTCTATCACCAACATAAATTTCATAAAACTATTAAAAATTATCAAACCAACTTTAAAAAAATTATGTAAGTATTGTAACGGTTTTCCCCGTGTAATGCGAGGAATACTGCCACAGGTACTGCAAGATGCTTTATGGTTATGCCTAACTCTGTGCTTTAGTGGTAGCCGTGGCTACAAAGTGCAAAGCTTGAACGTCTCTCTGTATGAGAAGAGACAGGATGCTGCTGATCAGCAGACACAACGGTAGTTGGCAACCGGCCAAACTGATCTCAATAGGTTGAAAGTACAAGCAAAGACTTTATTCTCCACTTTGTCTAATACGCACAGAATTGCTACTAAGTGTGATTGCAAAAGTGTTAGTAATGTCTCTATAATACTGTTGTTCGTACTGGTAGGTAGGCGTCTTCTGGTATAGTCTCTAGCTGGGGATTTCTACGAGAGTCCAAGCGTCTTCTGTACACTTGTTGGGACCTTCTCTCTTGTAGTCTGAACCTCTCTCAGCTGTCTTGCTAACGCTAAGCACGCACAAGTCCTAGGCAGTCTCTTACAATACAATGTCTGAGCACTACTACTAACTAAATAATACTGGCCAGCTGGGCTACAAGCAAGTGCTGATAAATGAGCAACAAAATCACAGAAGTGTATAAATATATGATTGGCTAATCAAGAGTAAACAAAGCAGCATGGGACTCATGCCAAGATATAAATAACTTTAAGGCGGGAATGTCTTTCCTGCTGGCTTGAAGCTATAGCTGTAACGCAGCTGCACTACTGTGGGCGCTCAAGCGTATAGAGTCTCGAATAACATAAGTTGATTAAATAAGTTGATTAAATAGGTGTAGTACCGGTTACGGATTGATGGCAACACTGTGCATTTCCATTACGCAGGCCGCTTCAATGATCAGTCATCTCCGTACTGATGGTTAACAGGCACAGGGTGGCCTTATAATAGGAGGCCAGGGATAGATAGGGGAGTATATATAATTCTTGAGTATATATATAAGAGAGTCTCATAGAGACCAGCGACTACAAGCCCGTAGTCTAGAGGATATATACAGAGTATATACGGCGCACAAGACCATGTGCAAGAAGTACAGCTCCAAGAGAGACGTACGAAATACGGCCTATAGCACAGTGCCATGTGCGGAGTGTATATAGTTAGGGTCCTGCCATCCGGTAGTGGTAACTGGGTGGCACAAGGGCTGTCCATTTCACTCAGGCAGGCCAACATTTCTGCGGGGCCTCTGCACCGGTGGATTAACGGGCTGGTTCTTACTCTGGTTGGTGTCGGGGATTATCTCAGCGGCTGGAGGAGGCACCTCGCGTACCTCCGGGTCATCCCTAGCTACTGAATCCAGTGATTCTCTTCTCCGTTTGCTGGAAGCGACCGGTAGACCAGCTGGCAATGGTTCTTCTGGCCTCTCCAAACTGGCCTCCCTCCTAGGTTGAAGTACTAATTCGAGTTCTGGTGGCATGGGATCAAATGGCGATGCTGCTGGTGCCTTCCTTGCACGGGCTCCACGCACGTTGGGACGTCTTCTCGGCTCGATGGCAGCCGGCGCTTGTCCTCGGGGATCCACGTTGGGGTAGTAAGGCTTGAGGCGGCATTCATTCTGTGCAGACTGTTGGCCATGTCTGCTGATAAGATAGGTATGGTTGTCGTATGCCTCTTTTATCTTGAAGGGCCCCAGGAACTTGGCCTGCAACTTAGGGTTCTTTCCACGGCGTCTGCGACGGTTTTCCAGCCAAACTCGATCTCCAACTGCATATAGGTTGGGTTCCTCTCCTTCATCGGCCCTGACTTCCATCTGTTGCTCTCTCAGGGTTTCATGTACCTCCTCTAACCTCAACTTGTGGTCTTGAGCATACTCATGCATGGGCAAACAGTCGGTCAGAGGGGGGTGGTAAGAGACTTGGTCGGGTAGCCGCATTTCTCTACCCATCATCATGTAATTTGCCGTCTCCCCTGTGGTGGAGTGGGGTGTAGCCCTGAAGACTCTCATCAGTTGGGGAAGCAGCAGGTCCCAGTCACCGGGGCTCTTCCTCAAGAGCAAAGACCGCAGGGAGTCACCTAGCACCCTGTTGTTTCTTTCTACGACTCCGTTGGCCTGAGGGTGATGCGGGGTAGTACGGGTCTTCTCGATGCCCCACAGAGCACACAACTCCTGCATCAGGTGAGACTCAAACTTGGCCCCTTGGTCAGTGTGCATCTGTTTGGGTATACCCAGATAACAAAGACCCGTTCATCTAAAGCACTGGCCACTACTCGGGTGGTGGCATTCGGAAGGGCCAAGGCATCTTGCCATCGGGTGAAGTGGTCTGTTAACACTAAGACCCAGGCGTTACCTCGCTCTGTCTCGGGAAAAGGCCCTACCAAATCCACAGCCAGCTTCTGCCAAGGGCGGCCAGCATACATGCGCTGGCGACCGGGGCTAGACTTGGTGCTACCACTTTTGGCCCTTTGGCAAACCTCGCAGCTCCTGACCGCACGGCGTATGTCAGATGTCATACCGGGCCAATACCAATTGAGCTGGATGCGTTTCAGGGTCCTCTGTACTCCCTGGTGTGCAAGGGAATGGGTGTGCCAGACCGTGTTGCCATGTAATCCTGCCGGACAGACCGCACACCAACGGGAACGGCAGTTAGGAGAGACTTGTAACTCCAGCACGCCAGCTGTCCGGAGTCTCATAGCTCCAATACAGCTATTCAACCATCTCAGCTCTCGGCTGCCGAGTTCCAGCTGCTCTTTAGTGAGAGGGCGCTGGGTAGACACTGCCTGGTAGATGACAGCCACAGCGTGATTGCCTTCACTCTGAGCCTGAACAAGGTCGGTATCCGGCTGGACGGGGTGAACTGCCTGGGGAATAGCCTGAAGGGCGGTGCCCAACTCTCGTTGTACTTCTGCCTTAGAGGGTCCGCCATCTCTTTCTTGAATGCGCGTGCACTGCCTACACTCTGAGGAGCACCTGCGGCTCAATCCATCTGTATTTCCATGTCGGGGGCCGCTTCTACGTTCAATAGTGTATCTGAATTTCGAGAGTGACTCAAGCCACCTAGCCACCTGACTAGTGGGTTCTCGGCGGCGACACAGCCACAGCAGAGAGGCATGATCGGTCCAAAGACGAAAGTGCTGGCCATAGAGGTAGGGACAAAAGTGCTTAACAGCCTTCACCACTGCTAACAGCTCTCTTCGTGTCACACAGTAGTTGCGTTCTTGAGGACTGAGCGTCTTGCTATAGTAAGCAATTACTCGTTCTCTACCCTCCTGTACTTGTGACAGCACAGCACCTACACTGGCGTTGCTAGCATCAGTGTCCAAGGAATATTGTAGCTTAGGATCAAGGTACCCAAGAACAGGGGCACGGGTCATAGCTATTTTCAGATGCTGGAATGCGGTCTTCTGGTCGGTGGACCATTCCCATGGTACATGCTTACTAGTGAGCTGGGTAAGGGGCGTGCCACCGTGGAGAAGTCAGGGATGTACTGTCTGTAGTACCCTACGGTACCCAAGAAGGCTTGCAAACCCTTCAGCTCTGTGGGCATCTGCCACTGGGCTATCGCAGCAACCTTTTCCGGGTCTGTGGCCACTCCAGCACTGCTCACCACGTGTCCTAAATACCGGACCTCTGGCTTGAATAGCTCACACTTACTGGGTTTTAGTTTCAACCCTGCTAGCTGTAACCGCTGAAAGACTTCGCCCAGGCGCTGAATGTGAGTAGGAAAGTCAGGCGCGATGACGATAATGTCGTCGAGGTAGAGCAAGAGAGTTTTCCAGTGGAGACCCTGGAGTATCTTCTCCATCAAGCGTTGGAAGGTAGCCGGTGCTGAAGTGAGGCCGAAAAAGAGGACCTTCCACTTCTACAGACCTGTACGTGTGGCAAACGACGAGCGTTTGCTGGCTTCTTCATTCAGGGGAAACTTGCCAATATCCGCTGACCAGATCCAAGGTACGAAAGAACTTGCTCCCCGATAGGGCATCCAGGCTCTCATCGATGCGAGGGAGGGGGTAGGCGTCCTGGTGTGTGACAGCCTTCAGTCGTCGGTAGTCAATACAGAATCTCCATGCACCATCCTTCTTTCTCACGAGAACCACTGGGGAACTCCAGGCCCCTGAGGCAGGTTCTATAAGTCCACGCTCTAGTAGCTGTTCCACTTGTCTCTCTGCTTCTGCTTCTTTTTCCAGACCTAGTCTGTGAGGGGGTTGGCGAATAGGTCGAGTTCCCGGGAGAAGAGGAATGCTGTGTGTGACCAGAGTGGTTTGGCCAACATCATGGTCTCCCGAACTGAACACGGCAGCATACTGTCGTAGCAATCCAGCTACTTGCTGTGCCTCGTGCCTGTTCTGACACTGGGGGAGAGCGGCTGAGTATAGCTCAGCGACGTGAGGGGGAACCGGGGAGCGGGAAGAGTGGACCGGAGGAGTAAGAGCGGGTATGGCCACCACCTCCGTTTGTTCAACCTCCTCATGGTTCACTCCTCTGTAGCGGCCCACAGTGCTCCCTGCCTTCAGTTCTATCGGCTGAGCAGTTGGATTCATACATTTGACTAGTACGTGTCCTTTGCTATCTGGCTCGTTCAGACTAGCGGCAATGTTGGTTTTTCCGTGTGAAAAATGTTGTTTATCACATGAAAATCCATTTATAATATATACAGATTTTTCATGCAAACAAAAAAAAAATTTGGCTTTTGTCTTTCTCCCCTCGGTATGCGTTCATGAGATGGCCTAAGCGCGCACACACTAACGCATGTGTGCGAGGGGCTATGACCCTTCCCATGCGCGCATATAAAACATATGAACGCAGCTGCGGTCAAGGACAGCATAGACCTAAGTCATAGAAAATAATTCAGTGCGGGCTGCAAGCGCTCCCATGCGTTCTTGTAGGTACGCAATTGACAGTCACTAAAGCCTGACTTTGACCGCCGAAGGTTGTTCTGTGACTTCATGTCTTGGTTTTATTTTCTCAATCAGTCTTATGGCGAGTATGCCTTCTCCAAAACGGGCAATTATCTCCAGCATACAGCTCTATCAATCCCATATCCTGTGGTCATTGAGTAATATAATAATGGCAACAACTATGTTTGTTTGTTTGTTTTTACAGATAATTATAGTTTAAATATATCAAAACAATTAATTTAATGAATTGTAACTAACTGTTATGTAAAAAATGATAATAAATAATAATAATTATTATTATGATAGATAATAAATGAAATATTATGTTATAATAATTGTTTTGATAAATTAGACAAAAGCTGATCGTTCTGTGACTTCTTGTCTTACTTTTGTTTTCTCCACCGGTCATATGGCCAGTATGCCTTCTCCCAAACGGGCAATTACCTCCAGCAAACAGCTCTATCATTCCTGTAGTCATTAAATGATGTAATAATAAAAAACAATATTTATTTGTTGTTAAAGATGATTATAGTTTAATTAATAATAATTATTATTAATAAATAAATAAATAATTATAATAACCATTAATTATAGTACATATTTACAAAAAGTTTAATAATTATTATTACTCCAATTCACAACTAATAGTAATCATCATCATAATAATGTACAGGAATTTACTGTCTGGGTGGTAGCCACCTGCACACCTCCCGAATGCTTGGTCCCCTAGCTAATGCAGTGCACAATAATTCTGTAATTATTGTTGACAGGCTATTACTGACTTTGGTCATGCAATGGAACAACCGAATCTGGTGTGGAACAAGTGCTGGCAGTTACAATAATTATCCAATAATTATTGGCTGCGTTTGAACCTCTCTAGGCTCGACAATAATCAGTGCCGTGATTATTGTCTAGTTTATAGTTTGTTTCGAACTTTGCTGCATACAATAATTCCGTAGGAATTACCGTTTAGTTTATAGTTTGTTGCGAACTTTAGGCCACCGACAATAATGGTGCTGTAATTAATACTTGTCTGTTCGACGCAGTCGAGACCGACAATAATTACGCTATAATTATTGTTGTGTTAGTTTTGTTTCGAACTCCACAGTTCGGTTTGCAATGAGTGTCGAACTAGTAGGGCACCAGGTGCTTTGCGTCGTACACCTCGGGTCGAGGGAATACGCAGTAAGAGAGAGTGACCAATCTTACTTTCCGCCAAGCCTCGTGCTTGCTAATAGTCGACCAGCGCTTGTAGTTATGCTGCTCCTAGTAGTGCTTGCTTCAAGAGAGAGAGATTCTTCTGAGAGTCAGGCTAACTCTAACATTTATTTGCACAACATCCATATATAAATAAAGTAGGCGGGTAGCTCTAACATAGTCACACCCTTGTATAAAATCTGACAAGCCACACCTTGCTAAGCACCAATTAGCAGTGGATAAATGATAATAATAATAAAAGGGGAATAGTAAATCACGCCTTGCTAAGCACCAATTAGCATCGAGTAAAAATGGTAATAATAATTTGTGAGGAAAATGCATGCATAGAACGATACAGCATAGAACCTGTAGTTAAGCACTAATAATAGAACGCTACATAGACATGGACAGCTTGAGTAAATAATTAGTATACAGATAGCATAAAGAGTGGCTAATAAGGGTAAAACAGTACGTAGTAGCAGCGAAGAGTGCTGGCGTCCCTCACACACTCCCCCCCATTGGAAGCCGTAGGCCCAATAAAATAAGTAGGGGCGCAAGGAGTGAAGATGTTACAATTTACCGTCCATTATGTTCATAACAGGTCCCTCTCCTTTTGGATAAAGTTCTTTAATTCCTCCGCTCTTTGCAGACATCTGAAGGCCTCTCGTGTCAGGTGATATAGTTCCCCTTCGTACCTCTTTATACGTCTATACCTATCTTCTCTTCTCTCTTCATTAATCCTATCTCTCTGTCTGCGTTCTTCTTTGTCCTCGGTAATGGTGGCGGGTATATTTTCTTTCTTGGTTCTCGGCTCTTTCTTTTTGGGCGATGGCTGTTTTGGTTCGGCATCAACCAACTCCACTTTCATTATCTTCAGTGGCACTTCCTCTAGCTTCTCGCCGAGCCGCTTCTTTACTGGCAGCTTTTCTTGCTCTTTAATGGGTGTCGGGTTGCCGAATGGCGCTGGTCTCTCCCACTGCAGGGTTCGGCAGAACTCAGGGTAGGACTGCTCATCTACCTCGTAGAGTGGCTTGGTTTCACCTCCGTGGGCTTGGTTACCTCCCTTGCTGCGGATGTGCTTCAGTATAGTGTCTCGTGAACTACTTTTCTTGCCACAGGCACAGAAAAAGTAGGTGAAATGTTGGTGGACATGGTATAATATGCGTTTCTTGTTCAGCTGCAACTTGCATATTTTACACCCCCACGTCTCGCCTTCTACCTGGTATGCTGCGTTGTTTATGGCTCTGGTCGTTTCTTCGGCTTTCCAGGTCTCTTTAATTTGGTGTGTTGGTGGAGGGGGAGCTGGAGCTGAGTGCTTTCTGTAACGGCATCGGGCTGCCCCTTCTTCTGGTGTAGTAATAGTGGCAACTCGGGTGGGAGAATGGTTATTTCTTTGTCTAGGCCGACTCCTACGTTCGGTACCATTCAGTAGTTCTTCTTCGAAGGTCGGATCCTCCTCTAAGGATAGATTACCATCGTTTTCCATAGCGTGTAAAAGGTTGGAGATGTTTTCTAAGCACTGGCGTCTGTAGCGAGGTGTAGATTCGAAAGGCAGAGTAGTTTTATTTACACAGTGCCCTCGATTGTTTCTGCCCTCGTTTTCGTTTGGTGCCGCCCGTTTAATTGTTTCTCTTGACCACGTGTTCGTGGGGGTGTGGGCAGTCGTTGTTGTATTGTCCGCAACAGCTCGTTTGCGTTAGGAGTTGTGGGTCCTTGTGTATGTCGATCTTTTTCCCATATTGATTTCCTTTCTAGGTTGTCTTCTCTTGCGATTTCGGGTATTCGACCCGTGTTGGGGGTTGTGCTCTCTTGTAGGTTCAGAGTATCTCCCAATATTGCTATCGTTCTGGAGTTATCTCCCCCTGCTAATCCTAATATTTGCATAGTTTCGGCTTGATTCTGCCAGGGTTGGTGATTTATCATTTCTCTTTCTTCTTTCTGAGTGTTGTAGCACTGATAATCAGTAAATCTCACTGGTTTCCGAGGCTCTCTCCTTGGTCTCTCACAATTGGCACTAGTTTCTGGTCTGGGTGGTAGTGGTGGCCAATCGACAGGATCTGGCTCATGTCTCTCTGGAGCAGGTGGTGCAGGGGTGCCTGCTGGGGGAGCCTGGACACTACGTTCGGGTGTGGGTGCCCGCTCTACTGTTTCCATTGGTAGGGGGGGGGGGGGGGTCCCGCGCCTGCTCTGTGGGGGGCACCTCTGGTACCGGTCTGTTTATCTCCCCCGGCACTCTGTCAGTGGGCTCTGGGGGTTGTGGCCCTGTGTTCTCTGCTCCTGCTTGTGGTAGGTGGCGACCTAGGTAGGCCCCTCTCATATTGGGGCGCACCGCTTGTTCCCTGCTGGGTGGAGCTCGTCCAATCGGTTCTTGGCAGGCCCGATAGTGCTTCAGCCTCCTACCGTTTTGTGTGAAGCCCTGTCCCCCTCTTTCCAGGCGGTACGTATGGTTGGGGTATGCCTGAGTGATTGTATACGGCCCAATATAGCTGGGTTGCAACTTAGGGTTGCTCCCCTTAGTGCGACGCTTGTTCTCGATCACTACGAGTTCCCCTTCGGCGAATCTTAAGGGTTCGTCTCCTTCTTCTTGGCGTATCTGCCTCTGTAGGTTTCGCACGTATTCGTGTGCGATTTCTAGATTTTCCTGTGTGCGCAGGGTATGCTCTGTGATGGTGGCCTTGTCTAGAGTGGGCGCCATGCCTGTAAGTTGGTCAGGGAGTCGCACCTCCCGGCCCATCATGAGGAGGTTGGGGGTCTCCCCCGTAGTGGAGTTGGGGATGGCCCTGCACGCCCGCATTATCTGTGGTAGGAGGGCATCCCACTCGTCTTGTCCTCGGGTGAGAATGAGTGTTCGGAGGGCGTCGCCTAGCGTCCTGTTCTGACGCTCCACCATTCCGTTCCCTTGGGGGTGGTAAGGTGTGGTGCGCGTCTTTCGCACACTCCATAGTGTGCACAGTTCTTCTAACAGGGAGGACTCAAATTGTGCCCCTTGGTCTGTGTGGAGCTGCTCGGGCAAACCCCAGTAGCTGAATATGCGTTCATCTAGGGTGGCGGCCACAGTGGGGGCCGTGGCATCAGGGATCGCGATAGCGTCCTGCCACCTGGTAAAGTGGTCGGTGAGGACCAGTATTCATTTGTTCTTTCGGCGAGTGAGGGGCAAGGGCCCTACCAAATCCACTGCGAGTTTTTGGAAGGGGCGTCCCGCATACAGTCTTTGTCCCTCTGGGGCGTTGGGTTTCCGGCCTCTCTTGGCTACCTGGCACATCTCGCAATCTCTTACGAGGCGGCGCACCATGGCGGATAATCCGGGCCAGTACCAGTCTAGCATTAATCGGCTCCTGGTTCGGTTGATGCCCGCATGGGCTAGCTTGTGGGTCTCCCACACAGTACTCTCTCGCCACGAAGGGGGGCAGACGGTGCAGTGTTTGGTTCTGCCTTGGTACTCTAGACGCATGGTCAGTACCCCGTCAGGCCTTATACGCAGGCCCTCCCTTCGGTCGTGTAGGACCCGTAGCTCCGTGCTGCCTTCTTCCAACTCTTGTCGGGAGAGGATCTCTTGCTCTCGGATAGCCTGATACATGCGGGCCACTGGGTGGTTGCCTTCTTTCTGAGCTTGCACCAGCTCTTGTGTGTTGTGGCTGGGATCCGTGACCGTGAGGTTTACCTGCACCTGTCCTCGTTCCACAGCGAGCTCGGCGTGGGAGGGGCCTCCATCACGCTGCTCAATCGTACTGCATTGCTTGCAGTTGATACACTGGGCTTGCCGGCTAAGTCCGTCTGCATTCGCATGACGGGGTCCCGCACGGTGTTCCAGCTGGTAGGTAAATTCTGCCAGGATTTCTAACCAGCGAGCAATCTGGTTGGAGGGTTCTTTTCGGCGACACAACCAACGCAGGGAGGCGTGGTCAGTTCTTAATCGGAACTTCCTTCCGTATATATAGGGTCGGAAGTGCTTTACCGCTTTCACCACCGCCAAGAGCTCTCTTCTAGTTACGCAGTAATTTCGTTCTGCGGGTGCCAAAGTTTTGCTGTAATAAGCAATAACTCTTTCTCTGCCATCTTGCTCCTGGGAGAGTACCGCCCCCATCCCTACGGCACTGGCGTCCGTGTTCAGGATGTACGTGAGCGAGGATCGGGGTACCCTAGTACTGGGGCCCGACTCAGTTTGTCTTTCAGTAGGTGGAAGGCTCGCCGCTCTTCCTCTTCCCATCTCCAACTGGTTCCTTTCCCGGTCAGAACGGTCAGCGGCTTGGCTATTGTGGCGTATTAGGGTATGTATTGGGGGTAATAGCCAGCTGTCCCAAGAAACGCTTGTAGGCCCTTAATATCTTTGGGCTCTTCCCAGTTCTGTACAGCCTCGACCTTCCCAGGGTCGGTTGCCACTCCTTCTGCGCTGACGACGTGTCCCAAATATCTCACTTTTTCGCCCAACAGCTCACACTTAGAGGGTTTGATCTTGAGGTTGGCTTGTTGTAGCCGTCCTAGGACCTCTCCGAGTCTTTGTAGGTGGGTTTGGAAATCTGGGGCGATAATTATCACATCGTCCAGATATAACAGGAGTGTTTTCCAATGCAGTCCCTTAAGGACTCGTTCCATGAGACGCTGGAAGGTGGCTGGCGCGGAGGTAAGTCCGAAGGGGAGGACCTTCCATCTCCACAGCCTGCTTCTGGTAATAAAGGCTGCTTTTTGCCGGGCGTCGGCGTCTAGGGGCACTTGCCAATAGCCACTAGTGAGATCTAGCGTTGAAAAATAACGGCTACCGGCCAACGCGTCCAGAGAGTCATCTATCCTGGGGATAGGGTACGCGTCCTGGCGGGTGACGTCGTTTAGTTTCCTATAATCGACGCAGAATCTCCATGATTCATCTTTCTTTTTGACTAGGACGACCGGCGAGCTCCAAGCGCCGTCGGCGGGTTCTATTAGGTCTTTGGCCAGGAGCTCCTTTACTTGTCGCTCGGCCTCGGCCTCTTTTTCGGCTCCCAAGCGGTGGGGAGGGCAGCGTATTGGTTTGGTTCCAGGGGTCACGGGAATGGAGTGTTCCGCTAAGTGTGTGCACCCTATGTCGCTGTCGTCTTTGCTGAATACCGTTTGGTATTGTGCTAGCAGTTCATGGAGTTGCCTTTCTTCAAGGGGGTTTTTACATCCATGCCGTGCTTGGGCATACAATGCCCAAAGGTGTGGAGGCAGCTCCAATCCTTCTATAGTTTCTGGTATGCTTGGGTTGGAGGTGGTATGGACGTCTTCTGCTGCTACTCCCGTGAACGTCCCTATCACTTCTCCAGCGGGGACGTGGATATTCTCTTGGGAGGGGTTAAGGCATCGCACGAGCGCTCTCCCTTGCTCATCGGGTGTGTTGATGCTGGTGGCGAGGAGCAGGCCACCTTCCACACTTTCTATCACTCCCTGTGGGCAGGGTTCTTTACTGGTGAGGTGGCACAGGACTGTGGTTTCTGCTTGGGGTGGTAAGTAGGTATCCTTCTGTACCTGTACTTTCGAGACTAAATCTCTTCCGTGTCTGTCTGTGCAGACGAGTTCTTTTCCTTGGATTCGCAAGGTCGGTTGGTCGAACCCCATGTGGCAGCTCTGGTTCGAGAGGAACGGCATACCAAGGATTACGTCCTCGTTGATTTGGCTAACGACGAACGTTTCCTCATAGTGAATGTGTCTGATGCGTCCTGAGAGGGTGAGCAACCCATAGAATGGCAAACGCGTGCCGTCGGCCATCAGGCCATGTGAGTCGTACTGTTGTAAGTACTGTTGGACTCTGGGGGGTAGCTGGTCGAAGACTCGTTTGGCTAACAAGTTCGTGTTACAGCCAGTATCTATAAGGTACGTGACTGCCTGTCCTTCGACTCTTCCTGGGAGGTAATAACTTGACTTGTATGGCCTCTCGACCTGATTGAGGTGCACCGTTCTAGGTTGACTGGTCTCTTTTGGACCCGACCTTGGGATTTTTCCCGTAGGGGTGTGCTGTCCTCTCTCAGTTTGATGCCATGTCTCGGTTTCCTCTTCTCCCTCTTCTGTGGGTGGGGTGACGTCTTCACCTGTGGCCAGTGGTTCGAACCGGTTAGTCAGGGTGAGAGGTACCGGCTGGGGATGTTGTGGAGCCTTACGTCGGGGGGCGTTAGAATAGGGTGTTCCATGGTGTGGGGTGGCCCTGTGGCAGCCAGTAGGTGGCCCTACTGCTGCGGGCCGCGCCCGTTTCCCGGACGGTTGATCCATAGAGCAGTTTTACATTGGCTGCAGAGATGCCCTGTTCTCTGACAACCCCAACAACGTTTGACTGGTTCCTCCTGCGGTTTCTTCTTCAATTCCGCCACCTCCTTGCTAAGAGCCTTTATTGTCTTGAGCAGTTTTGCGAGAGGGTCTTCCACTTCTTGGCAGAGGGTTTCTGTCGTGGGTGGGTCCTGGTAGTTGCCTACCGACCCTTCGTGAATTGTCCGTACATTTGAGTGAGGAAGTAGTTGGTGCTGGACCTGCAGGTAATCATTTCCTGCTCGGATGGCTTCTTCCAGGTTGGTGGGCCGGATGGCCAAGAGATGTCTTTGTAGGTATGCATGGCCCATCGTGCCTTGGAAAGTCTGGAGAGTCAGCTCTTCCCGGTTCGTCTGTGGCAGTTCCTCGTACGCTGCCTCCACCAGCCTTTCGACCTGGAGGGCGTGTTCTCGGAGGGTGTCTCGGGGGTGTTTACGATACCCCATCAATTTGTTTTGAGCCTCTGTTCGGGTAAGCCCGAAGCTGGCCCTCAGTGCCTCCACTATCATCTGTTGTGTGGGTCCACGTCCGCACTGCTCAGCCTTTCCAACCAGCGCCTGGCGTAGGTGGATGGTGGCTTCCTCAGGTGTCCATCTATTCATCCTAGATACCTCCTCAAAGCGTTGGACGAAGTAGTGGACGTCTCCTTCCCCATCGAAGGTGGGTAGTCTAAACTTGTCCCTCGTATTCGTCACCGTCATTCGTTCCAAGATATCGGTCAGCGTCCCCATGATCTGCATGGATGGCCCCTCGCGGTCAGTGCTAACGGCTCTCCGCCTGTATGACATGTCTGCTTTTGCTCGGGGATTCGGAAGATCGCTGTGGGTGCTTCAATCCCACTGCTGCCACCAATGTACAGGAATTTACTGTCTGGGTGGTAGCCACCTGTACACCTCCCGAATGCTTGGTCCCCTAGCTAATGCAGTGCACAATAATTCTGTAATTATTGTTGACAGGCTATTACTGACTTTGGTCATGCAATGGAACAACCGAATCTGGTGTGGAACAAGTGCTGGCAGTTACAATAATTATCCAATAATTATTGGCTGCGTTTGAACCTCTCTAGGCTCGACAATAATCAGTGCCGTGATTATTGTCTAGTTTATAGTTTGTTTCGAACTTTGCTGCATACAATAATTCCGTAGGAATTACCGTTTAGTTTATAGTTTGTTGCGAACTTTAGGCCACCGACAATAATGGTGCTGTAATTAATACTTGTCTGTTCGACGCAGTCGAGACCGACAATAATTACGCTATAATTATTGTTGTGTTAGTTTTGTTTCGAACTCCACAGTTCGGTTTGCAATGAGTGTCGAACTAGTAGGGCACCAGGTGCTTTGCGTCGTACACCTCGGGTCGAGGGAATACGCAGTAAGAGAGAGTGACCAATCTTACTTTCCGCCAAGCCTCGTGCTTGCTAATAGTCGACCAGCGCTTGTAGTTATGCTGCTCCTAGTAGTGCTTGCTTCAAGAGAGAGAGATTCTTCTGAGAGTCAGGCTAACTCTAACATTTATTTGCACAACATCCATATATAAATAAAGTAGGCGGGTAGCTCTAACATAGTCACACCCTTGTATAAAATCTGACAAGCCACACCTTGCTAAGCACCAATTAGCAGTGGATAAATGATAATAATAATAAAAGGGGAATAGTAAATCACGCCTTGCTAAGCACCAATTAGCATCGAGTAAAAATGGTAATAATAATTTGTGAGGAAAATGCATGCATAGAACGATACAGCATAGAACCTGTAGTTAAGCACTAATAATAGAACGCTACATAGACATGGACAGCTTGAGTAAATAATTAGTATACAGATAGCATAAAGAGTGGCTAATAAGGGTAAAACAGTACGTAGTAGCAGCGAAGAGTGCTGGCGTCCCTCACAATAATCATAATAATAATGATGATAACTACTATGATAATAATAATAAATATATGTTACAATTAATAAACTTTCATCAATATTATAATAATAAACAATAAATGATAACAATAAACTTATTATTATTATTATTATTATTATTAATAATAATGTGCAGGATTTCACTGTGGGGGTGTGAGTTGGTAGCTCGGCCTACCTGCACAACCTCCCGAACTGTGATGGCAAACTGTGTCTATTTGCTTCAGCGATACAACCCTTCCACAGGTCGACTAGTATTCTTAGAAGTGGTACATTACCATTCCAGTGTACTAGCTAGCTGCCGGCTGCGTTAGCTGTTCTAACAGAGGCCGAACTTTGAAGGGCAAACTAGTCAAAGCTAGGTTAGGCCAGCAGAGGTTCGGCTGATCTGTTCCAGTGCAAGGCAGAGGCCGAACTTTGAAGGCGAACTAGTCAAGCTAGGTTCAGCCAGCAGAGGTCCAGGCTGATCTGCTTATTAATTACTACTCGAGTAATGTCGTACGTGCATGTACTTAGCGCAGTGAAGTTATTGTTAGAGAACAAAGAAACTTCTGAGAGTGTGCAAGCTGACTCTGATTTATTGCTGCCTAACACGGCTATTTATATAAAAGATTACATAACATAACTTGGATAAAATGGATAGAACAAAGGAAGCCACACCTAACACAACTGGTTGGCTAGCATGGGCAAATCATACACAAAGGGTGGTGCTAAAATACATGGTTGGCTGATTCCACATGGCGTACATATAAGTTTGCATGCTTGAGTAAAATAATAATGTGTATGCATAGAATGATTGTCTCTAGAACGTAAGCATAGAATGGTACAATGTAGTATAAGGTAAGATTGTTACTGTCATAGATGCGAGATGGCGCCGGTCCTTTACAATAATACCAATAACTGTCAAATAATATTATTAATGATTGGATTATAATAATTATTTAATAACAATATATATAATATAATATTATTATTATTTATTACTAACTCACAAAAAAGTTATTATCATTATTATAATAATTTATAATAATAATACTTATTATTATAATAATAATAATTATAATAAATTTAAGAATGATATTTATTAATAATAATACATTATTATTAACATCATCATGATCCATCATCATGTGTAATATATTATATATTATAATTATTATAATAAAATATTTATTATGTACATGTGTTGTTAATTAGAATAATTTCACTTGTTACTGTTGTTGACGTTATTTATTATTACTGCAATCAAAACCAGAAGTGTTTTAGTTGGTAATTAAGTTAATTATTATTACTCGCCCACAGTGATGGTAGTGTGGTTTTGAAGATATATGATCATTATTATTATTGTACAGGAATTTACTGTCTGGGTGGTAGCCACCTGTACACCTCCCGAACGCTTTGCCAACCCTAGCTAATGCAGTGCACAATAATTGTGTAATTATTGTTACCAGGCTACTACTGACTTTGGTCATGCAAAAGAACAACCGAATCTGGTGTAGAACAAGTGCTGGCAGTTGCAATAATTATTCAATAATTATTGGCTGCCTTTGAACCTCTCTAGGCTCGACAATAATCAGTGCCGTGATTATTGTCTAGTTTAAAGTTTGTTTCGAACTTTGCTGCACACAATAATTCCGCAGGAATTATTGTTTAGTTTATAGTTTGTTGCGAACTTTTGGCCACCGACAATAATGGTGCGGTAATTACTATTTGTCTGTTTCGACTCAGTCGAGACCGACAATAATTACGTGGAGTTATTATTGTATAAGTTTGTTTCGAACTCCACAGTTCGGATTGCAATGTGTGTCGAACTACTAGGGCACCAGGTGCTTTGCGTCGTACACCTCGGGTCGAGGGAATACGCAGTAAGAGAGCGAACAATCTTACTTTCCGCCAAGCCTCGTGCTTGCTAATAGTCGACCAGCGCTTGTAGTTATGCTGCTTCTAGCTGTGCTCAGTGCTTGCTTCTTGAGAGTAAGATTCATCTGAGAGTCAGGCTAACTCTGATATTTATTTCGTGAACACTCACATATAAACAAAGTAGGCGGGTGTGATTAGCACAAGTCACACCCTTAGGTAAAAATATTGGCAAACCACGCCTTGCCTTCCATGAAGCACCAAAATGCAAGTAATAATAATTTCATGGAAAAAGTTAATAAAAATATAATAGAATAATTATTTAAATGTAGCTTGGGTAATGGCAATAGAACTATACAGTTTGGCAAGCATAGAACGCACAGTAAGAATAAATGTGAATAGAATGTAAATGTTCGTAATGGCTATGTAACTATGTAAACAATATGGCGTCTCTTTACCGAAGAGTGCCAGCGTCCCTCACATTATTAATGATTATTATTAATTATTACTGTTTACTAATTATTAATTATTATCATTAATAATAAGAATAATAGTTATTGTTGTTGTCATTGTTATTACTATTATTATGACAGTAGCACAGTGAGCCATGTATGATTTGTAACCAACTAGAGTGGTAATAGAAAATAATTAAAACAATTTTCCCGTAGCAAAAAACTTTTTTTTAATCATTTCATATTACCACTCCAGTTTGTTACCAATCATACATTGCTCACTGTGTCAGGATGATGATGTGTTTTAACAATATAAATAATTTTGATTATTATTGATAGTTTACTAGTAATGTTTATAATTTGTACGTTTTCAATAATAATTATACTAACAATAATTAATGAACGTAAAAGCAAAAATACAACAATAGTTATTGTTGACTACAATTACGAATCATTGCTGTAATAAAACTGAAATATAATCACAATAGTATAGTTTGAGGTTTCCTTTGAAATTGTCAAATGCATGGCGACTGTACCAATCCAAATTGGCATTATTACAATTTGCATGACTTGATGGTTGAATGAAAAATATTATTTGGTGACACAAATAATTATTCTTGGCATCATATTATTCTGAGAAAAACAAGCCCAGTCCATATTGAAACTCTTGGACAGAGAGTTAAATGAGTCCAGAATTTGAATATAACATTAACTGGATACGACTGGACTTCATTCTTTTGCATGTGTTCATCTACAATACATTTTCACGCTACTCAATGTTTACTACGTTTCAACAAATACACTTTTTTGAAAGATTTCAAGGTTGATGACGATGCTTGATTGATTAGGCCTATGCGTGGGATTGTTGTTGTTGATCACTGTGGAACCCGTGTGATTAACTTTCTTGACAGCAGCAATCATAACACAGCAAGTTGTTCAGCTACTGCAATTTCCATGGCCTCCACAGAAGTCTTAATTGCATCAAAACCAGCAAGACACAATTCTATTTCATATCTTTGTAATTCACGATGTTAATAATATTACCATTATCATTACGTAGTGACATCAGTACATGGTTTGATCAAATTTGATAATATTAATTATTATTTATTTGTTAATAACGAACAGAAACAATTTTGTTTATACTCCCTTAAAACGGCTATAAAGATGACCGATGTTAACACCCCATTGTTTAAGTGAAACAGTTACGTCAATATATAATATACTGTTAAAAACGGCTTTCAACACTGATTTTAATAGTGTTGTCAGTTTGGAGCATTGATGCTATTTTAAGGATTTATTTGGCATTTTATATGGGGCTTAGCTGGGGCTGTACCCTCATTACACTTTTCAGCCAAAGCTAACCCCATAGGGCATAAACAGGTGAATTACAGTACATTCCATTGTCACCCTAGCAGTCAACAAAGAGTGACCTTGTGATTATGATGAGACTAATTTATTAATAAATTAGCTCTCTGTCCCCTCTGAAGGCTATCATCAGCATATAGGCTACAATTATTATGACATGACCTGCTCGGTTTTTTCAACAGTTTTAGATTTGATACTGAGTTTCGTAAACATTTTTACTCGCAGCAGAGACATGTTAAAGTTTTAAAAAATAGAATGCCTGAGATTACCAAAAAAACTGAACAAGCGATGTCCACTAACGTTTTTTTGTGAGTTTTCATATATGATGTTTTGCATTAGCAGAAAATCTTCTCAAGTTATATGTTAGTAATTACTGGCTGTTACAATTACAAGTTTTTTATCAATAAAGTTTATGTCGGCACTGTTTTTGTTACAAATGGATGGCTGCCAGTTTTAGTCCAAAATTTTGCAATTAAAGTTTTTAATGCTAAACCCTAAAACCTAGGGAGAGTTTATAGTCAGTTTGCCATCAAACATTGAAATGTAAGAACCCGTTATGAAATGACATGTTCAGCAATAAATGTAGTCGTATTGGCAGCTTGTTAGATAAATTTTGTTGACTCATTGATGCTACTGTGAGATCCAATGATTATAGCAAACACCTACTCGCAGATAGCAGATGTTTAGGGATTGACAAGCGTGGCCCGACAGTTGGGTAGTGCTTCTGTCGCCTGTGTTTAACTCGTTTAATTTAATTTCTTCAAATTCAACACTGACCATACGTACGTTCATACGTAGTCACTTGGACACATGAACTACAATGACATATTGCAACTACAAAAGGTAACTGGTCGCATGACTGTCAATAACACTTGAACCGATCATACATGTAACATATGTAAAGAAAACGAGATGTGTGGCAGTTCAAAATCTTGTGATGATCTGCCCATATGTGCAACTAAACCGCTTGAGAGAGTTCACTCAGATGTATGTGGACATATAGAACCAACTTCACGCGAAAGATACAAATACATCATCAACGTCTGTGATGATTACACGGGAATGCTCTTTATGTACCCACTTCGTGCTAAAAGTGAAGTTACTACATCATTCAAAAAATTCATCGCATATGTAGCACCATTGGGCAACATACCAAACCACACAGTTATGATGTTGGAGAATATGTCAACAACGAAATGCAAGCTGTGCTTTATAACACAGGTACAAAACACTCCACAACAACTCCATACACTCCGTATCAAAATGGAAAATTTGAAAGAGCTTGGCGTAGTCTGCTGGACATGGCACTCTGCCTATTAGCTGATGCTCAACTCTCAAAATCTTACTGGTCGTTTGCTATGAAGTACGCACAACATTTTCGTAACCGCTCATTCCAACGCCGGTTTCACTTTAAGTTTTTCAGTATTTTTTTTATAATAATTATTATACAAATTATTTCATACTTTGATAGACTATTACAATGCCATTTCTTATGTTATAAGGCCAAAACATAAATTATTTACCGTTATGCGTACAATCAATATTATGGGTTCTTTCTTTCCCATAGCAAATCTATCAATGCTTTACCACCATGCACAGTCAGCAGTACCGTAGGCCGGTGCAAATCTGGCAGAAGGTTTATTGTGAATTAGCCTTCTCTCTAGTGCTCGGTTACCTGACCTGGGCTGGTGGTGGTAGATTATTTGTTGTGCATGCCTAGAGTAATTAAAAATTAGTTCACTGCGTCGATCAAAGAGCCGACTACACTGCTCTATATTTTTTTATTAAAGAGGCAGGTAGAGATAGTAAACAAAAATGGTACACAGGAAGAGCCACCCAGATCTTTTGGAGTACATTTACCTATATGCCATCAATTTTTTCACCATTTCTGATAGACAAATTTCTTATAGGCAATATATTCTAATTCTCTCACTTACACCCTATAAAAGCACCATCACTCACCATAAAGCCTCAAAAAACATTTTGGTCTGCAAAAATTCTTGCAGCACAAATTTAGTTTAACGTGAAAAAGAGGCTCAATTTTGTATGTTAAAAGTTGGCTGAATATATCGTTGATGATGACAAACCAACCTTTCACCTTTTCAAGTAACTAAATTGCAGATCAACAATCACCACTGCCAAGTCAGGTAACCGAGTACTAGAAAGAAGGTTTATTTATAAAGAACCCTCTGCCAGATTTGCACTGGCCTACGGTATTACTGACTGAGAGTAGACAGTGGTGATGTTAAAACAAATACTAATGTTGATGTGATATAACGCAAAAAGTAATTTCTGCAGTAGGCCTGTGAGTAGTAATATATGAGCAGATCTCCCTACCAAGTGTTTTTTGTGGGGTTAAAATCTGGGGTTATGCAATGGGTTACGGCGTTGGATGGATTCGCCGAGTTTATATTGTATTTTATTTGAGGGGCATTTGAGTGGCATTTGAGTGGCATTTAAGTGGCATTTGAGTTTTGATTATTTTTTTACTTAATTTGAACTTATATGGTATATAGATTTTGAATGTATGGCATTTAAGTTATGATAATTTTTTACATAATTGTATACATAATTATAAGTCATAGGGTGTCTAGATTTTGAATGTGAGGCATTTAAGGTGTGATAATTTTTTGTAATTCCGACTCATATGATATCTTGAGAGAGAGGAGAGAGAGGAAATATATCTACATTGAATAAATACAGTGATTAAAAATGAAACAATATGTGAATATATACATTTATTGTGTAATAAGTAGGGAAAATCTCATATAATATAGCTAGAGTCAGTAAATACTAAGTAACTGAAGTTTTTAGCTATTTCAACTGGATAAAAAAGTACAGTCACTCGTATAATGCTTGGGATAGGAAGATCTTCAAATGTTTTGCAAACCAGAACTTTTGGTGAGTTAATCACTTGAGAACCTTTAGACTTTTCTATGAATCATTATATGATTATATACACTTATTGTATAATAAGTAGGGAAAATCTCTCCATATAATATAGTTAGAGTCGGTAAATAGTAAGTAATACAAAACAGTACAACTTGTAATGTCAATCAATACACAGGCTTTTTTTATACATTCATTATCCGCTTGAGACTACCTGTTGTCAGCATTTGATATTGAGTTTACATACCATCAACACCAAGCTGTTCATCAAAATCTTGTAATTCGTTTTCTAGGAATTCCTTAAGAACTTCATCCTCATTATTCGTTTTTGTTAGCACCTCATTCGAATTTGTTTGTGTGCAATATTGCTCCCAATCACTAGCGTTGGTTGAAGAAATGAAGACAACATTGTGGTATGGAATAGGATTTCCATTCTTACTCTGTTTTTTTTCTTTGTAAATCATCACACCAGGTGCACATCTTTTAGCTTCCTCGTTGTATCTGATTGGTAGTAAAAGCGTTCTCGTCTCTCTTTTTCCATTCTTTTCAGCGACATAGCGAATGCAATTTACAATGGATTCTTCTCCATTGAATCGGAAAGGAATGAATCTTTCTACAACTTCGATGTAAGCAAAAATGGAACAATCTTTGAAATTGCTGAGATACTCGATGTCGTAAGCGAGTTTGAGTTCTTCTTCACTCATTTTTCTCAGTTTTTCAGCTTCAGCAGTAGCTTCCATTGTGGTTAAGCGTTTTGTGCTGATACGTTTGACATTGTAGTAAGTAGTCTCTGGTTTTTTTGAGTTTTCCATCTCACCCAAGTACAAAATGTTGAAAGGTAATGGGTAGTTATCAACATTGAAGCTTTCAACTACTCTACTTGGGCAAACAACTTTCTGAAAATTCGCTCCAGTTGAATTATCAAGATAAGTGAGAATGTAGTAATTTCCGTATGCACCAGTACTCTGTTCAATAGAAACGATTTGCAAAACTGATGGAACAGGAAGTGATGCTAGTGTAAGAAACCCTCCAATCTTTTTCAAATCACATGCCTTCCATTTTTGGAGAGATTTGGCCATCTTGAGAGCTCTGTCAGTATCAGTGAGCAATTCTTTTTGTTCCATATTGTTTGATGTTGTGGGTAAAACCAGTTTTGGAAGAGCTCGTCTCTTTATTGTTGCTTCTTTTGTGACAGAGTTAGAGTTTTTTCTTTTGGAGGGTGTTTTGAATGTTTTTTGTTTGTTTTCGATTGGCTTTAAATCCGTGTAAGAAGCAGAAAAATCCTCCATAGTACTCTAAAAAAGAAAGAGATAATTTATAATTCAGCTTTTCATGTGGAACTAAAAGATTATTTATTTCATACTTTACATTATAGCTAAACTAATTTTGATCTTTGCTAGGTAGGGAATAATAAATTTTTTAAATTTTACCTTTTATAAAGAGAAAGTTTCTAGTAGTTGCAATGGAAAGTGTAGTAGATGTTACTTCTCCGCTCACTGTTGTAGAACTGGATGCTTTCTGTGTGAAAACAGTGGCTCTTAAATAGCTAAAGTTGCACTGGTTGAACTCTATGAATACCAACCTTCTTTATAATATAACTATGAATCAGAATTTTGTCCACGCGAAAACCAATGTTTTCGCGGGAATAAATAATTTATTTTCACGCGAATAGAAACTGTTGCTTTCGCGGGAATACAAATTTTATTTTCACGCGGATACAAACCAATGCTTTCGCGGGAATAAATAATTTATTTTCACGCGAATAGAAACCGTTGCTTTCGCGGGAATAAATATTTTATTTTCACGCGAATGGAAACCACTGCTTTCGCGGGTATACAAATTTTATTTTCACGCGAATACAAACCAATGCTTTCGCGTGAAAATAAATTATTTATTCCCGCGAAAGCAACGGTTTCCATTCGCGTGAAAATAAAGTATTTATTCCCGCGAAAGCATTGGTTTGTATCCGCGTGAAAATAAAATTTGTATTCCCGCGAAAGCAACAGTTTCTATTCGCGTGAAAATAAATTATTTATTCCCGCGAAAGCAACGGTTTCCCTTCGCGTGAAAATAAAGTATTTATTCCCGCGAAAGCATTGGTTTGTATCCGCGTGAAAATAAAATTTGTATTCCCGCGAAAGCAACAGTTTCTATTCGCGTGAAAATAAATTATTTATTCCCGCAAAAACAACGGTTTCCATTCGCGTGAAAACAAAGTATTTATTCCCGCAAAAACAACAGTTTCCATTCATGTGAAAATAAATTATTTATTCCCGCGAAAGCATTGGTTTGTATCCGCGTGAAAATAAAATTTGCATTCCCGCAAAAGCAACAGTTTCTATTCGCATGAAAATAAGTTATTTATTCCCGCGAAAGCAACGGTTTCCCTTCGCGTGAAAATAAAGTATTTATTCCCGCAAAAGCATTGGTTTGTATCCGTGTGAAAATAAAATTTGTATTCCCGCGAAAGCAACAGTTTCTATTTGCTTGAAAATAAATTATTTATTCCCGCGAAAACAACGGTTTCAATTCGCGTGAAAACAAAGTATTTATTCCCGCGAAAGCAACAGTTTCCATTCGCGTGAAAATAAATTATTTATTCCCGCGAAAGCAACGGTTTCCATTCCCGCGAAAATAAAATATTTATTCCCGCGAAAGCAACGGTTTCCATTCGCGTGAAAATAAATTATTTATTCCCGCGAAAGCATTGGTTTTCGCGTGGACAAAATTCTGATTCATAGTTATATTATAAAGAAGGCTGGTATTCATAGAGTTCAACCGGTGCAACTTTACCTATTTAAGAGCCGTTGTTTTCACACAGAAAGCATCCAGTTCTACAACAGTGATCGGAGGAGCAACATCTACTACTACATCCACTGACTATTAAAAGTTTTTCTGTGTGAATTTGAAAATTTTCATTGAACTTAAGACTTAATTATCTGACTTAATTATCTCACTTAATTTTTTGTCTACTTAAAAAGTAATGCTTTCACACAATAAATCACTCGTTCTAACAACAGTAACTGAAGCCTCAACATCTACTATATAATATACCAACTGACTACTAGGAGTTTTATTCACAAGGTAAAATTTATTAGCTGAGACATTTAACTTACCTTTTTATGTGCTATTATCACTTCTATTAAAAAGTAATGATTTTATTGTTATTATAGTGCTATGGAAACAGAAGAGGATGATACTGATGTAGACATACATAAGGAATGGGAATGGCTCATGAAAAATCAAAATGATATCAGTTTTTCAAACGCTGATAATGAATACATGAATGATGAATGCAATGCTGAATATGAAAATTAAATGGAGATGGAACTTGAAAATGCTTTTCAAGACAAACCTTCGACTTTTCAAGTTTCAGCAACTACTGAAAATACAATAGCCTTTGATAAGCAGTAAGTTTTTAAAACCATAAATTAATAACGTTAGTAGAGTAATTTTTTTTGCTGTTTTTTTTTTTATAGTCATCTCATGAATCAGCAAAAATAATGCGTTATCTCTTTATTGTAGACAGGACTCAGAATATCAGAGAATTAATGTAAAAGAGGGAGTTGAGAATTCATGTCATAGTACACAGTAAGTTTTTAAAAAACCTAACTAATAATAATGTTTGAGTCTTTTTTCCTAATTCCATTTTAAAAATTAATTGATAATGGTGTTTAAGTCATTTTTTCTTCTGTTACATTTCATACAAAATGTATGTGAATGTTTTATAGAACAACTATTATGTGTTAACATTTCTATTGTAGACAAAGTTTAAATTATCGGGAGGAGAATGTAGAAGAAAAAAACCCTGAAATTTCCCCTAATTGGAAATGGTTAGAAGAAAATCTCATTTGTTTTCGTTTACCCGATGAAACAATCAATCAAATAGGTTTTGGTGCTGAGCCTTCACCATCAAAGACTAGCATAATAGCTCCAGATATAGAGCCGGTTGTGGAGGAGATAGTTGAAGAAAATGAGAATGATCCAATGATAGAAAATGAAGAAGAAGAAGAAGAAGAAGAAGAAGAAGAAGAAGAAGAAGAAGAAGAAGAAGAAGAAGAAGAAGAAGAGGAAGAAGCACAAGAGGAAGAACAAGAAGAAGAAGAAATGGAAGATTTAAATTTTGACAGACCTACCCGAGCATCAACCCTAGGTATTGTTGATGATAGCACAGCTCCAACTTTTCAAGATGAAGAATGGGATGATTTGATAGCTAGATATTGGGGAGCTATGAAAACGAAACATAGAGCTGGAAAAGTCATAGAACTTTTAAATGTAAGACTTTGGGATGGGATTCCAAGAGACCAAGCTGATACCTACCAAAATGACTATCATGATTCAAGAGTGTTAGAATTGCTAAAAAAAGTTTGGAAACAATTGAGCTCGAGAGCAAAAGTCAACTGTAGCGTAGGTTGTATACTAGAAAATAAAAATGATGGTGAGCTCCGATACTTCCACTCATCATCAAACAATGCTACCGTATATCCAAAAGCTAAACTGATTGAAAGTGAAGGAGATCTTGATGACTTTTTTGTTGATGTTATGGAGACTGATCATCGTACAAATAGCTTGAGACGGAGACCAAATACGACTTGGAGATTGATGTTAATCACAAACATTTCGTTTTATTTCTACAAACTACTTGGAATGGGAAAAGTTGGATCACCACCAGAGCATTTACCCTCTCACCTCATTAACAACAGACACATACGAACCATGTTAAAAAACACAAAAGGAATACGAATTACCGACAATCTTTGTTTTTTTAGATGTCTAGCATTATACAAAGAACTACAAAAAAACGGTGGAATTGCAAAAGATCCGACAATGAAGGAGGTGAAGGAGTACCAACAACAATATCATAGTTTCATCTATGGTGATAGTGCTAAAAGTTGTGATGAGGAAGGAGTAACAGAAGCTGATTTATTGCTTTTGGAGCGAGCATTTCAACTGAAGATAACAGTGTTTTCTTTAAATGATGATATGACTTCAACAGTTATTTGGAATTCAAACTCCAGTTATAAGGAGAATCTATATTTGGATCTTTATATCAATCACTTCAGTCTTATTACAAACTTGGAAGGATATGTCAGAACCTACAGATGTCCAACGTGTTCTACTTGTTATGACAGATTGGGGAATTTGAAAAGACACAGATGTTCAATCTCAGACGCAACAAATCTGGAGTTTTCTGCAGGGCAATACAAACCTACCGCTACAATATTCGACAAACTGAAGATTCAATTCGGGATAGATATCGGGTCAGATGATTCCTTGAGATACTTTCCGTTTTTTGCAACATTCGATATAGAGTGTTTGTTACCTAATTGCAAAAAAGATCGAGATACAGACAGAACCATTTACACTAACGAGCATCAACTTTTAAGTATTTCAATTTGTTCAAATGTACCAGGCTTCAACAACCCACGTTGTATTGTCAATAACGGGGATGATGATGAGTGTGTTGAAAAGTTCATTGAATACTTGGAAGATATTAGTGAAGAATCATATAGCCGATTGGAAGAACAATTTTCACAAATCATAAAACAGATAGAAGGTGAATTACAACGATTGGAAAAAGCTGAAGAACAGTTTCGTACTGATTATGAACAAAATCGTTTCAGACGGAGATTAGGAGCTGAAAAAGTTCTGGATGATTTGTACAGCTATATGAAAAAACTTCCTATTCTAGGATTCAATTCACAGACTTATGATGTTAATGTGATGAAAGGAAAACTGCTTCGAAAATTGAAAGATGTCTCCGGCAAAGATTTTGATTTTGTTATAAAAAAAGGAAACAAGATGCCTGTTATCGGAATAGGATCTTTTTTGTTTTTAGATTGTACAAACTTTATCGCTCCCGGATATAGCTATGAAATGTATCTCAAAGCATACAAATGTGAAGCCGGAAAAGGATTTTTTCCTTATGAATGGATGAAAGACTTGGAACAACTTAATCAAGAACATCTACCTCCAAGAGAAGCTTTTTACAGTTCTTTAAAACAAAAGAACATCAGTGAAGAAGAGTACATAATTTGTCAAGAAGCATGGAAAGATAACAACATGAGGACAATGAGAGATTTTTTAAAATGGTACAACAACTTGGATGTAAAACCATTTGTTCAAGCGTTGGAAAGACAAAGATCGATCTACAGAGAGCATGGGATTGATATGTTAAAAGACGGTATATCTTTACCAGGATTAGCAATTCGATGGATGTTCAACAAAGCTCCTCAACCACCTCCTCCATACCTCTCTACACGCTTGGATTTCCATGAACTTGGTAACTCGTTTCGACAGACTCTCCCAATTTGTCTGATTGACAACAGCAATGCAGAACTTTATCCTCTAATAAAGAAAAACATAGTTGGTGGACCAAGTCTAGTGATGCATAGATATCACGAAAAAGGTATAACTAAAATTAGAGAACATTGGTTGGGAAAAGAAGCAAAAGTTTGTGATAGAATCTATGGAGTTGATGCAAATGCGCTCTATTTATGGTGTATGATGCAATCAATGCCTACTGGTTATCATCGAAGAAGAAAAATCGAAAACTCCTTTGTTGCTGAACCAGTAAAATTTAGCAAGGTAGCTCATAGTTGGTTACAGTTCCAAATGTTTTCAAAAAAAATCAATATCAAGCATCAGCTCAATGGAGGAGAAGTTGCTCTTGGACAGCGAGGATTACCAGTTGATGGATTCTGTGTTGAAAATCGTCATGTCTTTCAATTCCACGGGTGTTTTTGGCATGGACACAACTGCTCTTATAACAATGCTAAAGAACAAGAGCTTCAAGCTAGTGGAAGAAAATCAAAAGCAAATCTGTTTAAAACTACGATGGAAAATGAAGAATATCTTCGAGCACTAGGTTACACTGTAATCTCGATTTGGGAGTGTGAGTGGATGAAACGTGTAAAAACTCATACAAATTTACAAAAATTTGTCAACACGTTTTACGATTCTTTCTACCCTAAAATACTTGAAAAAAAACTAAATCAAGAAGAAGTGTTGTCGAGAGTTCAATCAGAGGAATTCTTCGGATTTGTTGAATGTGACATCGAAGTTCCTGAGGAAGAGGAAGAAAAGTTCTCCGAAATGCCTCCGATTTTTAAAAATACGATGTTAACCAGAGAACACTTGAGCGAAGAAATGAAAGTCTTTGCTGAAGCCGAAGGGTTTTTAAAGACTCCTCAACGCTCATTAGTTGGAAGTATGTTCGGAGATAAGATATTGCTAATGAGTCCTTTGTTAAAATGGTACTTGAAACAAGGATTGAAAGTCACCAAAGTTTATCAGCTAATAGAATATATTCCTAGAAAAGCTTTTGAAGCTTTTGGAACATCAGTTTCAGACGCTAGGCGAATGGGAGATGTAGATCCTAGTCAAGAATTACTCGCTACTACTAGCAAGTTGGTAGGAAATGCTGCTTATGGAAAAACAATCACTGATAAAGAAAAACACACCACCATCAAGTTCATCGAAGGGGCGAGAAAAGCTTCATTTCGTATCAGAGGGAACAAATTCATCTCCATGGAAGAGATAGCAGATGATTTTTATGAAATCGTAACCTGTAAACGACTAGTAAGTTTTAAAAACAATTATTTTGCAATTCAAAATTTATATTCTCCAAGTTTACTTTGCTAATCAGTATCACCATCATTTCAGCTAACTATGAACGTTCCAGTACACTTGGGTTTTTCCGTGCTACAGTATGCTAAACTGAGAATGCTACAGTTTTACTACGACTTTATGGATAAGTAAGTAAAACCTAATTCCCTACCATTATTATGTATAAGTAAGTAAAACTTCCAAATAATTGAAATCGAAACAATCTTTTTATTTATAGATATATTGACAGAAGTGATTTCCAATATGTTGAAATGGATACAGATAGCGCATACATGGCATTGAGCGGAACATTAGAAACACTGGTAAAACCAAGTATGAAAAAAGAGTTTTACAATGAATATGGTGATTGGTTTCCACGCCCATACTGTGACAAACATAGGGATGAGTTTTTAAGAACCAAAACAATGGGTTTAGAATGGAGCATGCAAGACTGTTGTGAAAAAGTACTAAAACACGGAAAAAGAACACCCGGGCTGTTTAAAGAGGAATTTACCGGAGATGGAATTGTTGCACTTAACTCTAAATCCTATTACTGCTGGGGAGAAAAAGGAAACAAGTTTAGCTCAAAAGGTTTAAACAAACGAATTAATCAATTGAACAAAGACAGTTATCTAAATGTATTGAACACAAAAAAGTTGTTTATGGGTAAAAATCGAGGATTTGTAGTAAAGGATCAAAAAATGTTGACACACAACCAAATAAAGCGAGGACTCACATATTTTTATGCTAAAAGACGAGTGTGTTCTGATGGAGTATCTACCGAACCTACTCTGGCTTAAATAATAGACTTCTTTTACCACAGTTACTATAACTATATATATATATATATATATATATATATATATATATATATATATATATATATATATATATATATATATATATATATATATATATATATATATATATATATATATATATATATATATATATATATATATATATATATATATATATATATATATATATATATATATATATATATATATATATATATAAAATACAAGAAATCTTTCATCATCCTTATAAATATCGATAACGAATAGATGAATATTTAACTTCATCATCCAATATATTTTAAAGCATTCAATGTATATATGAGTTCGAATTATGTATCTAGCTATATTATATGAGGAGATTTTACCCCTACTTATTATGTAATAAATGTATATAGTCATACATTGATTCACTTTTAATCAATGAATTTATTCAAGGTAGATACATCTCCTCTCTCCTCTCTCAAGATGCTATATGAGTTCGAGTTATGTAAAGAAATTATCAAAACTTAAATGCCATACATTCAAAATCTATATACCATATAAGTTCAAATTAAGTAAAAAAATAATCAAAACTCAAATGCCACTTAAATGCCACTCAAATGCCACTCAAATGCCCCTCAAATAAAATACAATATAAACTCGGCGAATCCATCCAACGCCGTAACCCATTGCATAACCCCAGATTTTAACCCCACAAAAAAACACTTGGTAGGGAGATCTGCTCATATATTACTACTCCTGTGGATAGCACGAGGTGTGTTATACACTCATACTTGAATTTTCACTTTATATACTCCTATGCCTGAAGAATTTTTTTTTATATATTCCTGTGCCCGAAAAAAGATACTGTTCATGCTTTAATCAACACAACAGTTTGCTTGTTGTTATGCAATTCTAATTGACTTGATCTTGACTGCATTTTGCTGTTGTAGTTATTATGTTGTGAACCAATAAAGTTTACATCAGTTATAAGAAAACTCTGTTCTGCTGCAAACCAGACATACACAGCAATATGTAAGACCTTCTTATAAAGCCGCGTTTACACTAGGCGACTGCGACTCTATTGATTGTCGCAGTCGCATGTTGCCTTTACACAGCTGCAACACCCTAAACTTTCGAGTTTTGCGACTTCGGAGTTGCCCAACCATCTTAGCTAAAATAATTTATAGCGTTTCTGCTTACGCAGTTGGATTGATGAGTTGTGATTTAATTATTACCAGTTTTCTACCAGGCAGTAGTTCTCTATGCGTCTTGTGGATTTTTATTTACCCATAATATGAAACTTTAACTTATCTATAAATAATAATACCACTTACTAAAATTCAATAATAATTTGAAGAAAGTCTAACGTTCTTTTTGTGTTTGCATCCAAAATAATAATGATATAACTACTCCGAATATGAATTATTTATTATTGTTGAACATACATAGTTTGATTCTTTTGATAAGAAAAATAATAAACACACATGTCAACAATGCTGGTAATAATTAATTATTTAAAGCATCCCAGCATTGAACATTTTTTTCGTTAATTTTGTGAATATTCAAGTCTTAAGCAGCAGATTGATGTATTGAACAACCCTCTCGATCAACTCAGTGCTGATCTACGAGCCTGCAAAATACCTCTCTTCCAGAAATGCTCGCCAATTTTTACACTGCTTAAAATTGATGTCATCTTCGGGTATTTACTTCTTTGCTGCGCGGTATTTACTTCTTTGCTGCGCAGTATTTATTTGACCAATCAGATCCAGCTATTTATTTTTATTATTATTTTATTTATTATTATTCTACCTACCTACATACTACTGTACTGTCCATTCTGGTATGAATACCATTTATTGTTCCCTTACTCACCAAAAGAAGCACAATTTTTTTCGATCCTGTTGATGTAAAGAGTATAAGATGAGATGATCCTTGTGATTGTGATCACATTGGACAACTTGACAAATCCCGCGATTGTCTCTTGTTGCCATTTCACATATGAAAATTGCGTAATAAACAAGCGTTGATTTTGTTTACTATGCGTGTGCACTAATTGCGTTCATATTGCTAGAAACCACTAACTCTGATTTTATGCGTGCAGCGTCCAAATTCAAACCAGGTGAAAAATGGCGCGTAACAGTAAATAGCACCATTAAATCTTAGAATCAACTTTTGATGGGGTGTCTTCATAAGGATTCTTTATTCCTGTTGCAATGGCTTTCAGTAGACCTAAGACTAAATGAATTGCCCAATCAGATTTCATTTTAAACGCAGACGATGCAACTTCATTTATAAGAATTTGCCATTATTTATTATAATTGACCACGCCCACAACCCGAAGATGACGTACACGTAATCAATGAAAGTTATAGTAAGCTAACTTTGAGCTGATTCGACGAGCATTTGAGGTCAATGGTTTTTTGGCAAGCTTGTAAATCAGGACTGAGTAGGCCTAGAGAGTTATTTAATAAATCAATCTGCTGCTTAAAGCCTGGTTCACATTTTCACCGATTGCTACTGCGATAGTGGGAATTGTCCTATCGCCAATAATGTGAACATGCAATACCGTTGTCGCCGCCATAACGCCGTTCAATTGGGAAAGTTTGGCAGTGTCAAACTTTTCCGACATTGGTGACATTACGGCGATGCATTATTGCAATGAGAACCAATGAACGCCGTTTGTCAGTGATAGGTCTGAGTTGACCTATAAAAATTGAACCGCTCTAATTGTCATAACCTTCCACTGTCCACCCAACGACGGATAGTAAATAAATAAATAACAATCCGTCATTGACTTTTTATTGGTTTCTTTTCACAAATTATAATATTCAAAAAGAAAATTAGTTGAGACTCTAAATAAAGATAATATCTACACACCATTGCCAGGTAAGAGATGTCAGATTAGATTGATCTTAATTAAAAATAACAATAAACGTAATAAAGTAATAATTTATTATTATTTATTACTTGCTGTTTGCCATTTTTTAATTTTTTTGCTGCCGATTTCTTTATTGATTGAAATGACTGTAACTGTTATCTGTTTTTTATTATCATCATTATTGTTAATTATTACTAATCATTATAAATACTAATAAAAAAATAAAATGAATGATGTAAAAATTAATAATTATTATAATTGACTATCATGAGATGATAGATAATAATTTATAATAATTGCCATCAACTGAGTGCAGCACATAAATAATGATGACACCCAATTGTAAATTTTTTAACATTTAAAATATTGAAATTCATTATCTTTGAAACTTGTTAAGAAAATAATAAAAAATAAGTACAAACAACATTATTATTGTAATAATAAAGATTTGTTATTAATAAGTTTAACACTCACTTCAGTCAATGTTATTAATTATTATTTTGGTTTTAAGTGACGAAGAGAATTGGCCTAATCAACGAGTCTATATGTCATCATGATGATCTCTGTGCTCCACTCAATTCAGCTTTTACCACATTTGCCAGAAATATATCTGTGAATCACCAATCACTGTGCGACTTTAAACTAAAATAATTTATCCAGATATTGTATTGTTGTTGTACCAAAAAATAAGCAATAAATAATATTGAGCTTAAATTGTACTATAGTTCTTTTTTTATTATTTATAAATTTACCAGTTGAAATTGCTGCTATATCACGGTTAATCGCTGACTGCTAGTCGCCACCACTCAACTACGTTCTATTGGTTGTTGTGGTTTATAGGTCGAGTTTATTGTGAATGCGGTGTTAGTGATAGCATCACTGACTGCTCCCGATTGTCAGTGGGCTGCATTCGGCGTTGAATTAGGATAATGTGAACATCATTTCTGTGATGTATCAGTGATGATCAGTGACACTGGTCATTGACAGTCCCTGATGCATCACTGACAATGTGAACCAGGCTTTAGACTTGAATATTCAGAAACTCAACCAAAAAGTGATCAGTGCTGGCATGCTTTAATAATAACCTTACGATCTTATAACAATCATTGTTTACATTATATCCAGGCTAAAATAAACAAAATATTGGAGCAGCTGTATAGTACAACTCAATTGGTTAAACTGTGTCACGTGGCTATGAAGACACTGCAACTTGACGCTCGAACCCAACACTGCTGGGTTGCTGCGTTTCAGCCTCCGACAACCCTGCATCTCCACCGGAAGCTGCGCCAGTCTCATGCGTCGAGACGCAAGCGGCAAACTTCAAAGGAGTCGTAGTCGCCTAGTGTAAACGCGGCTTAGGGGTTGTTGTTGATCTCTACATAGAAATGAGAAGCTGAATTTTTTACTCTTCGATTTTTTTAATGAGTTCAAATATGGCAAGAAATTTGTTTTTTGAAGAACTATTAGGAACAACTCTTCTAAAACTGTGCTTAGCATAGTTTAGAAACCGTTAAAAGAAAAACCTAAGTAATGTCTAGAAAGCAAGTTTTAAAATAAGATGGAGGAGTGTATAAATAAAAATGCAAAACCCAAAGTAATCGCTTATAATAGCAAGAAAAACTGAATGAGAAATCAGATCCAGATGGTGTGAGAAAACAATGATATAAAAGAAACAAAATAAATGAAGGGGGTCTATTGACATATACGATTACTGAAATTTAATGGATAATGTATGACGTTACTAGCTCATAAATATATAGGCAGTTAATTGAACTGACTGGTGTAATACCACCAATTATTATTATTGGTAAATAAATAATAAAAAATAATATTGTTACCTAATTAATACTAGCCATACAACTAATTAATTTTGGCTCAAAATAATAACTATAATAAATAATATTAACAACAATGCCTGGATAAAAATGGTAGTCAGTTTTTCTCTATATCATCAACAACAGTAATTGGTAATAAATATAACTAAAGTTACATTAGTAATTATTTTTTATTATAATAACACGTTGTTTTTATCAGTCAATAACCACTGCGATTTTTTTGTTTCTCGGTCATTACTTATTCTTATTACAATTATTGACAGGATGAAACATAATTATTACTGCGAAGCTACCGATAATAATTGAAGTTAGTTATATTGTTAAAACACTACACATTATCACGTCAATTACTCATACTTATCAATACTACTGCTTTTTTATTGCCATATTATTAATAATAATAAAAATATCAACACAATCGCCATTGTCATTCATTGTAGGCGTGTAATAATAATAAGTAACTTAATTACTAACTAAAACGTTTGTGGTTTTGATTATACATGTACAAGTAGTAATAATAATAACAACAACAACAACAACAACAACAACAATAATAAACGTAAGACTATGCTAATTATTATTATTATGTATACATTATTATCGTTATAACATACAATAATAATAACAAAAATAATAATTATTATATATATTATTATAAATATTGTAATCCCCATGTCATATCAATAATAATGATCGATGATAATTGTAGTATCGGGAGTTATCTACACCTTGAGTATTCTTTATATCCTTCCTAATAACGTAGTCACGTGGACACGTGACCTCATGAAGTAGTTGAGTTTTGAGAGTGAACCGGTGTAGCAGGCGTGAGCTGCTGGGTGTTCATTGAGTTAATAATAAATACATGTATTAACCCTCACGTACCATACTTATCATTCTATAACACGCTGACAGAATACTATAATGGCGACGAGGATGGTTAATTGACTATAATTGAACTTGAAGTGGATGGTCTACCAGAATTTTATTAATTAATTAATTAAACAAACTACTTTTGGACCACGTGCGTGGCTGCTCTGAATGAATGATTACTCAATAAAAGCTCGTTGGATCCCTGGCTGGCATCATCAATCTTAGAGCGTCATCAACACTAAGAAGACACAATTTATACAGCTAAGTGCTTTGTTTATTCATTGTTGTAGTATGATCTTGATGCCACTGATGTTTGTGCGTTTTGTAATACCACTGCCATCACCTCAGTAGTTGCTTGTAACGTATGATTTATTGGTCAGTTAGCTTGTATTGTCAGCATCGCCAGTGTGGTCATAGATAAACGATCAAAACAAAAAAACCAAAACATTTAAGATGGACATGAGCGATTTGCGAGGGCCCCCTAAGTTTGATACTGAAAGAAACGCTAGTGAAATTTCATTGCAGTGGAGACAATGGCTTGAGGAATTTGAAGCTTTTGCAGACTGTAAAGGGTTATTTAACACGAAACCAGCAAATACTACAGATCCTGATACTTGGGTTAATCAGAGGTCACAGAGACGAGCCCTGCTACTTTATTGTGGCGGGCAGCGGCTTAGGGAGATATTTAGCTCATTAGCTGACACTGGCAATGCGGACAACTATGAGGCTGCAATCGCAGCATTGAACACTCACTTTAATGTGGCAGTAAATTCAACTTTCCAACGACATTTATTTAGAAAAATGATCCAGGGACAGAGTGAAACATTGGGGCAATTTGTTGGCAGGCTGCGCACGGCATCTGTTGGTTGTGATTATGCTAATGTAGATAATGAAATTCGTGATCAGGTGGTGTCTAATTGTTACTCAGATAAGTTGAGAATGAAGCTACTGGAAAAAGGTTCCAGTCTTACTTTAGATAATGCTTTGAAAATAGCGAGCACTCTAGAAACTGTTGAATTGCAGTTTAAAGAGATGAAAGTCGATGACAGTGGTAGTGTAAACAAGGCCAGTTACAGTTCAGGTGATGGCAATGGTAACAGACCTCAAAGTCGTGGTGCCTTTTTAGATGATAGGGGTAGAAGTGTTAGGCAGGGGCATGGTCAAAATTTTAATAGTAAATGTGGAAAATGTGGCAGTTCGCATAGACCTAGAGAGTGCCCAGCTTTTGGTAAGGAATGCTTTAAATGTCACAAGAAGAATCATTTCCGGTCCATGTGTAGATGGAGTGGCAGGGGATATGCTAATGTTGCAAACGTAAATGATAGTCACCAGGATGAAAGCCTAGACTCCAGACATTCTTTTGCCTTTTGTACCAAGTCACATAAAGTAGGTCTGGAAAGAGTGACACTGGTGATAGGAGGGGTGGATGTTAGATTTGTGGTTGACACAGGTGCGGATTGTAACATTGTGGGGAAAGATACATGGGAATATCTAAAAAAGAAACATGTCACAGTAACTAGGCAACAAAAAACGGGTGGTCCGAGAATATTTCCCTACACCAGCGATAAGCCAATGCAACTTGTAGGTCAATTTTGGGCTGATGTGAAGGCAGTAAGCACTTCTGAAACAGAAAAAAACGTAAGGTTTGTGGTGATTACAGAAAATGCAGAGCCGTTACTAGGCATTCAAACAGCCACCCAATTAGGTATTGTGAAATTTGCAAACATGACTGGTGCACAGTATGAGGCTCAGTTTCCCACTCTGTTTTCAGGGGGTATTGGCAAAGCAAAAAATGCCATAAAGCTAACAATAAAAGATGATGTAATGCCCATTGCTCAGCCTTACCGTAGAATTCCTTTACCAATGATGAGTAAGCTAGAAGAGCACTTGAAAGAGTTAGTCAGATTAGACATAATAGAGCACGTAGAAGGACCTACCACATGGGTTAGTCCCGTTGTAATCATTCCTAAAACCAATGACAAAATTAGGTTATGTGTTGACATGCGTTTAGCCAACACGGCAGTAGTACGGCACCACTATCCAGTTCCCACCGTAGACGAGCTTTTACGAGACATGAATGGAGCTCAACACTTTTCTAAAATCGATCTGAAAATGGGCTTCCATCAGTTTTGCTCCATCCTGACTCTCGGGATATAACAACGTTCAATACACATGTGGGGTTGTTTCGGTTTAAGAGATTGATGTTTGGCATATGTTCTGCTCCTGAGATTTACCAACGCGAAGTTGCAAACATTATTAGGGGCATCCCGGGTGTGTCTAACCTTGCAGATGACATAGTGGTTTATGGTAAAACACAAGCTAAGCACAATGATAGGTTGTTTGAGACCTTCAGTCGCCTAGAGGCTGCTGGAATGACCCTGAACAGGGAGAAGTGTGTTTTCAATGCCAGCAACATAGACTTTCTAGGACACAGAATATCAGACAAGGGTGTTGACCCTGGAATGAGCAAAGTAGAAGCTATAGCAAATGCTGAGCCACCAAAGAGTGTCATGGAAATGAAGAGTTTCCTGGGACTTGTTGGATATTGTTCCAAGTTTATTCCATTCTTCTCAGACAAGACTGAGTTGCTGAGAAAGCTTACAGTTGGAAAACCTCCAAGTACACCTATCACTCTGACAGTTAGTGAATTGGCTGCATTTAACAGGCTGAAACAAGATCTCTCTAGCTGTGAAACACTGGCATATTTCAACATACACAATAAAACTTTGGTGTACGCAGATGCTAGCCCAGTTGGCCTAGGTGCCATTCTGGTTCAATATCAAGACGGCACTCCACGAGTGGTGTGCTATGCTAGTAGAGCACTCACTGATGTAGAAACAAGATACATGCAGACAGAAAAACAAGCACTGGCTTGTGTCTGGGCCTGTGAAAGATTCCACCACTACCTGTTTGGAATCCACTTTCAGCTGCTGACTGATCATGAAGCCTTAGAAATAATATATGGCAAGCGAACCAAGAGAGCTTCGCTGAGAATAGAACGCTGGGTGTTAAGACTGCAATGTTATGACTTTGAAGTCAAGTATGTCAAAGGTGTTGATAACATTGCTGATTCTTTGTCCAGGTTGATAAAGGTGGCCAAAGGTAGCGGAGGGCTTGAACAACCTGAAGCTTTGGAAGATACAGAATTATATGTGAGACATACAGTGCTAAATATAGTCTCTGCAGTAACGGCAAAGGACATTGAACAAGCGTCCTTTGCTGACGAGGAGATTCAAAGCGTTCGGGATGCCATACAAAACAAAAATTCTGAGTGGTCACCGAATATTCCACGTGTGTATAAAGCCATAAGTCACGAATTATGTGTAATAGGTCAGTTGTTGCTACGGGGTGGTAGGATAGTGGTGCCAGCCTCTTTAAGAGATTCCCTACTCAGACTAGGTCATGAGGGTCATTTGGGGATTGTGGGAACAAAGAAAAACCTAAGGGCTCGAGTTTGGTGGCCAGGTATAGATGTAGATGTGGAAAAGTTTGTAAAAAGGTGTCATGGATGCCAACTAACTGGAACGGCTACGCCTAGAGACCCTATTAGAGTGACTGAAATGCCAAATGCACCATGGTGTGACTTAGCTTGCGATATACTGGGTCCTCTACCTAATGGCGATAACCTTTTAGTTTTGGTTGATTATTATAGTAGGTGGTATGAGGTCAAGTTTCTAACTTCAACAACGTCCAAAAAGGTGATTGATGCACTGACAGATATCTTTGATACCCATGGGTTACCAGTGTCACTCAAGTCAGACAATGGTCCGCAGTTCGTGTCAGGTGAATTTAAACAGTTTGCTGGTGATATGGGCTTTGAGCACTATTTGACTACCCCTAGATGGCCCGAGGCTAATGGTGAAGTTGAACGCCAAAACCGTTCGCTTATGAAGTGCATAAAGATTGCTTTTACCGAAGGGTTAGATTATAAAGCTGAAGTGAGGAAATACATTGTTGCCTATAGGGCCGTTCCACATACTATAACAGGAAAATCTCCTGCTGAGTTGTTGTTTGGACGTAAAATTAAGACCAGAATGCCACATTTTGCTGACATCCATCTAGATGATGGAGAGTGGCAAGACAGGGATGCGGAGAAAAAGCATGGTATGGTTGGGGATAAAAACAAGGGTAGGACTCAACATTCAGTAGCAGTAGGCAGTCTAGTTTTGGTGAAACGTGACAACCCTTCGAAAGTGCAAACACCTTTCCATGAAAAGCCTTTTGTGGTACGCGAGGTATGCGGCCCTATGCTGGTTCTGGAGTCTAGTGCTGGTAAAATAGTGCGGCGTAATGTGCATTTCACTAGACCGTATTTCTGCCCCACTTCTTTTGTTTTAGATAGCAGGTCAAGGACGCTGGAGAAAGAAGTGCAACCGACTGTTCCACCACTGTGCTCTGAGTCAGTTAGAGATGAGAGGAGATGGAGAGCGGTTGACGACATACCAAGCTCAGAAGCTAATATTTGTGATGAACCAGGACAGGCGGCCCACACTCCAAGATGTAACAATCACCATGGAATGTCACCAAGTCAACGACAGATAGATCCCTCCAACCAATCTCAGAATCGGGCCATTTCAGCTGAGAATCGCCCCACCACTGAAATGCATGACAGTATAGATAACAATTTCCCATTGGCGCCGCCTAGACGCTCAGCAAGAGAGTCCAAAATACCACAATACCTGGATGACTATGTGCGGATTGCACAGTGTCAATAGTTTGATGACAATTTGTAAAACAATGTCGTATATATATAGACAGTACTAACATTTAATTGGTAGAAGCCAAGCATGGCATTATTACTTTGTTTTAACAAATATTCAACCATAGTATACCTGTTATGTCTTGAAGTTTATACGAAAAGGAGAGTGTAGTATCGGGAGTTATCTACACACCTTGAGTATTCTTTATATCCTTCCTAATAACGTAGTCACGTGGACACGTGACCTCATGAAGTAGTTGAGTTTTGAGAGTGAACCGGTGTAGCAGGCGTGAGCTGCTGGGTGTTCATTGAGTTAATAATAAATACATGTATTAACCCTCACGTACCATACTTATCATTCTATAACACGCTGACAGAATACTATAATAATCATTATTATTATTCGTAATATTATTATATAATTATTATACAATTAATAAGTGTTCCATAATACAATAATAATTAATAATAATAATAAAAACAATTACTATTAATTAATTATGATTATTTATTTAATCTGCATAATAAAGAATAAATAAATAAATCATTCCATTAGGATATAATAATTTATTTATATATCATCATAATAATAATATAATTATTATTAATATTTTTTACATAACAATTCATTAATTGGTTTTATATATTAAACTATAATTATCTGTAAGAACAAACAAACATAGTTGTTGCCATTACATTACTCAATGACCACAGGATATGGGGATTGATAGAGCTGTATGCTCGAGATAATTGCCCGTTTGGGAGAAGGCATACTCGCCATAAGACTGGTTGAGAAAATGAAACCAAGACATGAAGTCACAGAAGGACCTTCGGCGGTCAAAGACAAGCTTTAGTGACTGTCAATTGCGTACCTACAAGAACGCATGGGAGCGCTTGCAGCCCGCACTGAATTATTTTCTATGACTTAGGTCTATGCTGTCCTTGACCGCAGCTGCGTTCATATGTTTTATATGCGCGCATGGGCAGGGTCATAGCCCCTCGCACACATGCGTTAGTGTGTGCGCGCTTAGGCCATCTCATGAACGCATACCGAGGGGAGAAAGACAAAAGCCAAAAATTTCTACGCGAAAATCTTTATATGTATTACAAAGGAATTTTCACGCAAAGAATGTGGTTTTTTCCACATAAAAAACGTTGATTTTTGCGTGAAAATTCCTTTACGACAAATTATGAAGGTTTTTTTAAGTGAAATGCTTCATATACATTTGAAAGGGATTTTCGCCCAAAGAATGTTGTTTTTCACGCAAAGAAGGTTGTTTTTTTTGCCCGAAAACGTTTGTTTTTTGTGCAAAAACCATTTCTTTACATGCAAAGATTTTCTCGCCAATAAAAGAAATACTTTGTGCGGAACTCTTCATATGTATTATAAAGGGAGTTTTGCGCGAAGAATGTTGTTCTTTGTTCAAAGAATGATTTTTTTTTCGCATGAAGAATGTTGTTTTTTGAGCGAAAGCTGTTGCTTTTCTCGAGAAAATCCCTTTATGATATATAAAGATTTGCGAGCAAAGAATTTTTTTTGGCGCAAAAATCTTCATATAAAAATTATAAAGGGAATTTTGCACCAAACATGTTGTTTTTTGCTCGAAGAATGTTGTTTTTCTTGGATGAAAAATTGTCTTTTTTTGCGCGCAAAAAATGTTGTTTTTCGTGCAAAAATCCATATAAGTTTTTCGCAAATAAAAGACTGTTTTCGTGCAAAAAACTTCATATATACTATAAAGGGAATGTTGCTCGAAAAATGTTGTTTTTTTCACACAAAAATCCCTTACAAATACATAGGGATTTTTTCGCGTAAAATATTTTTTCTTCTTGCGCGAAATGCCTCATATAAATTATAAAGGGATTTTTGCGCAAAGAATGTTGTTTTTTTCTCGCTCAAAGAATGTTGTTTTTGTTTCGTGTGAAGAATGTCATTTTTTGGGCAAAAATTCTTTTATAATTTATAAGGACTTTTGCGCAAACAATATTTTTTTGCGTGAAAGTTTTCATACATGTTATAAAGGAAATTTTGCGCAAAGAAATTGTTTTTCGCGCAGAAATCTTTGGATGCTATAAAGGGATTTTTGGGCAAAAATAGCACTTTTTTGTGCAAAAATCTCAATATAGTATGTCAGGATTTTCGTGCGAGGTCAATTAGTGCAACTTTAACTGTTAAGAGCTACCGTTTTTACACAGATAGCATCCACTCCAACAACAGCAACTGAAGGAACACATCTATTACTACAACTATTACTAGGACTTTCAGTATTAAGGTGAGAAATAATAAATAATTATTTAACACTAGGTAAAAATCTCACCTCGACGCGCTCTAAAAAGATGTGCTCATAAACCTATCTGGTTTGCTCTCAGAACTACATAGTTTTAGTTGTTGACAACATTTCCTTTTGGATAAATCGTTAACCACAGAGCTCTAATTACTCATTATCTCCTGTATTCGCGAAGCCCGTATAGCTTTAATAAAATTTATTTGTTTTTTACAGTTACAATGATTTGATAACTTTATCATCAAAAGTCATCCAACCCTCACTTATCCAAAGGTTACTAAAGTTTCAATGTTATGTAAGTTTTAAAACTATTTGTTTATAGTCTGGTAATAGATATTATTTATGTAGCCGTAAATCACCAACACAAACTTTCAATGAGAATTAGCTTCTTCTTCTTCTTCAGCAAGAATCAGCTTATATTCAAACAGCTGTACATAACATTCACCTAAATCACAAAAAAATCTTTATTTATAACGTAAGTTTTTGTAAACATATTAATTGTACTAATGCATTCAGATGTTCATCGAAAAACTCAAATTTAGTTCTTTTTTTTAGTTTTTTATTTTGCTTTATATCATTATATTTTTGTTTTAGATTATCAATTATCAAAGATGAGAGAAGAAGTTTAGTTTTCAAAAAATGACAATTTACTACTTGTTGTTTTGTACACAACTACAAAACAAGTCACCATTGCATGAAAATCATGTGTAGTGCATCGAACAACAAACATGTAGCGAATACCATCCACAACGAAAAAGAAGATATAAAAAAAGTCAAAACGTCTTTGATAATGCTGGGAATCCTATTCGATAGAAAGACAATGTTCTACTCAACACCAACTCATTGTTTTTACAACGCTCTTTTCCCATCATTAGTGCATTGATTTATGCCATTTCAACTGAGTCTGTTGTCATTAAATTTACAAAGAACAATTGCGGAGCTTTCCCAAAAGAACTTTATCAAGTTCATTTACAACGAGCTATCTTTTTTTGAAACAGAGATTTTGATACTCAATGAAAATTATCGAAGAAAGTCATTTGTCACAAACTGGAGTCATGTAGATATACACTCAGGTAAAAACATAGCAGTGTCCGAGCGTTACCATCTCGGAAAAGACAATAGCATTCAGTGGGCGTTCTGCAGAGGGATATTACTAAAATGAAAGAGCAAAGATGAACTCGACAATAGAGCATGCTAACAGTTTTCCGTTTTGTTGTTTTGTTACAGGACTGTCGACTCAAAATCGAGTGTACAGACTTAGGAAACTAACTGAGGAAGAAAAGACAAACATCTCCATTGTCAAAAGTTATACGATAGAAGAACAAAAAAATAGGCGGTTAATAGGTTTCACTGTAGAAGTTTTACCTCTGGATATCTCGATTGATTGTGCTGGTGCCATCAGATTTGCTCCTGAATCAGTGAGAGAAGAAAGTAACAAGCAATGAAAGGGTAAAGTTCCGATGAAACTCCTTTCCAGTAAGGGGTTTTTACTACACTGGTTTTGGCGATAGAGTAAGATGTTTCTTTTGCTTGGGAGAGTTCAAAGATTAGAAAGAGAGTGATACCACTGTCATTGGTTTTCAGACTGTTCTCTTTTACTTATGAGTAAGGGAGAAAAATTTGTTGAAAAAGTTCACGAATGAACAAACAAGACAAAAAACGTGAGCGAGAGCTTGAGTCACATCGACGAAAAAAAATCATTTCGCTCAGTCCGCTGAAAAAGAGACAACGGATTGTGTCTGCAAAAAACTGGGACATAGTCGAAATGATATAGAAAAAGTTTTGATGCTGAATGGACAGCCTTTTGAGCCTTTTGAGCAAATAGGATTTATGATTGAAGCCTTACACGCTTTGGAAAGTACGAGCACTCCCTATGGGAATCCAGAAAAAAAGTGAAGTATGATAATATCTATATTTTGAATGAGAGTAAATCAGGAGTGTGTGATGACAAAGTTTTATTAAACACTAAAAAAGCTAATGTAAAAAAAAGACGAAAACTACTCGGAGCAAACCAGACTTGTTCAATGTGTGTCTGAGTCACATGAAAAACAAGTCCCCGCCAATCATATCTCTCTTCCATATGGACATCTCATTTACTGCAGTGAGTGTAAAGAAAGAAAATTTAATGAATGCTCATCGAAACTAAAGCGTTGTCCAATCTATAATTGTCAAGTTGTGATTGAAGGTTTTATGAGAATCTACCTGAGCTAACGCAATATTTATCACACAACTCAGAAAATAAGAAAAAACAAAAAAATTAAAAGTTTTAAAGATTAAATACATATTCTTGTTTGAGGGCATGTCATTCACATTTTGTAGCTCGTCGGAATAACAACAAACATGTTGAATGTTGAAGACTTTGCTCAACAAGAAGCTTCCAATGTTATAGGAGACGAGACCTTCGCGGCTAAAGTCTTTGATAAAATGTGGAGGGTTTTTTTACGGAAGAAAGTGTATACTGCGTACTAAGAGGGAGTTTTTACAAACAAGTGACAGATCTATCACTACCAACTGTCACTGTTCACACAGCGATCGACAATGTGCCATTTCTAACAGATACGCTGAGTTGGTGAAAGGTGCTGTACCTCAGGAACAAGATGCTATAAACTGGATGAAAAAAGGTTAATGTTAAAAAATTGATGATGATGATGATGATGATGATGATGATGATGATGATGATGATGATGATGATGATGATGATGATGATGATGATGATTGATGATAGATGATTGATGATTGATGATTGATGATTGATGATTGATTGATGATTGATTGATGATTGATTGATGATTGATTGATGATTGATTGATGATTGATTGATGGTTAATTGATGGTTGATTGATGATTGATTGATGGTTGATCGGTGATTGATTGATGATTTATCGATGGTTGATTGATGATTGATTGATGATTGATCAATGATTGATCGATGATTGATCTATGATTAATTGATGATTGATTGACGATTGATTGACAATTGATTGATGATTGATTGATGATTGATTGATGATTGGATGATGATTGATTGATGATTTATTGATGATTGGATGATGATTGGATGATGATTGATTGATGATGATGACGACGACGATGACGACGACGACGACGACGACGACGACGAGGAGAACGACGACGATGACGACGACGACGACGACGACGACGAGGAGGACGACGACGACGACGACGACGACGACGACGACGATGACGATGACGACAACGACGACAACGACGACTATGATGATGATGATGACTTGAACAACTCAATGAGCAATGACGACTCAACAACCATGAACAGGGGCTCATAAAAGAAAAGATAAAAAAAATCCGCATCATTTATCACTGAGCTGTAAAAAAAACATGAGTGAAAAAACTCGATGCTTCAAGTCAATCGCCACATTGGCTGATTTTGTTCCCACTTTTAGCACATTCTTTTGGAGCGCTTGGATCTTCTTTTCATTCAACTCATTACCAAAGAAGAATTCTACTTTGTGTTAGGATTCAATCTGGCTCGCAAGTCGATACAGAGTAGATTTTTACCATGTAATTGTATTTCATGAGCTAATCCTCTTGAATTTTTAAACCGCTATTGGAACTTTGATCCAAAAGTTTGTGGTTCAAAAGACAAGACGATAGATTTTGAGGATGTAAGGAGAGCGATCGAACTGATTGATGTAAAACAATGTTTGGAAGACGCTGAGCTTGGAGATTTGGTGAATATTTCGATTTTAAAAAGTTTTTGTGTATTTCAGTAGACATCTTCACATATTCTTTTGTTTCAGACACGAGTGGAACCGTACTTACACTTCGCCAATCTCTTTGATGGAATTGTCTCACATCTCCAAAAACAACTGAGTAGGATGAATAAGCCAATAGTCGTTTACATATAAATGATACGTCCGTCAACGAGTAAAAGCATTTGGTTGTCAATGCTAGTAGTAATATATGAGCAGATCTCCCTACCAAGTGTTTTTTTGTGGTTCTGGTCTTGGGGGTTATGCAATGGGTTACGACGTTGGATGAATTCGCCGAGTTTATATTGTATTTCATTTGAGGGGTACTTGAGTGGCATTTGAGTGGCATTTAAGTGGCATTTGAGTTTTGATTATTCTTTTACTTAATTTGAACTCATATGGCAGCTAAATTTTGAATGTATGGCATTCAAGTTTTTGATAATTTTTTTACATAATTATATACATAATTCTAACTCATAGGGTATATATGTTGGAAAATCGCCAAATTAGATCTCTAGATGGTTAAAATCTACAGTATTTGGTAATTTTGACTCATATGATATCTTGAGAGAGAGGAGAGAGGGAAAGAGGAGAGAGGAGAAAGGGTAGCATTAGCCCTCTAGATGATTAAAATTTACAGTAAATTTTGTGTAATACAAAGTACTTTAACTTTATTTATTCACTTGAGACTACATATCATCAGCATTCGAGATCGAGTTTACATATAAGAATAATTGAATTTGTATACATCTAGAGAGGGAGAGAGGAGAGAGGTTAAAGGAGAGAGAGAGAGAAATAGAGAGAAAGAGAGGAGATATCTTGAGAGAAAGGAGAGAGAGGATACCATTAGTCCTCTAGATGATTAAAATTTACAGTAAATTTTGTGTAATGTAAAGTACTTTAACTTCATTTATCCGCTTGAGACCACATATTATCAGCATTCGAGATTGAGTTTACGTATAAAAATAACTGTGTTTGTATATATCTAGAGAGAGTGTTTAGAGGAGAGAGAGAGGAGACTTGAGCATAAATATTCCTGGTAAATTATTTATTTACAATATTATTTGTAATTATTAGTGAAAGAAATTATGAAATACTGGCGAGTAATTAAGTAATTCAGTAAGGAATTTGGTTGGAAACGTAGTAATATTATTTAAATACAGCATTGCTTTGCAACAATGATTAATAAAAACAATTATGGACGTTGGTGAGTAATTAAGTAATCTAGTAAGGAAAACTGATTGAAAATCACGGTAATATTTGGTAAAAGATACTTGCAACATGTTTTATCAGCGAAAAAATCAAACAATTTTCAAATGTTTACGAGTAACTAAGCGATTTAGTAGGAAAAACCAACTGAAACACGCAATATCCGTTTTTGAAATATTTACGATAAGCATAATTGGGATATTGCTGTTATCAAAGAAATCAAGCGAGTATCAAATGTTTACGAGTAACTAAGTGATCAGTTAGCAAAAATCGATCGAGATCACGTGTCATCCGTTACAAAATATTTTACGTCAAGTTAGCAACGAGAAAATAAAATATTTCTTACAATATCCGTTATAGCGAGTTACAATAATTTTGTACTCACCCTAAAGGTTTTCAGTCCATTTTCGGTTAGATCAAAATTTATGCGAGACGTTTTAGGTATTATTTCAGTCGACGTAATGTTACCAGTTCATTTTCACAAGTTTTAAAAAGTAATTAATTATAATACAACGCAAGTGTCACTTCACTAATAAACTCATTCCAGAAAAGCCGTTAATCATCATCTCTCGCCTAATCCTATATGTTTTGATCTTTTTAATGTTATGTGTTATAAAGCCGCTCGAGAAAAGTCATTAATTTAACCTAAAAAGGAAGAGAACTTGATTGCATTTATCTCTTGTTTTTTATTTTTTGATTACATATTAGTTAAGACAGCTACAGCCTTCCACCAAAACGGATTTGTGGTGTATCTCTAATTCTAGTTATCTCCGATATCGTCTAAAAACATGAACAAAGCATGACTTTATCCACTTTTTTGTTAGTTAGACTGTTACTTTTCTTAAAATAACTCATTGTTTTTTGTGTGAAATACAAACAATATATCAACATACATGGTGTATTTTCTATTTTTAGGAAGCTGTTTTGTCTAATAAAACAAGAATTATATGTTACATATACATATTTAAATGCTATCAGATAACTTTAAAGTGTTTATTACATTCCTAACTCATACTTGACGTTGTAAACTATAATTTAAGCTCTCACATTTTAATTTACTGTCTGATGATATAAAGACGGAACTACACTACATCATCAATGTTTTGCTGTTGATGTGTCTATATGCGATGAACTGCAATTGAACTAGTTAATCACACATTATATTTTTGCTATAAAAATATGTTTGGAGGAAGCGAGTTGTCATTCAAAATGAAATGTAAGTTTGGTTCTAGCTAGATGTATCTTAAAAGAGTATCAATCTAGGGATTGTAAAATTTGTTTATCCAATGCTTTACATTCAAAGAATTTTAGTTAGGTGGAAAGAAAGTTTACAAGGGTGTATGTATGACTTAAGCTTATTAATCTATCTAATCTCTATCTTCCTATTTTTTAACCAACTTTTTAATTGACTTCCACTTTTTTAAAAACAATATCAGTTATCATAGTAATGATCAGAAAATCAGTCTACGAATTAGTCTTGATAAATGACTTCAATGTTTTGGTTTTGTATGAAAATCAGTCTACGAATTAATCTTGATAAATGACTTCAATGTTTTGTATATAAGAGAAAGTATTTTTATACTAAGCAGGATCAGTTTTCATTTGCACTAAGTACAATATTTCAAGTATAGTATTAGAACACAAAACTACAAAAAATGGCCAGCAATATCCCTACAAGAAATGAGTAAGTTATATTATACTATCTTTTACAATTTTGTTGCAGTTACATTTATAAACTTATACAAATGTATATATATATATATATTACTTGTAGGTCTACAACCTCAGATGATGAGCTAGAGCTGAATATTGATGAAATAGATTTCAGTGCTATGTAAGTATATTATTGAAACTTTATTATTCAACTGTATTATATAGAGTTTTTAAATAATTACAATCTTGATTTATTGTTTTATTAAGTTCTACCGATGATGAAACACTGAGGTGGCTGGAGGAGTGTTTTAAAGCTGATGAAGAGAAGACGGAAAAGAGCAAAGCTAGCACGCATATTGCTATGAGTAAGTTTTTCTGTTTTATGAAAAATGTAAATTTGTCTGTAGGTACAATAATAATGACTTTACATTTACTATGTTATTTTTTGTAGAAAAAACATCTTCACGATTCATAGGAAGTAAACAATGTGTTGGGAAGAACGAAAACTTCCTGTACTATAAACGCAACACATTTGAATGTAAGTATGACGAAAATATTACTTACTACATACTCATTCAATTTATAAAAAATTTTTCGAATTTTTTCAAAGAAATAGCATAACTACATTCGTATTTTCTATTTTAGTTCAAGCAGAGAATCCTCAATTAAGGCAATATAAGGAAGTAAGTCTTCTAGACGGAAATATAAAAGAAGATAGAGAGTGTTTTAAGTGTAAGTGACATGCATTATCTTTATATATATATACATATACCATGCTTAAGAAAGTTATCTATATATGATGAGAATTTGTTTATTTTGTTTGTAGATATTGATAACAAAAGCCCTAGGTATTTCCTTTCAGTGCTCACATTGTTATTGATAGCATATGGCACAAAGATGTTGAGTGAAGCACTGAAAGGAAACAAAAACAACGTCTCTTGTATATTTTGTGGTAAGAAGTTTAAATTAGGGGGATTGCATGAGCCTGGCCGAGTTCTTTCAAGACATTTTTGTGCTCACTTGTTTATTTTTTATTGTTTATGTGGAAAATCGCATACAACTTTGAGAGATCTTCAGCAACATAGTTGTATTTTAAAAACTAAAATGTTTTTTATTGTTGATATTGCTAGTTACAATAATTTTGTTTTATTTATTAATAGAAAATATTCTGAATTACTTATGGATATTACTTTTCCGAAAAATCTTGCGTTAGTGTATCTCTATCCAATAGAAGGTTATTTTTCTGAAAACATTGTTTTAGATTTTGAATTAGGGAGTAAATGGTTGGCGATAGCTAAAAAACCTGCTGCTGAAGATCGAAAACTTTTGATTGAAAACCAGTGTAAAAAAATGAGAGCACTTATATCTTCAGATTCTGATCTTTCAGAAACTGAAGAAAGTAATAATGACTTAATTTCTGTCGCTAGTTCACAGTGCAGTCCAAAAACCAGTGTTTTAGAATCTAATACTATAACAGTTAAACCTCAAACTCAAGTAGATTTAAAAGAAAGCCAAAAGATTGATGATAAGAAAATTGATTCAACTTCACTTAAATTAATTTTGAATATAAAAGATGGACTGAAAAAAAAGGGTTTTAATGATTGTGTTAAATTGAAATTAGCGTCTATTAGACAAAAAATGCAGAAAAACTCAGACTTTTCTCAAGAAGAAGTTCTTGTACTAACTGCACTCTTAGGTGAGTTTTAAAATTTTTATTTCACCATATTTTTTAATATTATCATGGCTCTGGAATAGGTCTTATGCAACTACCCTATTTTATAATTTCTTACCACAAAATATATAGTGAATAGGATGTTTTTTTATAAATACTCTCTATATATATATTATATATACAGACAATAGTCTGTGTTTTTATGAATACATTTCATGTAAAAAATGTTCTGTCATTAGTTTACCATAGACTTTATGCAACTATCCTATTTTATAATTTCTTACCACAAAATATATAGTTAATAGGATGTTTTTTTATAAATACTCTCTATATATATATATTATATATACAGACAATAGTCTGTGTTTTTATGAATACTTTATTCATATGTATACACTTCATGTAAAATTGTTCTGTCATTAGTTTACCTAATGCATTATTTTTATTTGTTTTGTGGTTGAGAACTCCATACGCTTCATTCTTACTGTATTACTTTGCATAATATTACAAATAAATATTACATCAACTACCTTCATACTGCATTCAAGTGATGAAACAGTAAATTTCACATCTGTATTACTGAATCTATAGCATTGTTATGAAAAAGACTATAATTACTTAATTATTATGTCATATCGTGACAAACTATCAACACCCAATTCACAAAACTGTAAAACCTAAAGTATAATGCTTGTGGTTGTAAAAAGTCTTCTACTGTTTTGGTTTCTCAAACAAATTATAAAACATTTTTCACAATTTTTTGTGTAAAAAGCGGAGTTGTCTTACCATTTTGACACAATGTGCCGACAACTTTTACATATTTTTTCAAAAACGAAGTTTAGAAATTATAAATGGGAGTTGTCTTAACATTTTTGAAAAATGAGACGATAACTTGAAATATTTATTTTTGTGTCGGAACATTGAAATTTTGTAACATTTTAGAGTTGTAACCCCGAAAGTTTTACAAATTGGCTAAATTACTAATGTTAAATATGAATAAAATACTTTATTACACTAAATATATACAAATTATTGCACAATACAAATAATATATAATTTAATGTTCATGAGTTGTTGCTGATAGATTTGGCGAGCCGACGGTCATTCACTTGTACACGTATTCTATCTAAAAGCATACATAGATGTCGTTATAACAACTACATTATACTATGGTGAAAAATACGGCTATTAGTAGTTACTTATTACTAGTGAAGATTAACATACCTTAATTAAATTTCCGATATCGAAATCCTGCTAGCTTCGCTTGAAATGTGATTGTTATCTTCATTGCTTTTCTCACTATCATTGTCGACAACTTCATCTTTTTCCTCAAATTTTTTGTTTTCAGAGTCATCATCCGTCATATTATCATCTTCTTCATCAGTATAAGCATCAATGTTATCATCGTCATCATCATCATCATCATCATCATCATCATCATCATCATCATCAGCAGCAACATCATCATCATAACTTTTCATCAGCTCAGCATCATCAAATAGAGAAAGTCTGAAAGCTATTCCTTCTTTTTCACTTGAAGTAGATAGAAGCATCAAAGCTTCTTCAACACTCAGAATCGTGAGAATGTGTTTCTTTGTGCCGCTTTCAGTTGTCATCGTACTTTTATAGTGGATCATACCACATTCATGATTTTTGATCTTCAAAACGTTCTCAGGAGGGACAACAATCTTCCCAGTCATCAAAGATCCGTCATTCATCATGTATCTGTAAGTGACAGTGTGAGTGATACGTAAAGGCGATGTATCTTGTTTTCGTTTTCGCTGCTTCGACTTCAAATTTTTCCAAACTGAAAGTCTAGTGAATGTCAGAAGAGTGTTGACAGGAATATTATAGAAAGTGATGATATCAAAGTATGCTTGCAACTGTTTCAATGATTTTGTTCTCAAGATTTTGGCTATAACTCGTTGTTTTAGCCCTTGATGATGATTATCTCCTACAATACGTAGATCGGGTTGATTTTCTTCTAGCTTTCCCATGTACACTAGGATTTGTGAAGAGCCGGGATCAAGTTCCTGTAGCTCCACCGTAAGTTCTTTGTCAATCAGTGACTTGACTCGAATTCGATGATTGTTTTTTAAAACATATTCATAGTCCAATATACCATAATCTTCAACGTAATTAACATCGAAAACCTCCAATATCGTAGGAATTGGTAAATCCAACAAACTCACAAAATTTCCGATTTCCAACATTCCTTTCTGCATAGCTCCTGTCATTATTCCACCCATCTCGAGCAATTCAAACTCTCTAAGTTTGTTTACGGTATTATTCTTGCTGTTGCTGAATAAAAAGGGAATTGAAGCTTGAGATAATGTCACTGTCGGTTTTTTGATATCCTCCGTTCGTTTGACTTCACTGTTCTCATGCAGATATGTGTAGTCTGGTGTGGGACTCAAAGGAGAGTCAGCTGAAACTACATGATGGTTCATTGCTATATCAGCATGAGCATTGGTGTTTGAGCGAGAAGATGTATCATTAAAGGTGTTAGGATTGGATCTTCTATCATCAATGTGAATGCCGTTGGTGGTGGAAATGATGGTTGTAGTGGAAATAGCGTTAGTGTTGTTGGTAGCTGTGGTTGGTTCAATATGGAGCTTAGGAAGTGCTTTGGAGTGTGATGTCATCATACCTGCAAAAAGTAAAAGAACTTAGTTTAATGATGTAAATATACTGAAATTATTGTTTTATTAAAAGATTGTTTTTAAAAACTAAGATTCAAAAACCTAGATGTTTCAATTAATTAAAAACAAATAATTATTTTAGTGCTTCTTACCTTGTTGCTCTCCTAATAGCTGTAGTAGATGTTGCTCCTCTGTTAGTCGCTGTAGAACTGGATGCTTTCTGTGTGAAAACGATGGCTCTTATATAGCTAAAGTTGTACTGATTAAACCCTATGAACACCATCTCGTGTCAATCTCTATGAATCAACATTTGTTCACGCGAAGGAAAGTCAATGCTTTCGCGGGAATAAATGAATTATTTTCACGCGAATACAAACCAATGCTTTCGCGGGAATAAATATTTTAGTTTCACACGAATGGAAAGCATTGCTTTCGCGGGAATAAATGATTTTATTTCCCGCGAATGAAAGTCAATGTTGTCGCGGGAATAAATACTTTATTTTCACGCGAATACAAACCGTTGCTTTCGCGGGAATAAATAATTTATTTTCACACGAATAGAAACCAATGCTTTCGCGGGAATAAATGATTTTATTTCCCGCGGATGAAAGTCAATGTTGTCGCGGGAATAAATACTTTATTTTCACGCGAATACAAACCGTTGCTTTCGCGGGAATAAATAATTTATTTTCATGCGAATAGAAACCAATGCTTTCGCGGGAATAAATGATTTCATTTCCCGCGAATGAAAGTCAATGTTGTCGCGGGAATAAATACTTTATTTTCACGCGAATACAAACCGTTGCTTTCGCGGGAATAAATACTTTATTTTCACGCGAATGGAAACTGTTGCCTTCGCGGGAATAAATGATTTAATTTCCCGCGAATGGAAACCGTTGCTTTCGCGTGAAAATAAAATATTTATTCCCGCGAAAGCAACGGTTTCCATTCGCGGGAAATTAAATCATTTATTCCCGCGAAGGCAACAGTTTGTATTCGCGTGAAAATAAAGTATTTATTCCCGCGAAAGAATTGGTTTCTATTCGCGTGAAAATAAATTATTTATTCCCACGAAAGCATTGGTTTCTATTCGCGTGAAAATAAAATATTTATTCCCGCGAAAGCAACGGTTTCCATTCGCGGGAAATTAAATCATTTATTCCCGCGAAGGCAACAGTTTGCATTCGTGTGAAAATAAAGTATTTATTCCCGCGAAAGAATTGGTTTCTATTCGCGTGAAAATAAATTATTTATTCCCGCGAAAGCATTGGTTTCTATTCGCGTGAAAATAAATTATTTATTCCCGCGAAAGCATTGGTTTGTATTCGCGTGAAAATTATTTATTTATTCCCGCGAAAGCATTGACTTTCCTTCGCGTGAACAAATGTTGATTCATAGAGATTGACACGAGATGGTGTTCATAGGGTTTAATCAGTACAACTTTAGCTATATAAGAGCCATAGTTTTCACACAGAAAGCATCCAGTTCTACAACGGCTATCAGAGAAGCAACATCTACTACAGCTATTAGAAGAGCATCAAGGTAAAAACTTAATAAATTACAGTTTTTACTCATATATTATTTATTATACTAAAACAACTGAACAAAATTAATCATCTGTTTTTTGTTTTTTTTTCAGATTCAATGACAAAAAATGGAAATAGTTAACAACACAGAATCAGAAACTCAGCCTAAATCTTTGACTCAAGAGGACTTGATACTTCTACAAAACATATGCAATAAAAAAATTGAAGAGAGAGTGCGAATTATCTCAAACAATTGTAAATTCATACAGAAAGACTTGATAGAGCAGCTAAATAGTTTTCGAACTGAATCTTTTCTAACATTAAAGCTCTTAGGGAATGATGTTACATCGGACATTCAGAGATTACATTATGTATTACAACAACGACAATATCAACTAGAACAGGTAAACACACCAATTTCTATCGAGTGTGCTCGTAAAGAACTTGCTCTAAAAAGAAGAAACATGCAGCGACAGTCCGCTCAAAGACAAGCTAGAAGGGTAAGGACTCAACAACGTAAGACACGACAAGCTACAAAAACATCCGATTAACAGTCAATTTTTGATGATAAGGTAATAATTAATAAAAAAGTACTATTTAGTAAGAGTTTGTAGTTGTTTTAAATTTCTGTTTAACCATTCTATACTAATACATAACTTTTTATTTTAGTTCATTATGGAATCAAAAGTACATAGAACAGAAGTCTTCCTTCCTAAGTTTGTATTATTTAATATTTACTGACTCTAGCTATATTGTATGAGATTTTCCCTACTTATTACACAATAAATGTATATATTCACATATTGTTTCATTTTTAATCACTGTATTTATTCAATGTAGATATATCTCCTCTCTCCTCTCTCCTCTTTTTATCTCTCCTCTCTCTCTCAACATACTCTCTCCTCTACCAAATACTCCTCTCTCCTCTCTTGCAGTTATTTCCCAAATACTGTAGATTTTAACCATCTAGAGGTCTGATTTGGTGATTTTCCAACATATTTTATAGCATTTAATATACTTATTATGTAATAAATGTATATTATTCAATGTAAATGTAAATATATCCATAAATATGTACATAATTATCCATACATACATGAATGTATAGAAAACTAAAAAATCTCTCTCCTCTCTCTCCTCTCTCTCCTCTCTCTTCTCTCCTCTCTCATCTCTCCTCTCCCCTCTCTCCAAAGACTATGCATTGATTGTCATTACAAGTTGTAGTGCTCTGTATGACTACATTGTAAAGAAAAGTACTATATATTGATTGTCATTACAAGTTGTAGTGCTCTGTACTACTTAGTATTTACTAACTCTAGCTATATTATACAAGAATATTTTCCTACTTATTATGTAATAAATGTATATAATCACATATTGATTCATGATTGTCATTACAAGTTGTAGTGCTCTGTACTACTTAGTATTTACTAACTCTAGCTATATTATACAAGAATATTTTCCTACTTATTATGTAATAAATGTATATAATCATATATTGATTCAATGTAGTTATATCTCCTCATTCTTCTCTCCTCTCTCTCTCAAAATATCATATGAGTTTGAGTTATGTAAAATAATTATCAAAACTTGAATGCCATACATTCAAAATCTAGCTGCCATATGAGTTCAAATTAAGTAAAAAAATAATCAAAACTCAAATGCCACTTAAATGCCATTCAAATGCCACTCAAATGCCCCTCAAGTAAAATACAATATAAACTCGGCGAATTCATCCAACGTCGTAACCCATTGCCTCAACCCCCAGATCAAATCCACAAAAAAACACTTGGTAGGGAGATCTGCTCATATATTACTACTAATGCTGAAAGCAAAAGCGCTTTTGGGATGAGTTACACAATCGTATTGCTATTGATGGCTTTATTTTTCAATGTCAATGGAAACTTCTACACTGACAACATTGATGAATGTATCGATGGAGCTATGAAAAGAGATGTCTTTTTCTTTGCTCCATTTGAAAAGAGAATACGATAAACAGATGTGGATGACAATAACTGCATGAGAATTTGCCCCTCTGACTTTTTGTGTTGGGGACTTTTCATCCCTTGAAATGCCTTTTGGATTTCCAAACGTCAAAACTCTACAATTGAATCATCCTGTAATACTCCGACAAAATACACTCTAAATAAACTGGAATGCATGATTGGAGTTGAAAATGATACGGAAGGTCTTACCCAAAATGCAAAACTATTTTGGAATGGAGAATTGTGTGCATTTGACTACAAAGTCTCGAGTCTGATCTGTCCATTGACAGAAAAGTTTGAGGCATTCGACTTTGCATGTGCAAGATGCAATCGCTCGGTCAACATCAAACCAACTGCTATCTTCACTAATGTTGATGGTGTCGAAGGTGTGAATTTCTCGTTTTCGAGTTTTGAAAGTCTAAAGGCTGTTTAAAACAAGATTATCATTGGCATCTCGTGTCAAGGAGGTAACAAAGACCGATGCGATCCCAACATCCTGTATACTGAGATATAATTGTAACATATTAACCGAGTGCAGCTGATGTTTGAGACAGTTAACTCTAGATGATGAAAGCGCGAACTAGAGTGAAAAATGTCTCTCTCACAAAAAAAATGAAATGCCGGATTTATCTTCTATTGTTTCCTATCCTTTCCAGACATTGTCTTGCAATGAAGACACTTCCATTTGTTTTATCTCATCAAGCTCTGGATGTCACTGTGGAATTATTGGTAACACAGATGTTCGAGTAGTGGGTCGTCTTTTGGATTAAACTTTAAAATATCAAATACGTTCACTCATATGTTCCATAGCTCCTGACAGTCAACTAGCAAACTGCTCCAGAACCAATAGAATAAACCAATACCAATTTGTTTGCAAAACCGATGAAGCTTTGTCTTACATCCAACTATAATTGGAACGATCAAGATCTACAACTCCGAGAACAATAGCATTTACTCGGCCCATGACAACAACTACTCCTACAGCGTCAACAACAGCAACTACTCTGACGACGACAACAATTCCTTATACAACGACAACAACAACAACTCTACCAACTCCTCATACGACGACGACAACAACAACAACAACTCTACCAACTACGGATCCAACACTTCCCTTTGTTTTATCTCCTCAGGTCTCAATGATTTATATTTGAAACAATTAAGAGCTATGGCACGGAGAACAGCAACAACAACTGAGCCAGCTATTACAGATCAAAAAACCGACATACTTCCTGTGACTACAATCTCTACTCTAACAAAAAACTGCACTACTATGGAAACAACTAATGTTTGTCTGTGTGAAAAAAACAATACACCGTATGCGAAAAAAAATTGATAGCAATTACAACTCCACCTTCTTTGTATAGAGTTTTTAGTAATGACGATTTGGAAAGTTTTTCAGGAATGAGTTTGTCTGTGTCGGAAAATAGTGTACTAAAAAATGGAAAAAAAATTTTCACTATCATTCATCCCTAATTTGACAATATTTCTTCCAATATCATTAAATATTTTACAAATTAAAAAGTTTTTATAGACTTCATACTACACTATTTTATAGTATCTAATACAAACGTTATCCACTATATCTAGACTTTTCAACCTATTATGTTGTACTTTGTTATATTTACTTCTTACACTAATATTATATTCTTTATTACACTAACTATTATTATTTTAATCAAACAAGCATTATTCCTAACTCCATACCAATTCAAGCTTCATATCTACTTCATTACGCTCGCTATTGCTGTTTTAATCAAATAACCTAATTCACTACCTAATTCAATACCTAATTCACTACCAACACAAATGTAAACAAACAAAGGGCCCCTATTAACCACAATCTATATCGGAAGGAAAACCTCCAGTTTAAGCAAATAACAAATCAATAAACATCTTACAGCTCCGTGCAAATGTCAACTATCATTTACACTACCAAACATACATACCTATATAAATACTATACTGTAACAGGTCTGTAAAAACATTCATACCAAAAAACAACAATGTAACATGTTAGCAGATCTGTTTTCTTATTTATAGACATATTATACAAACAAAAATCATCTAAAAACTAACAAATACATTTTTGACAGGTCTGTAACACGAACCAAAAAACTTAACTATCAAAAAAATTCTGAGGTATATGGCAGGTCATTTTTTAACGAGATCTGCTCCTACATTAATGGTAACATCAATCTGCTTCCAAGAAATAACACTTGTTCAAAAATTGTGAGTGGAATTTTCTGGATGTATGAGTCGTAAATAAAAACAAAACCGTTTTATGGCAATTAATATTTCCATTTCAGATCTAGCAACAAAAACAATGAATCTTTATTGTGTAAGCAACAATCATTGAGCGAGGTCATTAGCAGAAGTTTAAACTAATATTAATTTATGATATCGAATAACTGTGTGCCACCACATCGATATATATTGGTGGTGCCAAAAGTAACTGTTCATCTGAATGCATAAATTTAGTAGAAAGTATTATTTATTCTTTTAGGCCTACACCACATCGAATTGTTGCAAGAGAAGACAACTCAATAATTTTATTTGTCTGCATGACCGCATGTTTTGCTAGGTTTGAGTTCAAAAACACTGGGCCCAGTTTTGAGAAAGCTTGAAACTTGGCAGCGTTCATCACAATAAGTGAGCCAAAGCACCTAGTAGTTATTACGCCATTTGAGTGTTTTCATTAAACTTTTGTGTTTGAACACCAAAACCGACAGTTGTAGCTGCATTTAATTAATTACGTAAATAATTTACTCAGTTGTTCTTGCTTGTCAGTTTTATTTGTACAATTAGTTGTAGCTACACATTCATGCAATAAGAAGCTCATACACAGCAGTAGTAATATATGAGCAGATCTCCCTACCAAGTGTTTTTTTGTGGTTCTGGCCTTGGGGGTTATGCAATGAGTTACGACGTTGGGTGAATTCGCCGAGTTTATATTGTATTTCATTTGAGAGGTATTTGAGTGGCATTTGAGTGGCATTTAAGTGGCATTTGAGTTTTGATTATTTTTTTACTTGATTTGAACTCATATGCCAGCTAGATTTTGAATGTATGGCATTTAAGTTTTGATACTTTTTTTCACATAATTTGAACTCATATGGCATCTTGAGAGAGAGGAGAGAGAACACAGAGAGGAGAGAGGAGAGAGAAAGGAGAGAGGAGTTTTATCTACATTGAAAAAACTATATTGATCAAAAATGAAACATTATATGATTATATACATTGATTACATAATAAGTAGGGAAAATCTTCCTATATAATATAGCTAGAGTCAGTAAATACTAAGTAATACAAAGCACTACAACTTGTAATGACAATCAATGTATACATACATACATATGGTATCTTGAGAGAAAGAAAGAGAGAGAGGAGAGAGGGAGAGAGAGAGGAGAGAGGAAGAGAGAGAGAGGAGAGAGGAGAGAAGAGATATATCTACATTGAATAAATATATTGATCAAAAATGAATCATTATATGATTATATACATTTATTACATAATAAGTATGGAAAATCTTCTTATATAATCTAGCTAGAGTCAGTAAATACTAAGTAATACAAAGCACTACAACTTGTGATGACAATCAATGCATTCATACATACATACATACATACATACATACATACATACATACATACATATGGTATCTTGAGAGAGAGAAAGAGAGAGATGAGAGAGATCTTTTAGTTTTCTATACATTCATGTACATATGGTTGATTATGTACATATTTATGGGTATATTTATATCTACATAGAGAGAGGAGATATATCTAAATTGAATAAATACATTGATTAAAAATGAATCATTATATGATTATATACATTTATTACATAATAAGTAAAGAAAATCTCTCCATATAATATAGCTAGAGTTAGTAAATACTAAGTAATACAAAGCACTACAACTTGTAATAAATACAAAGTAATAACAGTTATTGCATAGTTTGTTCCTTTACAATGATGTTTTTGATGTACTGATGTTTGGTAAAAAAAACTACATTAGTTAAGTTTTAAATTCATATGAAAAAAATTTGTGTCAATTTAGTATCTACTCCATTATATATTTACAATATTACTTTGTAATTATTAGTGAAAGAAATTATGAAATACTGGGGAGTAATTAAGTAATTCAGTAAGGAAATTGGTTGGAATTGAAGTAATATTATTTAAATACAACATTGCTTTGCAACAACTATTAATAAAAGCAATTATGAATGTTGATGAGTTACTAAGTAATCTAGTAAAGAAAACTGATTGAAATTGCGGTAATATTTGTTAAAAGATACTTGCGACATGTTTTATCAACGAAAAAATCAAACAATTTTCAAAATAATTACGATTAACTAAGTGATTCAGTAGGAAAAACCAACTGAAACACACAATATCCGTTTTGAAATATTTACAATAAACACAATTGGGTAATATTTGTTAAAAGATACTTGCAACATGTTTTATCAACAAAAAATTCAAACAATTTTCAAATGTTTACGCGTAACTAAGTGATTCAGTAGGAAAAACCAACTGAAACACGCAATATCCGTTTTTGAAATATTTACGATAAACACAATTGGGATATTGCTGTTATCAAAGAAATCAAGCGAGTATCAAATGTTTACGAGTAACTAAGTGTTTCAGTTGAAAAAAATCGATTGAGATTGTGTGACATCCGTTACAAAATATTTTACGTCAAGTTACCAACGAGAAAATAAATATTTCTTAGAATATCCGCTATAGCGAGTTACGATAATTTTTACGCACCTTGAAGGTTTTCAGTCCATTTTCAGTCAGATCAAAATTTATGCGAGACGTTTTAGGTATTATTTCAGTCGACGTAATGTTACCAGTTCATTTTTAAAAAGTAATTAATTATAATATAACGCAAGTGTCATTTTACTAATAAACTCATTCCAGAAAAGACATTAATCATCATCTCGCTTAATCCTATATGTTTTGATCTTTTTAATATCAAGTGTTATAAAGCCGCTCGAGAAAAGTCATTAATTACACCTAAGCACTATTTATTATCATGCTATTTCTATTTAAAACAAAACAACAAACGTCCATAGATGATGGAATTATAGGTCGAATTCAACCTAAAAAGGAAGAGAACTTGATTGCATCTATCTCCTGTTTTTTATTGTTTCATTACATATTAGTTAATACAGATACAGCCTTCCACCAAAACGGATTTGTGGTTTTACTTTTAATCCTAGTTATCTCCGCTATCGTCTAAAAAACATGAGCAAAGCATGACTTTATCCACTTGTTTTATTAGTTAGACTGTTACTTTTTTTAAAATATCTCATTGTTTTTTGTGTGAAATACAAATAATGTATCAACATACATAGTATATTTTCTATTTTTAGGAAGCTGTTTTGTCTAATAAATCAAGAGTTATATGTTACATATACATATTTAAATGCTATCAGATATCTTTAAAGTGTTTATTACATTCCTAACTCATACTTAATGTTGTAAACTATAATTGAAGCTCTCACATTTTAATTTACTGTCTGATGATATAAAGATGGAGCTACACTACATCATTGTTTTGCTGATGATGTGTCTATATGATTGTTTGTGGTAGTGTGTGTTATAGTAGAGTATATCAATAAACTGCAATTGAACTAGTTATTAAATGCTATCAGTACCTGTAAAGTATTTTATTACATTCCGAACTCATACTTAATGTTGTAAACTATAATTGAAGCTCTCACATATTAATTTACTGTCTGATGATATAAAGATGGAACTACACCGCATCAATGTTTTGCTGTTGATGTGTCTATATGAAAATTGTTGCTATAAAAATATGTTTGAAGGATGTGAGTTGTCATTCAAATGAAATGTAAGTTTCATCCTAGCTAGTTATATTTACAAGAGTATCAACCTAGAGGTTGTAAAATTTGTTTATCCAACGCTCTACATTCAAAAATTTTAGCTAGATGGAAAGACAGTTTACAGGGGTGTATGTGGTGGTTAAGCTTATTAATCTATCTAATCTCTATCTTCCTATTTTTTTAACCAACTTCCTAATTGTCTTCCACTTTTTTAAAAAAACAATATCATTTATCATAGTAATAATCAGAAAATCAGTCTACAAATTAATCTTGATAAATGACTTCAATGTTTTGTATATAAGAGAAACTATTTTTTTAAAACAGTATCAGTTTTCATTTGTACTTCATTTCAAGTATTAGTCTGCGAAACTACAAAAAATGGCTAGCAATATTCCTACAACAAATGAGTAAGTTATTTATACTATCTTTTACAATTTTGTTGCAGTTACATTTATAAATTTATACAAATGTATATATATATATATTACTTGTAGGTCTACAACCTCAAATGATGCATTAGAACTAAATATAGATGAAATAGATTTCAGTGCCATGTAAGTATATTATTGAAACTTTATTATTCAACTGTATTATATAGAGTTTTTAATTAATCACAATCTTGATTTATTGTTTTATTAAGCTCTACCGATGATGAAACAATGAGGTGGCTGGAAGAATGTTTTAAGGAAACGGAGAAGCCAAAAAAGACCAAGCCTACCACGCACATTGCTATGAGTAAGTATTTTTCTGTATTATGAAAAATGTAAATTTTTCTGTAGGTAAAATAATAACGACTCTACATTTACTACGTTATTTTTGTAGAGAAAACATCTACACGCTTTATTGCAAGCGCATGCTATATAGGGAAAGATGAATCCTTTCTCTCCTATGATCGCCACACATTTGAATGTAAGTATGATAAAAATATTATTTACTACATACTCATTCAATTTTAATAAATTTTTTTCAAAAACTAACATAATTACATTCGTATTTTCTATTTTAGTTCAAGCAGAGAACCTGCAGCTAGAACAGTACAGAAGCAGAAGTGTTATAGATGGGGAAATAAAAGATGATAAGGAGTGCTTCAAGTGTAAGTGATATGCATTATCTTTATATACATATACCATACTCAAGACAGTTATCTATATATATATATATATATATATATATATATATATATATATATATATATATATATATATATATATATATATATATATATATATATATATATATAATGAGAATTTGTTTATTTTGCTTGTAGATATCGATAACAAAAACACAAGGTATTTTCTTTCAGTGCTTACGTTATTATTGATAGCATATTGTACAAAGACGCTGAGCGAAGCACTGAAAGAAAAAAAAGACAGTATTCCGTGTATATTTTGTGGTAAGAAGTTTAAATTAGGGAAGATGCATGAGCCTGGCCGAGTTCTTTCAAGACATTTTTTTGCTCACTTGTTTATTTTTTATTGTTTATGCGGAAAATCACATACAACTTTGAGAAAACTCCAGCAACATACTTGTATTTTGAAAACTAAAATGTTTTTTGTTGTTGATATTGCTAGTTATAATAATTTTGTTTTATTTATTAATAAAAAATATTCTGAGTTAGTTATGAACATTACTTTTCCAAAAAATTTTATGTTAGTATATCTCTATCCAATAGAAGGTTATTTTTCTGGAAACATCGATTTAGATTTTGAATTAGGGTGTAAATGGTTGGCAATAGCTAAAAAACCGGTTGCTGGAGATCGAAAGCTTTTACTTAAAACCCAACGTAAAAAAATGAGAGCACTTATATCTTCAGATTCTGATTGTTCAGAAACTGAAGAAAGTAATAATGACTTAATTTCTGTTGCTAGTTCACAGTGCAGTCCAAAAACCAGTGTTTTAGAATCTAATACAACAGATAACCCACAAACTCAAGTAGATTTAAAACAAAGCCAAAAGATTGATATAACTTCACTTAAATTAATTTTGAATATAAAAGATGGACTGAAAAAAAAGGGTTTTAATGATTGTGTTAAATTGAAATTAGCGTCTATTAGACATGAAAATGCAAAAAAATTCAGATTTTTCTCAAGAAGAAATTCTTGTATTAACTGCACTCTTAGGTGAGTTTTAAAATTTTTATTTCACTATATTTTTTAATATTATCATGGCTCTGGAATAGGCTTTATGCAACTATCCTATTTTATAATTTCTTACCACAAAATATATAGTTAATAGGATGTTTTTTATAAATACTCTCTATATATATATATTATATATACAGACAATAGTCTGTGTTTTTATGAATACTTTATTCATATGTATACACTTCATGTAAAATTGTTCTGTCATTAGTTTACCTAATGCATTATCTTTATTTGTTTTGTGGTTGAGAACTCCATACGCTTCATTCTTACTGTATTACTTTGCATAATATTACAAAATAAATATTACATCAACTACCTTCATACTGCATCCAAGTGATGAAACAGTAAATTTCACATCTGTATTACTGAATCTATAACATTGTTATGAAAAAGACTATAATTACTTAATTATTATGTCATATCGTGACAAACTATCAACACCCAATTCACAAAACTGTAAAACCTAAAGTATAATGCTTGTGGTTGTAAAAAGTCTTCTACTGTTTTGGTTTCTCAAACAAATTATAAAACATTTTTCACAATTTTTTGTGTAAAAGCGGAGTTGTCTTACCATTTTGACACAATGTGCCGACAACTTTTACATATTTTTTCAAAAACGAAGTTTAGAAATTATAAATGGGAGTTGTCTTAACATTTTTGAAAAATGAGACGATAACTTGAAATATTTATTTTTGTGTCGGAACATTGAAATTTTGTAACATTTTAGAGTTGTAACCCCGAAAGTTTTACAAATTGGCTAAATTACTAATGTTAAATATGAATAAAATACTTTATTACACTAAATATATACAAATTATTGCACAATACAAATAATATATAATTTAATGTTCATGAGTTGTTGCTGATAGATTTGGCGAGCCGACGGTCATTCACTTGTACACGTATTCTATCTAAAAGCATACATAGATGTCGTTATAACAACTACATTATACTATGGTGAAAAATACGGCTATTAGTAGTTACTTATTACTAGTGAAGATTAACATACCTTAATTAAATTTCCGATATCGAAATCCTGCTAGCTTCGCTTGAAATGTGATTGTTATCTTCATTGCTTTTCTCACTATCATTGTCGACAACTTCATCTTTTTCCTCAAATTTTTTGTTTTCAGAGTCATCATCCGTCATATTATCATCTTCTTCATCAGTATAAGCATCAATGTTATCATCGTCATCATCATCATCATCATCATCATCATCATCATCATCATCATCATCATCATCATCATCATCATCATCATCAGCAGCAACATCATCATCATAACTTTTCATCAGCTCAGCATCATCAAATAGAGAAAGTCTGAAAGCTATTCCTTCTTTTTCACTTGAAGTAGATAGAAGCATCAAAGCTTCTTCAACACTCAGAATCGTGAGAATGTGTTTCTTTGTGCCGCTTTCAGTTGTCATCGTACTTTTATAGTGGATCATACCACATTCATGATTTTTGATCTTCAAAACGTTCTCAGGAGGGACAACAATCTTCCCAGTCATCAAAGATCCATCATTCATCATGTATCTGTAAGTGACAGTGTGAGTGATACGTAGAGGCGATGTATCTTGTTTTCGTTTTCGCTGCTTCGACTTCAAATTTTTCCAAACTGAAAGTCTAGTGAATGTCAGAAGAGTGTTGACAGGAATATTATCGAAAGTGATGATATCAAAGTATGCTTGCAACTGTTTCAATGATTTTTTTCTCAAGATTTTGGCTATAACTCGTTGTTTTAGCCCTTGATGATGATTATCTCCTACAATACGCAGATCGGGTTGATTTTCTTCTAGCTTTCCCATGTACACTAGGATTTGTGAAGAGCCGGGATCAAGTTCCTGTAGCTCCACCGTAAGTTCTTTGTCAATCAGTGACTTGACTCGAATTCGATGATTGTTTTTTAAAACATATTCATAGTCCAATATACCATAATCTTCAACGTAATTAACATCGAAAACCTCCAATATCGTAGGAATTGGTAAATCCAACAAACTCACAAAATTTCCGATTTCCAACATTCCTTTCTGCATAGCTCCTGTCATTATTCCACCCATCTCGAGCAATTCAAACTCTCTAAGTTTGTTTACGGTATTATTCTTGCTGTTGCTGAATAAAAAGGAAATTGAAGCTCGAGATAATGTCACTGTCGGTTTTTTGTTATCTTCCGTTCGTTTGACTTCACTGTTCTCATGCAGATATGTGTAGTCCGGTGTGGGACTCAAAGGAGAGTCAGCTGAAACTACATGATGTTTCATTGCTATATCAGCAGGAGTATTGGTGTTTGAGCGAGAAGATGTATCATTAAAGGTGTTAGGATTGAATCTTCTATCATCAATGTGAATGTCGTTGGTGGTGGAAATGATGGTTGTAGTGGAAATAGCGTTAGTGTTGTTGGTAGCTGTGGTTGGTTCAATATGGAGCTTAGGAAGTGCTTTGGAGTGTGATGTCATCATACCTGCAAAAAGTAAAAGAACTTAGTTTAATGATGTAAATATACTGAAATTATTGTTTTATTAAAAGATTGTTTTTAAAAACTAAGATTCAAAAACCTAGATGTTTCAATTAATTAAAAACAAATAATTATTTTAGTGCTTCTTACCTTGTTGCTCTCCTAATAGCTGTAGTAGATGTTGCTCCTCTGTTAGCCGCTGTAGAACTGGATGCTTTCTGTGTGAAAACGATGGCTCTTATATAGCTAAAGTTGTACTGATTAAAGCCTATGAACCCCATCTCGTGTCAATCTCTATGAATCAGCATCTTTTCACGCGAAGGAAAGTCAATGTTTTCGCGGGAATAAATGAATTATTTTCACGCGAATACAAACCAATGCTTTCGCGGGAATAAATATTTTAGTTTCACGCGAATGGAAACCATTGCTTTCGCGGGAATAAATGATTTTATTTCCCGCGAATGAAAGTCAATGTTGTCGCGGGAATAAATACTTTATTTTCACGCGAATACAAACCGTTGCTTTCGCGGGAATAAATAATTTATTTTCACGCGAATAGAAACCAATGCTTTCGCGAGAATAAATGATTTTATTTCCCGCGGATGAAAGTCAATGTTGTCGCGGGAATAAATACTTTATTTTCACGCGAATACAAACCGTTGCTTTCGCGGGAATAAATAATTTATTTTCACGCGAATAGAAACCAATGCTTTCGCGGGAATAAATGATTTCATTTCCCGCGAATGAAAGTCAATGTTGTCGCGGGAATAAATACTTTATTTTCACGGGAATACAAACCGTTGCTTTCGCGGGAATAAATACTTTATTTTCACGCGAATGGAAACCGTTGCTTTCGCGGGAGTAATTAAATTATTTACTCCCGCGAAAGCAACATTCCATTCGCGTGAAAATAAAACTTGTATTCCCGCGAAAGCAACGGTTTGTATTCGCGTGAAAATAAAGTATTTATTCCCGCGACAACATTGACTTTCATTCGCAGGAAATTAAATCATTTATTCCCGCGAAAGCATTGGTTTCTATTCGCGTGAAAATAAACTATTTACTCCCGCGAAAGCAACGGTTTCCATTCGCGTGAAAATAAGTTATTTATTCCCGCGACAACATTGACTTTCATTCGCGGGAAATTAAATCATTTATTCCTGCGAAAGCATTGGTTTCTATTCGCGTGAAAATAAAGTATTTATTCCCGCGACAACATTGACTTTCATTCGCGGGAAATTAAATCATTTATTCCCGCGAAAGCATTGGTTTCTATTTGCGTGAAAATAAATTATTTATTCCCGCGAAAGCAGTGGTTTGTATTCGCGTGAAAATAATTCATTTATTCCCGCGAAAACATTGACTTTCCTTCGCGTGAAAAGATGCTGATTCATAGAGATTGACACGAGATGAGGTTCATAGGGTTTAATCAGTACAACTTTAGCTATATAAGAGCCATAGTTTTCACACAGAAAGCATCCAGTTCTACAACAGCTAACTGAGAAGCAACATCTACTATAGCTATTAGGAGAGCATCAAGGTAAAAACTTAATAAATTACAGTTTTTACTCATGCATTATTTATTATACTAAAACAACTGAAAAAAATTAATTATCTGTATTTTTTTAGATTCAACCACAAAAAATGGAAATAGTTAACAACACAGAATCAGAAACTCAGCCTAAACCTTTGACTCAAGAGGACTTGATACTTCTACAAAACCTATGCAATAAAAAAATTGAAGAGAGAGTGCGAATTATCTCAAACAATTGTAAATTCATCCAGAAAGACTTGATAAAACAGCTAAATAATTTTCGAACTGAATCTTTTCTAACATTAAAGCTCTTAGGGAATGAAGTTACATCAGACATTCAGAGATTACATTATGTATTACAACAACGACAATATCAACTAGAACAGGTAAGCACACCAATTTCTATCGAGTGTGCTCGTAAAGATCTTGCTCTAAAAAAAAGAAACATGCAACGACAGTCCGCTCAAAGACAAGCTAGAAGGGTAAGGACTCAACAACGTAAGGCACGACAAGCTACAAAAACATCTGATTAACAGTCAATTTTTGATGATAAGGTAATAATTAATAAAAAAAAACACTATTTAGTAAAAGTTTGTAGTTGTTTTAAATTTTCTGTTTAACCATTCTATACTAATACATAACTTTCATTTTTGTTTAATCATCCTATGCTAATACATAACTTTTTATTTTAGTTCATTATGGAATCAAAAGTACATAGAACAGAAGTCTTCCTTCCTAAGATATAACATCAGTACATCAAGTACATCAATGATGACATTGTAAAAAAGATTATGTATTGATTATCATTACAAGTTGTAGCGCTTTGTATTACTTAGTATTTACTAACTCTAGGTATATTATACAAGGATATTTTCCTACTTATTATGTAATAAATGTATATAATCATATATTGGTTTAATGTAGTTATATCTCCTTGTTCTTCTCTCCTCTCTCTCCAAATATCATATGAGTTCGAGTTATGTAAAACAATTATCAAAACTTAAATGCCATACATTCAAAATCTAGCTGCCATATGAGTTCAAATTAAGTAAAAAAAATAATCAAAACTCAAATGCCACTTAAATGCCACTCAAATGCCACTCAAGTACCCCTCAAATGAAATACAATATAAACTCGGCGAATTCATCCAACGTCGTAACCCATTGCCTAAACTCCAAGGTCTAATCCACAAAAAAACACTTGGTAGGGAGATCTGCTCATATATTACTACTCACAGCTTTAAATAAATCACATGTCCAACTGATCACTTTGTTGTCATGGTTTCTTTAGAAAAAAAGAACACAAATGCACATTTCTAAAGCTTACTGCATTCAACTAGTAAACAATAAATTTTTGTTTACTTTGTAAAACAACACCCAGTTGTAAGTCATGGATACATTATGCACGAGTCATTGCATATTATGGTTAAATTGATTCATATGGTTCAACACATCGAATGTTTTGGATTTCAACTTTATGTGTTGCGGACACAGTTGAGACCCCTCCACCATGTTGCGTAACCATTACATACTGCACATATCTTAGGTTTTCAGAAGTTATGGAATCGCTGTCTATCTCGTCTCTTCCTCCAGTCCCTTCTGTACAACTGCAGCTAAAAGAGAAGGTTGCAATTAATATACCAACTAACTGCGGGAAAATGCTGAAAGTCTTTTTGATTACAGTGTTTTTTACTAGATGTTTCTTGTATCCTCTGAACTGATTTTAACATTCAGTCGTTTAGTTACTGTACAATTGATGAATTTGAACAAAAACATATAGAAAATGGAAAAATTGATTTTGAAATTATAGCTTTTGCCATTAATGCAAATTTCCAGTAATTATTGGCTAAACGCATAAAAAATCTATTTGATAGGCTCATTCGTTTTAGCTGGCAATGATCTCTGTCAATCCATATAAATGCCCAGTTTATCCATAGTTCCACCATTGAAAGGTTAGTGTATCCCTAACATAATTAATTAAAATTACAGGAGTATACTCTGTAGTCAGGTCTAACTAGACAACTCTTTAATGCATACTTTGTGGTCAGGTCTAACTAGACAACTCTATATGTATACTTTGTGGTCAGGTCTAACTAGACAACTCTATATGTATACTTTGTGGTCAGGTCTAACTAGACAACTCTATATGTATACTCTGTAGTCAGGTCTAACTAGACAACTCTATATGTATACTTTGTGGTCAGGTCTAACTAGACAACTCTATATGTATACTTTGTGGTCAGATCTAACTAGACAACTCTATATGTATACTCTGTAGTCAGGTCTAACTAGACAACTCTATATGTATACTTTGTGGTCAGGTCTAACTAGACAACTCTATATGTATACTCTGTAGTCAGGTCTAACTAGACAACTCTATATGTATACTTTGTGGTCAGGTCTAACTAGACAACTCTATATGTATACTTTGTGGTCAGGTCTAACTAGACAACTCTATATGTATACTCTGTAGTCAGGTCTAACTAGACAACTCTATATGTATACTTTGTGGTCAGGTCTAACTAGACAACTCTATATGTATACTCTGTGGTCAGGTCTAAGTAGACAACTCTATATGTATACTCTGTAGTCAGGTCTAACTAGACAACTCTATATGTATACTCTGTAGTCAGGTCTAACTAGACAACTCTATATGTATACTCTGTGGTCAGGTCTAACTAGACAACTCTATATGTATACTCTGTAGTCAGGTCTAACTAGACAACTCTATATGTATACTTTGTGGTCAGGTCTAACTAGACAACTCTATATGTATACTCTGTAGTCAGGTCTAACTAGACAACTCTATATGTATACTTTGTGGTCAGGTCTAACTAGACAACTCTATATGTATACTCTGTAGTCAGGTCTAACTAGACAACTCTATATGTATACTTTGTGGTCAGGTCTAACTAGACAACTCTATATGTATACTCTGTAGTCAGGTCTAACTAGACAACTCTATATGTATACTTTGTGGTCAGGTCTAACTAGACAACTCTATATGTATACTCTGTAGTCAGGTCTAACTAGACAACTCTATATGTATACTTTGTGGTCAGGTCTAACTAGACAACTCTATATGTATACTTTGTGGTCAGGTCTAACTAGACAACTCTATATGTATACTCTGTGGTCAGGTCTAACTAGACAACTCTATATGTATACTTTGTGGTCAGGTCTAACTAGACAACTCTATATGTATACTCTGTAGTCAGGTCTAACTAGACAACTCTATATGTATACTTTGTGGTCAGGTCTAACTAGACAACTCTATATGTATACTTTGTGGTCAGGTCTAACTAGACAACTCTATATGTATACTCTGTAGTCAGGTCTAACTAGACAACTCTATATGTATACTCTGTGGTCAGGTCTAACTAGACAACTCTATATGTATACTTTGTGGTCAGGTCTAACTAGACAACTCTATATGTATACTCTGTAGTCAGGTCTAACTAGACAACTCTATATGTATACTCTGTGGTCAGGTCTAACTAGACAACTCTATATGTATACTTTGTGGTCAGGTCTAACTAGACAACTCTATATGTATACTCTGTAGTCAGGTCTAACTAGACAACTCTATATGTATACTCTGTAGTCAGGTCTAACTAGACAACTCTATATGTATACTCTGTGGTCAGGTCTAACTAGACAACTCTATATGTATACTCTGTGGTCAGGTCTAACTAGACAACTCTATATGTATACTCTGTGGTCAGGTCTAACTAGACAACTCTATATGTATACTTTGTGGTCAGGTCTAACTAGACAACTCTATATGTATACTCTGTAGTCAGGTCTAACTAGACAACTCTATATGTATACTCTGTGGTCAGGTCTAACTAGACAACTCTATATGTATACTTTGTGGTCAGGTCTAACTAGACAACTCTATATGTATACTCTGTAGTCAGGTCTAACTAGACAACTCTATATGTATACTCTGTAGTCAGGTCTAACTAGACAACTCTATATGTATAAAGCTTATTTATCAAGTCAATTTCAGATCATTAAAACCTATTTGAAAGTGAGCACCAACCACAATGCCATCATAACATACCCTCCAGCACAATCATCTGTGTCTCCCACAGCACCACTCAATGCACATTCACACAGTCCACCGGTGTAGGCGTAGTGAGACAGGCTTATAGTGTCAGGTGCAGCAGGGCTTTGTACTTTATATGCGTTTGTTCCAAACAAGATACCGCTGGGTTCGCTAAAATACTTTATAGACAAATTCACTCGTAGGCCAGTTGGACATCTATGGAGTACCTACAAGTATCAAACCAACCGTTTTGCTTGATAATAGGTTTTCATACAAAATTGTTTTAAACTTACATGTGACATGAAATTTACTCATTCATAAAACAATGACAAAAATTTTTTTCAATATTAGATTTTTAAATCAACTCATCTTGTGATTCCCATTTGAAATTTTGTGATACTTCTGCAATATGTTAAATTAAAGAAAAAAGACCTATTAGTATAATTAAGAAATAAATTTAAAATTAAAAGAATGCTAACGAAAGAGAAAAGAAACGACTTACAATGAATACTTAAGTTACGTATAAAACGAAATCGGTGAGAGATATCTGGGTAAACTACAACTTGTGAATGAGGTAATGTAGTGTTTGCATTGGTACCAGAGTTAAATACAGAATGAGCTGGCTCAGATTTTTACCCTTTGCCTGCATCCTCGCGTTCTTCCAACTGCAGTGCGAATCTGTTCATGGGTGAGGGGATATGTGATTTCTGGTAGAGGAGCACAAAATCTACTGATCAAACCATCAAACACAGTTGTAGGCATCACTGGATCTGGGGCACCAGAGCCAATGCAAGGAGCTACAACTAAATCTCTCTCCTCTATTCCACCAGTTGGTGCTATCTGTCAAACACGAGTTGACTGGAGAAAATACTTTTTAGGTAAAACGATTTATGAGCAGCTTATTTCCAAGAAATATCCTAATGATTTGTAATAAAGCATAGCATACTGATATGTCTGATACAGAGCTTACACGTCTAAGCCAACACTTACATCAGTTATTATTGTCATGTCATCAAGCTTGCAACAAGTTACATCTCCAGAACTACCAGCAAGGTCAAGGGTAACACTTTCACACTGGTCATCATCAACATCATCAAAATCCTCAATTCTGTCAAAGAAATCTTTACAGCTCATCGGATTGAGAGCTACAAGTAAATGAATTAGTATAAAGGTCATTTGACTTTGATCGATGACAATAACACAAGCCTAGTGCCATTTGCCAACCCTGCATATTGTGGTGGATTTTACTGATGACTACATACAGTGACCACCACTGCACATAGGTCCCCCTGTTGGTAGCTACCACAGGCATGCCTCCCTTAATTATAACAGACAAAGACCAGCATCTGTTACAGCAATTATATTGCTCTTATAATCAATATTATTACTTCGGCACTAAGTGTTTACTACACCTACCCTGGGTTGCTATCCCGGGTCGGCAACAAGATGGCCGCCATGGCTAGGATGATGAAATCTAGCCTAAGAGTCTCCAGATGCCACCTCTCGAAGCTAGCTACCCTTGGATGTAGAGGAAAGTGGACCCAAGACCGTGTAACGCCCAAGGACTATACCAACCAATCACTGGCCAAATTGCCTATGGACTCCGCCCCTTACCTATGGGCGCCAGTGCTCTTTAACTTGTCTAGCTTATCTTATTGGACAATATCATTTACTATGTATTGTATCGTTGCTATATATCATATAACTTCCTGCCATGCTTTCTGTGCATGGCTGGTATTTCTCCACAACTCTGCCTATAAAAGGCAGAAGTTTTGCTACACTCATTGCACTTACTGATTTGGCAAGAGTGTGTTCTCTTGTCTTGTATTGCCAGCATTACCTGTTATTCTTTGATGAATAAATGGTTTATTTACACACTACAATGCTGTGTATTTCTGAGCCGAGGGCTCCTTGCTACCGTTGTTAAAGTCAGCCACTCGCTTTACAACACTGTGTTTGTGCCGATTCGGTACAGGGTCACCTCTGGGTTGAGGTAGACTGTTACTTGTCAGGCCTAAAGAGGCTGACTGCCTTGTTGTGGCTGCCCAGGCGGCGTGTCTGCCAGCACAACCCCCTAGCGGAAGGTAATGGACGTCTAAATCCGCTACAATATTCGATAAAGCTACTGGCTAGAGATTTCAGTAATTATGTGATCCTTTGTCACCATCTCAACAAACATGGTTGCCTAGGTTTACTAGTACTGTACAGTTTATTTTGTTCACCTAGCTCTTCATTATTAATTTGTAAGTTTTATGGTCTCTCTAAAATAAATACAGTTTACACTAGGTTTCTTTCATTAATTGAGATCTGAAGGAGTCAATAACAACTATATTTTAATCAATACAAATTGATTAAAATTAGAACCTTGATTGGTATCACAGAACTTTATGCTATAAGCATATTACGTATGCAGTAAATAAACTTTTCATTTACAAGTACTTTTGTGGTTTGTTAGTTTCTGTTGTGCCTGAAAGGCAATCCTGAAGCCAAGTCTCATAAACTAGTAGCTAGGGAGAGCAAATTAAAGCTAATTACTTTCAGCTAAAAATTAAATCCAAGTTAATTAGTGCTAGTAAATACCTTTTCACCACAACACAAAAACTATCTAGAGAAAAAATGAGAGTCAACTTACGGACACATTTGAATAATGTTGAATCTGCTGGGTTTGGAGTAAACATATTCATTCCACCCACACATGTAAATACTCGAGAGGTGTCTGGAGTATTTCTTTGAGCAAATGTATGAGGAGCAATTCTAAAGCCTGCGTTACAGGTGTAGGTAACTGTAGTTCCATCATTCACAAGAGAGTTTGGTGTTCCGTCATGGATAGCATTGGGAACTACTGGTAGTGCATTGATGTGACACTGGGCTTTCACCTCTGTAATAATAAATGCTTAGTCAGATATTATTTTATAGAAACTTATTTAAATTTCAATTAATAAGCTAATAGACTAATTAATACTTAGATTGCGCATTTTATTTGTAGTTTTTGGGTAATTCAATGTATCATTAGGGTTACTAAGGAAATTAGACAGTAATCATCTTGTTCATAGGTGGGAATGTAGACAATAAAATTGTTCCAAATAAAAAAGTCATTAAAAGGGTTAACAAACCTAAAAACCCTTTATTTGTTTATAACTCTTGCATGCCTATTTTGTGTATTGTCAGAGTTACATGTGTTTACTTAGCTCTAATAAAATATTTTGATACAAATTTCTCCTAAACTATATATGAGGCTAAGAATACTTGTACATTGTTACAGTTTAATATAATATGCTATTATTGACTGCGTTTTCCTACAATTTTTTTTTCTTGAAAACCTGATGCAAATAAGCAGTTTGGGCCCTTTGATTAACAGGAAATAATCAAAAAGTATTCACAACTGCTGTGACTGTTGCTTACTTAACAGTTTAATGCTGTAACAACCTAGCAACTCTTCTTATCTAAAACTTTCCAATCTTTAGTGGGATGTAAACTTCTCCTGCGTTCATCCAAAATTTTGCAGGCATTGATTTATTATTGGATACTTAACATTTCATATTTTATGATCCATCATGGTCTGTTTGGCCATTTTATTTAACGTTCCCATTTGGAAAGTTGAAAAAACACTTCTGTCGGTCATTTTTCAAAAAGTGAGCCATTTCTTTTTTTCTACTAAATGTGTTCTCATTTCATTTTTGTTGTCTATTATTACTGTAGTGTAACTCACCGAATATGTTAAGTGTGTCCGTCTCTAGTTCTCCGGCTTTCTGAAGTTCTCCTTCTCCTCTTCCCGCCAGGTCTGTCGTACCTTTTCTCGTGCTCCCAATGTTCTCCTGCGCATGTCCGCTGGCCTCAACCTTCACCTTCTGGCAACCTTGACCGTGGGATACGCCACATCCTCTTTTCTTTATCCTTTCTTTTTCTTAGCTTTCACTCTCCTATACTTTTACTCTCCTCTTCACCTACGCCCACCACTATCCTGTCATGTTATCCCTTCTGTTAATATCCTCATATGTATTTATCGTCTCTGTCCTTTCTTTCATCATTTTTTTCTGTTTTTTTTTTCTTTCTCTTTCTTTCTTTCTAGACCCTGTCTATCCGACGTGGGACATCCACCCTCACGTCTCTACTTTTCATCCGAGGTTCTTCAGTCTCCCTTGCATCCCTGTCTCTAAATCTTATTTCCCTCCTCCTGGTCTTTGTCCTTTCCCGCTCTTTCTGATCGATCCTTCTTTCCGCCTCTTCTCTGCTCTTTCTTATCGTATCCAGGTCCCTCCTATACTGTTCCTCACTTTCCTGCAACTCCTGGGCTAATTGTTTCTCGATCCTCTCTCTGATCTCCTTTTCCCTCTTTCGTCTTGCTACCCTGGCTTGTCTTCTATCCTCCTCCTCCTTTCTAGCCAGCTTTGCGATAGCCTCCGCCTCAGCCTCCTCACTATCCGCAGCTTCTTCCTCACGCCTATCCTCAACTATACGTCTATCCTCCCTTGTCACGTTTATCTCTAAAGTTCCTTTTCTCTCTATCGGCTCCTGCTCGCTAACCACTCTCCTTTTCTCTATCCTGCTCCTCAGATCCGTACCTCTAGCTCCCTGCCTCCTTTCTATAAACTCTCCTATGACCCTTGACATATCCTCTGCGAACTCTGCAGTAGGGTGTGCTTCGTCCGCCGACCTCTCCTTATTAAAAAAGAGCGTTCCTCTTCCCGACCTACCAAATGTCCTGGCCACAATCGCAGGGGTCCCCTCTCCTTTCTTTGCATTCAGCTCGCAGATGTAGTGGTTCATTCTCTGGATGAATGACCACTGCTCATACGGCATAGAGCGCACCGGGTACATAGGACATAGGATAACTCCTCCGATCCTAGATACCCTTTCCAAGTCCCTCCTATACATATCTAGCCATGGTCCTGTCGTCTCACTCTGGCCACGTTGGAACAAGTCTGGTATCCCAGAGATGACCAGCTTCGTCTCCGCCTCCAACTCACCTATCCTCTTCTCCATACTATACAACGTCCCCCCTGGGTAGCTCACCATCTCTATACCATCGATCCTTAGGTGCCTTACTATACTGTTACCAACCACAACTATCCCTCCTGCCATCTCTTTGCTATCCAGTTCTCTACTACCTACAACAAAAGACAATTAATAGTACAAAAAATCGGGATCCCTCCGCTTCTTCACAATCCTACTCGTCCCGGTATGTGGTTCAGGCGCCCCTCGTTTTTCGTCTACCCCTCCGTCGTCCTGTGGTCCGACGCTTACTGCCTTTGACGGCTCGCCTTCTATTGATGTTTCAACCCGCTGCCGTAAATGTGCCCTTGATCGTCTCAACAGTCGACCATTTATCTCCACCCAATAGCTATCCGGTTCTTCCGCCTCATACCGAACAATCCCTGGCTTACTCTGTTCCTTTGAGTCTGTCTTGATCCAGACTAGGGTTCCTTCTCCCAGTTCAGCCAGTGAGCTGACCCTGCGACCTTTATCAAAGTCCCGCTTCTGTCTGTCCTTCAACCTGCGATCTCTCGCTGCAAAGTCGCTTCGGCCTTCGTTCTTCATGTCCATGCTCGGGATGCCATTCCTCAGTCTCCTCCCCATCATGAGTGCATCCGGCCTATATAGGCTCTCAAGTGGGGTAGTCCGGTAGGCTAGAAGGGCCATGTTCTTATCTTCCTCCTTCTTCCACAGGGACTTCACCGTCTCGACACCTCTCTCCGCTAGTCCATTACTCTGGTGGTAGTGGGGACTGCTCGTCTCATGAGCTATTGAGAATTCCTCCATCAGGGCCCTCCATTCCTTCGAGATGTAACAAGGCCCATTGTCTGACCTTATTCGCCTTGGGGCTCCGTATCGTGCTATGACAGGGCGAAATTTCTTGACGAGGTGTTCTCCTGTCTGACTTCCCATCTCCACAACCTCTATCCACCTCGAGAAATAATCTATAAACAGAGCATAGCTTTTTCCTTCAAACTCAAACAGGTCTGTGGCGATCTCTTCCCATGGTCTTTCTGGCAATTCACTTGTTTTCAATGGTTGGTGTTGCATCCGTTGGTTCTTGATGCATGCATTGCAGCTCTCTACCATCTCCTTCACTTCCTTGTTCAACGCTGGCCACCAGACCGTGTCTCTACTCCTCCTAGTCGTCTTAACTATACCTTGATGACCACTGTGTAGCCTGAGAAGCATCTTCTGTCTCATCCCCAATGGGATGTATATCCTGGAGTTCATCAGCACCAAACCATCTACTATACTTAAACTATCCGCATTTGTTCGGACTTTCTTCACCTCTGGGGAAGGTGTTCTGGGCCATTCCCCTTCTATTCCACGCACTATGTCCTGGTAATCCCTATCCTTCTCCGCAGTCTTCCTAACCTCCTCAATACTAACGTCAGTGATAGAGTTGATGTATATCTCGGCATGGCTCTCCACCCGCTGTATCTTTACCATATCTCTGACCGTGGGAGGCCTCGAGAGTAGGTCCGCTATAAACATACCCGTACCGGGAGTGTGGAAGATGGTGTAGTCGTAACGCATCAGTCTCATCTTGAACCTCTGGACCCTCAGCGGTAAATCGGACAAGTCCTTGCTCCCCAACAGCGGGATTAAAGGCTTATGGTCCGTCTCTATTTCAAAGGTCCTACCAACCAAATAGAAATCAAACTTCTCACACGCCCACGTAATCGCCAGCGCCTCTTTCTCTATTTGCCCATATCTCATTTCTGTTTCTGTCATCTTCCTCGAAGCGTATGCAACAGGCTGCCACATTCCCTCTGCCGATTCTTGGAGCAGGGCTGCCCCCAGTGAGTGTGCACTTGCATCCGCTGTGACCCTATGTCTCCCATTGTAGTCGAACAACGCCAAGACTGGTGACCGTGTAATCGCATCCTTAACTTTATCAAAGCTAACTTGCTGTCTATCCGTCCAACACCAATCGTTTTTCTTTCTCTCGAGGTCCCTCAGCGGTACCTCCAGCTCCGACAATAGTGGGCTAAACCTACCCAAATAGTTAACCATAGCCAGGAATCTCTTCAAACTCTTCAA